>BSBM01001889.1:0-455684 GCA_027924585.1 Larix kaempferi
CTTACAGCCTTTCTGCAACATAATTTCTGTTCCTTTTACAGAATCTTTTTAAAATTTCAGTATTTTTATTTCAGAAAATTTTGCAAGTTCAAAGAATCAATTTCAGCATTATTGATAGATTGGAAGTTGCCTCCCTTGTGGCACTTCTCTTTTTGGGTTCAACACCTCACGAGCACACACTCTGTCACATAAAATCAAGTGAGCCTTAAAAAGTACCTAACTAAACCAACATTCTAACCCCACTTGGGGAACACAAAAGAATCATTGTAGTTAGGTAGGGTCGGGGGGATAGGCTTCCAATAACACCCCTCGGTCACTTTCACTTGAGACATAGTTGTTGTCCAAATAGGGAACCAAAATCCCCTAGTACTTTTTGGCACGGTCACGACCAGTTTATCAGAGGGCCTCTCCCTTAGGAGGGTTGAAGTCGGGAGACTGGTTCCGGAGGCCTGAGTGGAATACCGCACTCCATTCAGTAACCGAAGGGCTACCTTTCGCGGTTCGCGGGATATCCCTGTATAGGGGTATTGCGGTCAACTAACTAAACGACAGATTCACCTTTCTGGACGTGTCATGAAATGGGGTATCTTAGTTGCCATTCTTCTAGGATTGACTACCCGGTGTCCCTCCCGGTAGGGGGATATCATAGCCACTTGGCTTTCCTACTCATATTGTCTGACTTGGATTTCATCACCTTGCAGAGGATATGTTTAGTTAAGTCAGAATACTTTTAGTTAGGTGTTTGCATGCTCCTTTACCTCCCTTTGGTCTAGTGAGTCCACCATTTTTCTTTTTTAGGAAACCTGCTGCTTGTTGGTATTCTGACCATCTTTGTTGTTACTCCACCCATTGTAGCACAGCTGTTGCAGTGGGTGTTTTGAGTTGGTTGTTGGCCTGAGTGCCTTGTTTTTTAGCTCTCCTCCTGCACACTCGGTTGCATTAGGATTTTTGAGCTGTTTTTTATACTCACCTCAACCCACAGAGATTTGACCACCATCCGTCACCATTGAGTCCCCGAGACATTCTCGGCGCCTCAGGGGCGAGCCCCCACAGCACGGTTCTCTTGACACCACTCGTCATAGATTCCGATCATTGTCCGTTGATACCACTCATCACAGATCTAGAGCCTTGTCACTTGACTCCACTCGTCAGCGACGTAGGTCTCCGTCACCAGATAGTGACGCACCTTACTTTACCTCTGATTCTGACGAAGAGTCTGAGAACCCTATTTACACTGCCCCCTACTAGCCCCCATGGCTGGCACGACTTCCACTCCGTTTGTCATAGGGGACCATTGGTGGCACATCCACCACTACACCAGTTACTACACCTGTGTTGGGTATGCCCTCCATGGGGAACCCATCTACTGTACCCCTCACGGTACCTATTCCCACAGCGGGAATACCTATGCCCACTACGTCAGTGGCTCACACTACCAATGGTGGTGCTGGACCATTCTTCACTACCTCAGTTCCCCCACTTGGGGGCACCACCCTAAATCTTGTCCCTCCACTTGGGGGCACTGGCCCCAACTTGGTCCATAGCACTACTGTGTCGCAGCCTTCTTCCAGTTTTCCATTCATGGCTAGCCTCAACCTACCTGACCTGGCCAGATTGACCAACGATCCTATTCGACACGACCCTACATGGCCTCATATGCCTACCAAACTACCCTCGGACATCCCTAAGTTCGAGGGAAAGGTCGGTGAGGACCCACAAAACCACATCATGTCTTTCCACCTATGGTGTTCCTCTAACTCCATAGTGGACGACTCTGTTCGCCTCCGTCTCTTACAGCGCACCTTCACTGGCTCTGCAGCCAAGTGGTATATTGAGCAGCCTCATGGGACCCACGCCACCTTTTCTTCCCTGGCCTCGACCTTCCTGCAGTTCTTCCAGTTGCCTGTCCGCTATGACGCGGGCGTTGAGATCCTTCTATCTTGTAGACAAAACACGGCTACCCATATCACGGACCACATCCATGAGTGGCGTCGACGCCGTAGCTTATGCAAGATCAAACTCGACGACCGTATCTTCCTAGATTGGTTCCTCAAATCCCTTCTCCCTGTTATTGCTAAGGATGTGGCCTCAGAAAGACCCCAGTCTGAAGAAGAAGCCATCCTTAAGGCACAACAGTTCGACCTCATTTACGCCCAATCGGGTTACCTTTATACCATTATACCTGACGCCCCTCGCGGCGATTCCTCCCATCATGATGCGCCGGGGGCATCCCACGCTGCAGATGGTATCATTGGCCGTATTTCTTCGCATCCCCAACCATTTTCTATAGCACGTCCTACCCCTGGCCCCGACCTGTCGAGGGCTACCTCCCAGTCGGGAGCAACCAACTCATATGCTCCCATGACACACCACCATTCCATGGACCTTCATGTCCACCTCAGTGCTTCGGGTATGCGACTCCTGCTTATGCTCCTCCAGTCGCCCCTCAGCCTTACTACCATCAGCAGACTGCCCCAGCTCCTGCGCCTTCACAAGCCCCACCAGCTTATTATCCGCCCCAGGCAGCCCCTGCGGCACATCCTCAACCTGCTCCGCAGTCCTATCAGCAACCCCCTCAAGTTGCTGCACCTGCTCAGCCTCAACCTGCATATCATCCCCCGCAGCCTGCTCCTGCACCTACGCAACCTCAGAATCCACCTGCTGTCCAAGGGCAAGTTTTACGCCCAACAGAACCCGCAGCAAAACCAGAATAACCAACGCAACCAGGGCCAATAGAACCGCGGCAAGGGCCGTAATCGGGGAAACAACCAACCTGCAGACCAAGCTGGTCAACCGGCTAATCCCCCTGACAACAATAATGCGGCCCCCCGCTAATCAAAACCCTGATCGCCCCGCCCAAGCAGGCTAACAACCCCAATCTCCGAACAAATCACCCTTGTTCTATTTGCGGGGTCTATGGACATTATACACATGCTTGCCCACACTTGGAGCGAGCTCGGCAGCTCTGGGTTGACGAGGCCCATCGCCAAGGGCACGCGGCTCCCCAAGCGCCACCCAACCCCCCCCAACCTCAACAACCCCCTTTGGTGCTGCAAAACCCATTACCGACCCAAGGCGTAGTGAACACTCAGCCGTTGGCTCCCCAGCAAGCCAATGCACCCCAACAAAAACAGATCACTTACGCTGCTCCTGATCAACCCATGTTTGACTCAGGTACCCACCACTTATTGATGATGTCATCCCGCTGACGTCAACCTCCAGACCCGTCGGAACCAATATGGCTCCACTTCTGAAGCCACTCCCACGGATAAACCTACTAATGCCCATCCCACCGATCAGGCGTTACGTATACCTCCGCCTCCCATAGACGGCGCCGCGAAAGCACCTCGTTTCCCACTTCGCCGAATCAACAATAACCCTACTGCGCGCGCTGCGTCAAACTACAACATCGTAGACGACCTAGCCCAGTCTCCCGCAGCCATGTCTGCGTTAGAAGTCTTGAAGAACTGCCCTTCCCAGCGCAAGACGTTACTCTCCGCCATTGGGGGATTGACCCAACTGATTCCGCATTTGATGGGGCGTTTGATTTAGACCAGTCTGAACCACGCCTACCTTCCAGCTTAGCCTTCCAAGTTACTGTCTCCGTTAGGAACCTTGTTATCCATCGGTGCATCATCGATGAGGGTGCCTCCACATGCGTTATGTCTACATTTGTATGGCAGAAGCTAGGATCCCTCCTCTCCAGCAGTCCACCACTGCGTTACATGCCTACGACGGTCGTTCGGCCCAGCCCCAAGGCCTCTGCCCAACGTTCCAGTCCAGTTAGGTGGTAAAACAGTCCTTATTGACATAGAGGTAATCAATGCCCAATTGGATTACAACCTTCTACTTGGCCGCAGCTACATGTATGCCATGCGGGCGGTTGCCTCTTCTGTCTTTCGCACCATGATGTTCCCCCATGAAGGACGCGTGGTTAAGATTGACCAGCTCACCTACTATGATCCCAGTGCTCCGGCGGCACCAGAAAATGTTCTCCCCATGGTTGAACAACCTGTTTGTCCTGCCACCACCTCGTTTGTTTCCTCTACGGGGCCTGGAGTCTACTCAGACGCGCCGATGACCTCCACCTTTCAATCCATTCCTCCGCCGTCATCTACGCCCGAAATGTCTGACTTATGTACCTTGTCCCACGACATCCTACCACCTAACAGTCAACCATCCTTGTTGCCTAAACCACCATTGGTACCTAGCCACATTGGTGTTACACCGATCCATACGATCCCCTTCCTAGTCCCTCCATCGGGGAGTAGTAAGCGCCCCGGTCATGGCTACCCTTAGCCTTCCTGGGTTAACATTGGGATTACCTGTATGGTATCTTTCGCCTCCCGTTCGCCCGCCGACACCAGATGTCGTCCTCCAGCCGGTGCAACCCATGGCTACTACCACTCAGCCACCTCCCGGTGTCTCTACCGCTTCGTCCTCCACGACACCTCCTCCTCCTCCTCAACCCACTGGGGGCAGAGGTCCACAACCTTACACTGCTGTCCCACCTCCCAAGACAGTCAAGAACCCTCCAGTGTTTCGTGCTCCTCCCAAATGCTCGCTGTGTGACGAGTTGGGCCATGCGACCCACCAATGCCCACAGTTACCCCGCATTACAGAAGCACATGCAAATGCTCGATGATGACCACAACATCCCAACTGTCGAACTAAACCCCACTCCTAAGCCTAAAGATAAGTCCCTACGTACCAACCACTCCTGCGCCATATGCGGTATTTACGGGCATTATTCACATCATTGTCCCGATCTCCCGGATTACAGAGCAGCTCTTTATGAGATGAACAATCTGGACCTTGAGACGGCACCACCTACCATTGAGGAGATCTACCCCCCGGTCTCTCCCCCTTCTGAAGAGGTTAATATCATCTACATGATCTCTTCAACCAACACTTCCACTACCCCCTCGTCGACCGATTTGACGACGCAAATTTTCTGTACCGATGAGGAGATTCTTGAGGCCCTTACCGCCCCGGATTATCCCTGGGATGATATGCATCATTGTTCCTACTTCATCCCAGAAGCGTCTTCCTCTAGCTCCGCTACCCAATACGCGGTTGAATCCAAAGACTTCCTCCCCAACAAGGTCGACTGGTTCAAGGATCCTATCCCTGCTCCTGATGCCTTCGAGGAGGGCAACATGGCCAACATCTCACCTGTCATCCAAGTCGATATTGCTGCTCCAGGTCGTGCCCCTGAACTCATTACTTTAGGAGCATTCTGCAGTAAACAAGAGATTGAGGACTACACACACCTTTTCAAAGAATTCCGTGATGTCTTTGCCTGGTCTTATACCGAAATGCCTGGTCTTGACCCCGCAATTATAGAGCACCATATTGACACATGGCCTGACGTACCCCCCGTTCATCAGAAACAACACTCTCTTCCTCCCTCCAAATTCCCAGGATATGCCCCTGAACTCATCACTTTAGGAGCCTCCTGCAGCGAGCAGGAGATTGAGGATTATACACAACTCTTCCAAGAGTTCCGTGATGTCTTTGCTTGGCCATCTAACGAAATGCCTGGGTTCAACCCCGCCCTTCTCAAATATCATGTAGACACACGGCCAGAGGAACTCCATGTTCTTACTAAAACCAACTCGGAAGGCCTCCCTTTACGCAACCCCCATGACGGGTTGCACCCTACGGAACCTCTATCCATAGAATAACTGGCGGCCCCATTTTGGTCCGCATTGTACAGTTTGCTCTCTTTTTGTTTTTCACCTTTTTTCCCATCATCTTACATTCATCATTTCTGCATGATTACAGATGGACCATCTTCCACCTTGTTACACTGGCTTCGCTGATGGCGCAAGCCGCTGGTCTCCCAACCTGGCTTCTGCAGCATGGGTCTTGTACTCCCCTTCCAACGAGATGATTCACCTTGACGGAATATGTATAGGCGCTGCTACCAATAACCAGGCAGAGTATGATGCTGTGACCGGTCTCCTGACTGCCGCCCTCCAAATCGGCATACGTCACCTTCATGTGTTCCTTGACTCCCAGCTACTTGTCTCCCAACTCAACAACTGCTACCAGGTGCGTGATCCCTGCCTTTTTAGAAAGTTCCTGCGCACAAAACAACTCAGTCGACAATTTGAATCCATCACATTCACACATGTCCCCAGAGCTCAAAATAGTGTCGCAGACCAAATGGCCAACAACATCCTAGACTGGCATATCAATCACACCATGTAACATCATGCATCATCATCCCATAGCATCTCATAAAAAATAGATAAAAACCCAAAAAGATTGCATCGCATCCACATTTGCATCCATGTACATAAACCACATGCATATCCATAGGGGCATCCACGTGCCTAAACATACATATATCATGTTGCATCACATAAAATACACAAGGGGCATCCACGTGCCTAACACCCTAACCTACTTGCATCCACGTGCAATGTAAACATATCACCACACATAAAGCGCATCCACGTGCGTACAAATAAAACAACATCATATAAAAAGGTGCATCCACGTGCATATATATATCTCTCAAAAAATATACATGTTCAGTGCTATACATGTCCTGAGTACCCCTGTACTCAGCTATACAAAAAAATGGCTATACATGCCTACAACCTCATCTACATACATGCCGTAGCTACAAAACTCGGGGGGAGTCCCCTGCACTCCCTAATGAGAGTCGTATCCTGCATCACTGCCAGCATCGGCTGCCTCTGAATCCTCCCCTCGCTCCTCCTCCGACAAGTCCTCCTCGCCTCCGGCCTCCTGTGCCCGAGCCCGGTCCACCAAAATCGCCACCCGAATCGCGATGGACCTGAACTCACGGGGTGCCCCCATGCAATCCCGTACCACATCTGGATCGACATCTCGCCAACCCTCGTCGGTCACTCCTATCAATAACCGATCTAGCAGCTCCCGTACAGACTCTAGGGTCACCTCTGGATCCCGGCGCCGCACCTCTCCTCGTCCAGGCAGAGCTGGAACGGCCACAATACCCTGCCGCGCCACATACCCTGGAGGTGGCCTCGGGCCCACATCTGCACAATCAACCATATGTCAGTCAAAGTATATCCATCGACTATCATATCTATAAAAAATTGACATACATAACATGAAATAAAAACACCTACGTACCATCAGGACCCCATGCCTGTCCTGGTGCTCGTGGCGCCTCCGGATCTCCCGTGAATTCCATGTCTCGATACGGGAAGTCGTCCAGCGTCAACGGTATCTGGAGCCACTGCAGGTACAACTCCTGCGTAAAATATCTGCCCACGTCGCCGCCACCACGGCGGCGCATCATCTCACCCCAACGGACCATCCTCGGCTCCCTCATCCCTCCTGCCCTAATCGGCACCCGTGGCCGCAGTGTGGGTACCCTCTCCATAAAGAAGGCACATAGGAAGGACCCAAAGCAAAAGCCCTTGCCATCTTCCTTCGCTGCCGTCAGCTGTCGCTGAACGCAGGTCAGGAACATCTGGCCCCAGGCGTAGTACACCCCATCCAAGACGCGCTCCACCATCTGCATCTGACCCCCAGACACCTTCTCCGGTGACTGGGAACCCAATACCCTCACCACACACGCCGCCATGGCCCGCACTGCCGGCTCCTGTAGGTCCTTCACCAGGAGTGCATTCCTATGCACAACCGCGTCAGGACAACAGTACCTATCTAACATGTCCTCCATGTCCACATCCGCGGCAACCCGCGGCTGTGTATCTGCCACCCTACCCAAGCAGGGTAACCCCGTCAGAAAGTAAACATCGGTCAGGGTAAGGTCCACCCTCTCACCCTGTATATCCGGCTCCCAGAAACTGATCAGACGGTTCAGCAACAATGTTGCTGTCCGTATCATAGGTATCTGTGCGAACTTCAAAAGTCCGCACAACCCCAGCACTGTCCGCACATGGCGGTTCCCTCGAATGAAACCCATGGTCTCATCCGGGATCTCCCGCTCTCTCCAGAGAACCTGGGGCATCCTGCCAATCACACAAAGTGAACTCATCAGACTCATGTCAATCAAAGTAAAATACTTTTCCCTCTCCCAGAAGCCCTACTAGCTCGGCCCAAAACCGCGGCTTTCGGGCTTCCTGCCGCGGTTTCCAACCGCGGCTGTCAGGCATATGGCCGCGGTTCCCAACCGCGCCTGTCAGCCCAAAACCCGCGGTTGGGAACCGCGTGTTCCTCCTTGGAACTCGCGGTACTTGACCGCGGTTCCATTCAAGAATCACGCGGTCTCCAACCGCCTGGTTCGGCCCGAAACTCGCGGTCTTCAACCGCGGTTTCGACCCCCTAACCTGCGGTCCACCCCACGTGGACCGTACAAGTCAACCCTGGGACCCACTACCCAACCCCCCTCCCGAAAAAATATGCAGGTATGAGTTTAATGAAATACCTGTATCTCGCGGATCTGCAAACAGCCAGACGGATCGTCCAGAAATGCCACCTAAGCTCTGGTCCACTCAACTCACAAGTCAAAGTCAACAAAGTACAAATGACACATGTCATGTTGGACCCACCACTATTTATAGTCAGTTGACTTTTTCTTGTTTTGGTCATTCTGGTCCCATACGGAGTCCGTTTTACAAACCGTTTCCACCACTGGAATCAGCGCGACGTGACCGTCATGATGGTCACCTCGTTGCATTATTTTTGTCCTGTCATTTTTTACCCATTTTTTCAGACGCCACTAGTCGCCTCGGTTTGCGTGCCACATCGGCCGTTCTCCGATTTTCACATGTTTTATATCATCGGATTCAGTTTTCCGAGCTGGTGATGATGCTTGAGATCATTTCTCGCTCTCACCTTCAGTTTTTCCGGGCATTTTTCAAAATGCCCCCGTCACCTCGGTTTGCGTGCCACATCGGCCGTCACCCGTTTTTGACATCCTTTATATCGCCGGATTCATTTTTCCGAGCTTGTGATGATGCTTGAGATCATTTCTCGCTCTCACTTGGTACACTTTCAACATTGTGTCCCAACACCTTGCTGCCTCGGTTCGCGTACCACATCGGTCGCTATCGGATTGTTCCACATGTTTTACATGAGCCATTCACTCCTGTCATACTGCAAATGTCTCGTTATTTTGCCACCATCTCATCTATCCCGCAAGGAGGTCCATCAGTGTTCCCACCTACCCTCGTTCTTGGTCATCATTACTCAACCTTGATTGAACACTTCCTCCTTGCTTGGCCATTCCTTTTGTTCGGTATAATTTTATCCCTTTTTCGAGCCGGACAACTCCTTTACGAAAAAGGCACTTAGGGAGTTTCCGTTAAGCTCTTTTCTGACTCCTAAAAGAATGAAAAGATCGCCGAGCAATCTTGCTTCCTTTCATGCTCGTTAAAGTACCTGAAAGGGCGTCTATCTGGTATAAGTTTAACCCTTTTCCGGACCTGGTAGACTAATTACGAAAAAGGAATACTCTAGTCACACCGGCTAGAAGAGTTCTTCATTGCATCCTTTTATGCTTCTTTGGGCCTTGGAGACTAAATCTACGAAAAAGCAACCCCCTGGAGTCTTCTTACTTGCTTTCAGACTCTCTAAAATTGAAAGCAACCACGAGCATGCGCTGTCCTGGGCTCGTTAAATCCACACGATAGTACCATTCCTTTACTTCAGAGTCTTCTTATCGCTTTCAGACTCCTTAAAATTGAAAGCAACCACGAGCATGAACTGTCCTGGGCTCGTAAAATCCACACGACAGTATCATTTTATCCACACACTTCTTCTAGTTCCTTAACCCATGAAGAAGTATCCTCCCGTGCCTCGGGGCACTACGATCGATCATCTCGGCAGCACCCCCAATCAGGTCGCCTTTGTTCAGAGTATTCTGCAGTCTCCTGCCATTTTATACCAGCTTGAGTCTCCCTCAGACCCGTCACCCTCCCTAAGCCATTACAGCTATGATCCCTTTCCCCTCAGTCAGTTTCATATGCTGCCAGATCATTCCCATTATCATACTCTGAACAAAGGAAGTTTGAGTCCACCCACTCTACTAGCCCAGTTATCCACCCACAGTTTGATCAGTCCTGCCATCAGTACTACCACATTTCGGTTCTCTACCTCGCGCTCCTGTCAAGGAAACATCATTGCCTTGATAGGAGCAGGTCTCCCTCTGTCGACGATAGCTCCTCTATTCCAGAGGATAGGCCCAGAGGTCCCTACGCCTTGGACTTATCACCATCTGTGGTAAGTGCCTACGGATCATTCTGAGAGGAGACATCATTGCCTCTCTGAGTGGTTGTTCCTCACATGCTTGACTTCAGCACCTTGATCGCATCGTTGAGGATCGCGTAGGATTATATCCCATCAGTTTTTAGTCGAAGACCCCGGATTTCCCCCGACTCTAGCACATTGGTGAGTCACTTCGGAATGCCCAGTTCTATGTTCCTGTGGATGTTCGGGCTGCGTTGGCGATTGTATTCGGAAGCCATCCAGCTATATGCTTCCTTGAGTACCCATTTCAGTTCCAGTTCAGTGTACCATGGAGAGTATGATCCCAGTCACTATGATCCAGCAGCTCATCAGTTCCTGTGGTACCACATTCAGTAGCACTGTTGATTATTCCAGTGTATCAGTTTTTCAGCACAGACATGGTCAGCTCAGCAGTATGTCCCAGATTTTGTGTCCCCTCTGGACCCTTATGATGTACACAGTGGCTATGTATCTTTCAGGTCCCCTTTTTCGGGCCTCACAGTTCTGTTCATGTATCTTGATACGAGCATGGGTATGCCCGCCTCGTCCATATATTGAGATTATTCCTCAGTCAGTATTTGAGGTCATGTATATTTCAGGTCCCCATTTTTTGGACCCCATTGTTATTGTTATGTTATATCCTGATACGAGCATGGGAATGCCCGCCTCGTCCATATGATCAGATGATTCCTCATCCATTATTGAGGTTATGTACTTTTAGCTCTTGCAGTTGTTCGGGATCGTTGTTCCGGGCTTCAGTTTGTTTCTTCTCTTCTCTCCACATCCCAGGAAAACCATTTATGACTTATGATGTCCATCGGCCATACGATGAGCTCCTGACCTCGCACATCAGGGGGCAATCTGTTAACACCCAAAAAGTGCTCACTAGCTCATTTACCACATTATATGGCTCATTTGTCCATTTTCCTACCATATTTCCATTAAAAATCCTAAAAATCCCATTAAAAAGCCTCCAAAAGGCCTAAAATGCCTCCAAAAGGCCATAAAACCATCAAAATAGCCTAAAAAAGGCCAAAAAACCCCCTTTTCCTCCAAAAATAGCAAAAATCCCCTAAAAAGGGAATAAAAAATATAAAATAATGAGGAAAAGGAGGAAAAAACCCTATACAGCTGCCCAAAACCATGTGTTTCCTAAAACCATGAGTCAGCACTCCACCACCAAAAAACTATAAATAGGTGATGGAGATCCCTTATTCCATATCCACAATCACAAGCACCCTTACTCTGCCAAAATCTCTCTCGAAACCCTAGTTCACCTTTGAACTATTTTCACCTTGAGAGCCACCTTTGGCCCATCCCCAACATTGGAGAAGGAGAAAGGAGCATTCTGAAGCTTGGAGCATCCTCTTGGACACTGCAAAGGGCTTCATCAACCTTGACACTCAAGGTAACATTAATATAAAACCATTTTTTTACATCTTTTATTTATGTCTCATGCAATGTTTAAAGTAGTTTGTTAATTGTTGTTTTAGCTTAATCATTTAATCATTATTGAACTGCTACTAAGGAGTCCATTCTCCTTAGTAGGTGCTCATTGGCACAAGCTAGGGGTAAAACCCTAGCTACAACATCCAAAATGAAATTGATTTTCTGGACATCTCGTCACTGGGGAGTCATTTATCGATATGCTTTCAAGATCATGCAAAAATACAAGAAAAAGAACAAGTAGGATTTTGGGCCTATGAATATTCCGTAGAAGCAAGGAAAGGGTAACCCTAAATCATAGAAAAATGGATAGAGTAAATAAAAATAGCCCCGGGACAACCAGTCCAAGCCACAAGAAAATAAGGGGAAGGAGAAAAAAAATAATACTAAGAAATGGTACGAGTTCCATAAGATCCCCTAGCACAACATTGATGAATGTCGCTCAAAGCAGTCATTGTTTGACGAGATCAAAGCTTTAGTTTCAGATTCATGATTTCGACTCTAATTCAGGACCCAACATTGTAGTCGTAGAAAGGGGAAAGCATATCATTTATGTAGAACCCAGTTTCAATGTTGTTATCAAAAAGATCCAACCCGACAATCCAGAGGATCTAGAGGAAGGTGAGCACCTCTTACACTCGCAGTTGTGGGTAGAGGGAACTCCATTACATTTCATTATTGATAGTGGAATCCAAAATAACCTAATTTTGGTAGAGGTCATAAAATAGTTGAAGTTTCCAAGAACACCACACCCGCAACCCTACAACATTGGCTTGCTCAGCTAGGGACGAAACATCTGCGTCAGTCAACAGTGCTTCCTACCCCGAGACATCAATCCATTCAAATATGAGATAATGTGCGATGTTGCCCCACTCAAAGTTTGTGATGTTCTTTTAGGAAAACCATATATTTGGAAGTGTCATGGTGTGTATGAATCTATATATTGTAGTGTCATTATTACTTTGGGAAATAAACTCTACTGGATATTAGAGGCAATCCCCCCTACTACAATGTCTCTCATCACAACTAAGCAATGTGGGAAGGTAATCTCCAAGACTGGGAATTTTTTCCTCTTCATGATTCATTCTAAAGGTGAATGAAAGGTCATAGAAACAACCACCACCTCCACATAGGGTCTCTCTATACAACCGAAGCAGGTGGAAAAGATCATGGAATTACAAAGAGAAATCTTCACCACACCTACAGGGGTTCCATTACATTGCCATACCAAACACTCAATTGATTTGATACATGGGGAACCTCTACCTAATGTGATAGTATACAGGTGTTCCCTCATGGAAAATGAATAAACAAAGTGACATATTTGAGAATTATTTCAAAGGGGTCACATATAATCAAGGTCCTCACCTTGCAAGAGCCGAATTGTATTGGTGCAAAAGAAATATGGCACTTGGTGATTATGCATTGATTACAGAGCTCTAACAAAAATCATAGTCCAGAGTTAGTATCCCATTCCCTAGATTGATGACCTTAATAAACTCAAGACGGCCAATTATTTTAGTAAGATTGATCTGAAGTCCGACTATCATTAGGTACCAATTGATCCAACCGATGTTTGGAAGACCACCTTCAAATCTCAGGAAGGCATTTTCGAGTGGTTTTTCATGCCTTTCGGCTTGACTAATGCTCGAACAACTTTCATGAGGATGATTGATGATATTCTCTGTTCATTCACAAATTATTTTATCATCGCATATGTAGATGAAATACTCATCTACAATAGAACGTGGATAGAACACTTGCAACATATTCAATAGGTCCTCAACACCCTACGACAACACAAGTTATATGGAAATCTAGAGAAGTGCTCATTTTGCATGGAGAGAATTTAGTATCTGGGATACATCATGGATTACCATGGTGTGCACGTGGATTTGGACAATATCCAATCCATTTGTGAATGGTCAATCTTGACGAATATCAAAAATCTCTGAGGCTTCCTAGGCCTTGCCAACTTCTATCGCAAATTTGTCTTGGGATGCTCTCATATTGCTTGGTAATAGCCAGGTGACCAAAGGGGGATATAAGGCGAAGTTTTTTTGGGCCAAGTCACAATAGAAATCATTTTAGAATTTGAAGCAGCTTATGTTCAGCTATAATATCCTTGGGAAGATTCAACCAAGATATTAACTCAACTTCAAAAATTTTATAAACTTTACTAGTAAAATTTCTATCAATTTCTTCGAATAGTGCAAGAAGTAAGTGAGGGGTACTGAAGCAAGGAATGAGGATGGTGGGATGAATATTTAATTATGGAAAATGTATGAGGTTAGGTGCAGTATCAGGTCAAAATTTTCATATCATAGATGTCCTATGCACCATGTACCAGTACCTTTCACTTTTCAAAAATAGAGCTAGTCTATTGCCTACTTCGAGGCTTCCTGAATAGCTGGCATATGCATACTAGATAGGTGGGGGTCCTGGGAGTTAATGATAGAGGTTATATCAGTCAAATGAGTGTTGGTTATGTTCAGGAATGTATTTTAGCATACTTGGGAGATCTTGGGAAGAATTGGGGTTTTTGGGCTCTCCCGAGATTGCTGAGCTAGTATTTCTCTAATCTTCCCAAACAGGGTCGAAGGACTTCCAAATTCTGAATATAAGGACATATATGGATACTATATTGATTTAAGGACCTGATCCAACTAAAAAATAGTAAAAAGAGTGCTTAGAATGAATTTGGCAATGAAAGGGGTGAAACTAGTCTAGAATTGTCATCAATCTAGATAGTCTTGACTTTTGACTTGATAAACTGCTTTAATAAACCACAAAATCTATTCTAATGATTACTATAACTCCAATATGAGATGTTCCATACATAAAACACAAAATATATCATTCAGAACATTTCTCCTTTATTTTACTGCTTTCTTCTCAAATGATAGTGCCTCACAGGCTAGTTTCTTGTTACAACAGTGGGAGAATAGAGAAGAGAAGGAAGAAGTTACTTTGGATCTGTAATGGAGGTCATTATCAATCGATCTACTAGTTATATGGATGAAATTAATGCATTATGAACATGCTGGTCTTCGGTGGGCGCCATCATCAACTAGTTCTCTCCTTTAGGGAAATCACCTCGAAGACTGGTTGTGGGAGGAGTAGGAGTAAGAGTAGAGTGGAAACTCGATCTGATCTTGAATTATGGAATATAGAAGAAAATAATCTCTGCAAAATTCAGCTGATAGATTTCACTGGAGGTCCTGAGAACATCTCTCCATAGTTATCTTCTTCCACTAGTGTTCTTCCGCCAAATCTAGTTGTGAATCTCCTCCAATGGTAGCCTCCTCTTCAATCTGACATTAAATCTTCATGGTTGAAATGAACTTAATGTTACTAGCTGTAATATTTCTTACCGGACCTGCATAATACTCATAGGAAACTCATAGGTCCTTGGGGCACATCACCCAAGAGGAATTGTTGAGGCACATCTCTCAACATGTGAGTAGCTCAAAGCTCTCATTCACAAATTACAAATGATCAAAAGTGAGAGATGGAGTTAGAAACATTGTTAAATAGAAGAGATGACTTCTTCCTCAAGCTAGCCACACATGTGGATGAAGGAGGGCAAATTTCTCGATAGGAATGGAAACTTGTGACTAGAAAAACTTGCCTCCTTTTGTCTCCCTCCACTCAGATTAGCAAGTGCGCCTAGGTTAGCTTTTCTGGATGTTGCTATCCTCTTTCTGACTGCTTTTCTTGTTTTTTTTTCCACTTTATTTACTTTCTTCTTTTATGCTTTTGTCTGATTTTGCCAGCTTTTGTCAGTTTCCTTCTTGGTTCATCTTTGCAACTTGTATCCACTAGATTCCTTAGCTTTTTTTGAGATTTATCACCTAAGCAAGTTTGGCCTACTTGACCAATTCGAATTTCCTATCCAAGTCATCAACCACTTGGCACATTTATTAGTAATAAAGATTTAAATGACAATAATACAACTCATAAATAATTTAGCTAAGCAATTAATTAATTATCCAGTAATTAATTAACTACTATGGTGTAATTGCCTCAAAACTTCCCCAATTAATTAATTTCTCAATTAATTAATAAATCACCTTAGCACTTAAATTGGGGGTTAATAACTTCATGGGGGGGCCTCCTCATCCATTTAATTCCTCAAATTCACCCTTAGGAATCTTCCTTCATCCATTCATTAATTATTTAATTAATTCCTAGGTGACTTAGGCTAAAATCATCCCCGTGGACCATAGGAAAATTTGGGAACATGACAGTCCTCCCTTCCCAAGATTGCTTGTCCTCAAGCAATGTCAGGATTCCACCAACTCTGATTATCATTGTCCCCATCCATTGAAAAACATGAAAATTAAACTTGGGCCTTCAGGAAAAAAATGTCTATGTAAAACAAACTGCACTGTAATTTGTATCTGCCATTAGCCAACAAATGACAAAATTTTAACCTAGTTAGGATAATTGAGTAGAATTCCTGGGTCCCACTGTTTTTCCTGCAAGGAGAAGAATTCTCCTGTCATCTTTGGAAATCTGTCACTCAAGTGTATGCCAGGATCCCAAAGTATCAACTGCATTTTCTCCATCATTAGAATAATTTTAAAGAATCTGTCATCAAACATGTGCCTTTTCATCCGGGGAATAACTGCTAGGGCATTGCTTCCAACCAAACCAAGTGGGGAGCAGAATGTCTCTTCCAGTGAAAACATCCAATGGCTCAAATATTTTCCATTGGATAAAAATTTCAAGCATCCCTCCCAGCATGTGGATTCCCTCCACATAGGCCAACCTCTACAAGTAAGATGTTCCATTAATTTAACTTGGCAACTTGCCTGCTTAGCTGCCTTCCCTTGACCATAAGCATAAAAAAAAATTCAAGGAAGTTTCATGCTTGTCAGTTAATCTTTCACCCAATCCATATGTGGATGAGCGACATCAAATGGCTGCAAAATATACTTTTGCTGCTGCTCACAATTCAAGACAATGTCAGCTATAATAAGAAATTTATTGCAGAAACAAGTGAACTTTTTACCTTCCATATTTTCTTTTCTAGTGAGGCCTCAATCTATCCATCTGGTGGGTGAATCAGAGATCCTACTTGCTGATTTATATGATCTATAATCATCCATATCTTATTCAATGGGATCCATCTCCCATGGGGACAGATCATGATTCTTCTGCTGAACATGTGACACAAACCAGAAAAATGTCTTCACCCACTGCTCATTCCCCATTGGTGTTGTTGAATCTAGGACATGTGGGAAAGAACTGTGAACCTTCTGTGCATGTCTACAACCTTCAGTAATCAGACTTGTGGCTACAAATTCTTCATTATTGGTTGTCCCAAATTGGGTGCTCTCATCCCACTCTTTCATGGGGGAGTGTTTGTCTTCAAGGAACAGCTCAAGTTCCCTTGGAAAAAAATCTCGTGCTTGGTTCTCATCAAACTGTTATGCACACTCTTCAAGCACATATAAAAATGAATGATCCTCATGATCCACCATCTCATGAGGTTCCTCCCTATGTTCAAGAATTCTTTCATTCGAATGAAGTTGACTGAATGGTGTGTAGGAGGGTAGGGGGGATCTTTGCAACTTTTCATGAAGCTGCAATATTTTTGTCTTGGATTCTTGGAGGGAACTTTGAGCGCTTCTTAAAGAATCTTCGGTGGCCATTAATTCGTCATTGAGCTTGCTGATCTCTTCATCATCCCTCAAGGATGTACCCTGAAACAATTCTACAAGCTCCAATAAACTATCTCTATCAGAAAGCAGGTTCAAGAATTTACCTTTTATGCTTGACATGGCTTCCTGAAATTCTTCCATGTCTATCATGGAAGACTGCTCCCCCAAATTCCAACAAAGGTTATTCATTAAGGAATGTGTGTAATTGAGGGTTTGAAGGGCTTCTTGGATCTTTTGTTCATCCATCTTTAAAGATCCTGCAAGAAGATGAGGTCCTTGCAGATGTTTCTCCTCTTCATTTCCCATCGCCGGATCAATTTCATGCGGTGCACTTGAAGTTTTGAAATATGATCTATATGTTTCTACTACAATATTTTCATCTTTCAAGTCCTCAAAAACATAATTTGGGCTACAACATAATTGTTCATTCATCCTTGATGCAACAGAAAGATCTTCTCTTAAAGTTTCAGCCTTCATACTGCTTTCCTTTTTAACACCAAAATTCTGAACCTTATCACTATGGGGGTCAACCATTCTAAATTTTTCAATGGAAATGGCTTCCATATCAGACTGACATAATGGCACATAAAAATCAGAATTTACTAATTCACCATGTGTCATTTTCTCCTCTTTATGTGGTAGAATTTTGATGGCTTGTTCATCCACCCATTTCTCTGCTTCACACCCTACTGAGATGTGCTCAATTTCTGCTTCCTGGCGAGGCTCCAGGGGTGAGTGTAAATCTGAATTATGTCTTCCTTTGGATTAGATCCAAAATATATCTCACCTTCATCAATCTATCCCATTTCTTCTGCACTTTTTTTGAAATCAACCATTAAAAGATCAAGAGTGATATTACCTCCCTCATGACCAACAATCAAGTTTTTGACTGTTGGATCTTCTACTGTGCATTGACTTTCTTCATCCACTTCTTTGAGTAATGGGACACCAGCAAGGTCTTCTTGGTCATTTCTTTCCAAGAAACTTGATGTCTCTCCACATTGTGTGGTGCTCCAATCACCACCTTTGGACTTCCTTCTTGAAGAAAAACCAAATAGTCTCGCAATGCTTGGCCCTGCAAGTGGACTTGATGAAACTTCCTTCTTGATTCATTTTCCTTGAGATTGGGATGGATCCATATGTAGGGCTGCAAATTCATCTTTATTTTTTCTGGCTTCTTCTCCACCCGAAGAACTAGGTGGCTCTTGGTTTCCTCCCTTGATTTTTCTTGGCTGTGTGGACACATCTTTATTCCTCCCTTCTATCTTAGCTCCTAGGGGTAAAGATCTTGCCTTGAATTCTTTGCACACACCATCAACCATATGTGCAATCCTTCTTTTGCAATCACTATTGTAGGGTTCTTTGAACAAAATTTGAATTTCTAAATCACAATAGTCTCTAAAGGTCAGGGACTTCTGAACCTCCTTCTTTAAGGAAGAGTACTCCATGAAGTACTCATAGGATTTCTTAGGGTTACCTCTTTTGAGTATTCCTTCATAATCCCCATTAGTCATAGGTAGGTCATTTCCTATGCTCTCTTCAAACATTTGTTCATCAAGGAAATCGTCTTCAACTTTGTGCAAATAAGAATTCCCAACAGGGGTTAAAGGCTCCTCTTCATATGGCTCAAAAATAAATTCTTCTTCTTCACTCACTGGTAGGAGCCACATTTTGCCTCTATGAGAAGATCTTCAATCTTCCTTCCATCAGTGAGCTTATTTATTTCCACAAGGGTGGAGGAAAGTGCTATAATACCACTGTAATATCCTTGGGAATATTCAACCAAGATATTAACTCAACTTCAAAAATTTTATAAACTTTACCAGTAAAAGTTCTGTCAATTTCTTCGAATAGTGCAGGAAGTAAGTGAGGGGTACTGAAGTAATTAATGAGGATGGTGGGGTGAATATTTAATTCTTGAAAATGTATGAGTTCAGGTGCAACAACAGGTCAAAAGGTTCATATCGGAGATGTCCTATGCACCAGGTACCAGTACCTCTCACTTTTCAACAATAGAGCTAGTCTATTGCCTACTTCAAGGCTTCCTGGATAGCTGGCATATGCATACTAGACAGGTGGGGGTCCTAGGAGTTAATGACAGAGGATATATCAATCAAATGAGTGCTGGTTATGTTCAGGAATGTATTTTAGCAGACTTGGGAGAGCTTGGAAAGAATTGGGGTTTTTGGGCTCTCTTGGGATTGCTGAGCTAGTATTTTTCTAATTTTCCCAAACAGGGTCGAGGGTTTCCAAATTCTGAATTTAAGGACTTCTACGGATATTATATTGAGTTAAGGACCTGCTCCAACTTCCATATTGTAAAAAGAGTGCTTAGAATGAATTTGGCAGTGACAGTGGTGAAACTAGTCTAGAATTGTCATCAATTAGCTAGTCTTGAATTTTAACTTGTTAAACTACTTTAATAAACCACAAACTCTGTTATAATGATTACTATAACTCTAATATGATATTTTCCATACCTAAAACAAAAAATATATCATTCAGAACATTTCTCCTTTATTTTACTGCTTGCTTCTCAAATGATAGTGCCTCACAGGCTTGTTTCTTGTTACAACAGTGGGAGAATAGAGAAGAGAAGGAAGACGTTAACTTGGATCTGGACTGGAGGTCATTATAAGTCCATCTACTAGTTATATGGCTGAAATTTATGCATTCTAAACATGTTTTTCTTCAGTGGGAGCCATCATCAACTAGTTCTCTCCTTTAGGGAAATCGCCTCCAAGACTGGCTGTGGGAGGAGTAGGAGTAAGAGTAGAGTGGAAACTCGATCTGATCTTGAATTCTGGAATATAGCAGCAACTAATCTCTGCAAAATTTAGCTGATAGACTTCAATGGAGGTCCTGAGAACATATCTCCATAGTTATCTTCTTTCGCTAGTGTTCTTCCACCAAATCTAGCTGTGAATCTTCTCCAATGGTAGCCTCCCCTTCAATATGACATTAAATATTCATGGCTGAACTAAACTGAATGTTATTGGATGTAATATTTCTTTTTGGACCTGCATAATACTCATAGGAAACTCATAGGGCCTTGGGGCACATCACCCAAGAGGAATTGTTGAGGCACATCTCTCAACATGTGAGTAGCTCAGAGCTCTCATTCACAAATTACAAATGATCGAAAGTGAGAGATGGAGTTAGAAACATTGTTAAATAGAAGAGATGACTTCTTCCTCAATCTAGACACACATGTGGATGAAGGAGGGCACATTCCATGATAGGAATGGAAAATTCTGACTAGAAAAAATTTCCTCCTTTTGTCTTCCTCCACTTAGATTAGCAAGTGCGCCTAGGTTAGCTTTTCTGGATGTTGTTATTCTCTTTCTGACTGCTTTTGTTGTTTTTTTTTCCACTTTATTTACTTTCTTCTTTTCTACTTTTTTCTGATTTTGCCAGCTTTTGTCAGTTTCCTT
The DNA here is from genome assembly GCA_027924585.1 of Larix kaempferi. Taxonomy (NCBI): domain Eukaryota; kingdom Viridiplantae; phylum Streptophyta; class Pinopsida; order Pinales; family Pinaceae; genus Larix; species Larix kaempferi. Next base: position 20,744 of record BSBM01001889.1, read on the forward strand.
CTTGGTTCATCTTGCAACTTGTCTCCACCAGATTCCTTAGATTTTATGAGATTTATCACCTAAGCAAGTTTGGCCTACTTGATCAATTCGAATTTCCTATCCAAGTCATCAACCACTTGGAACATTTACTAGTAATAAACATTTAAATGACAATAATACAACTCAAAAATAATTTAGCTAAGCAATTAATTAATTATCCAGTAATTAATTAACTACTATGGTGTAATTGCCTCAAAACTTCCCCAATTAATTAATTTCTCAATTAATTAATAAATCACCTTAGCACTTAAATTGGGGGTTAATAAATTCATGGGGGCCCCTCCTTATCCATTTAATTCCTCAAACTCACCCTTAGGAATCTTCCTTCATCCATTCATTAATTATTTAATTAATGCCTAGGTGACTTAGGCTAAAATCATCCCCATGGACCATAGGAAAATTTGGGAACATGACATCAACACCCATCCTTAACTTACCGGACCTGCAACAATGCTTTGAAATTGAGACAGATGCTTTAGACTATGCTATTAATGCACTCCTCACTCAACATGGCCATCTAGTGAGATATCACAGTGAGACACTCTTAGATGAAGTTTAAAAATACCCAACCTATGACAAGGAAATGTGTTCCATTGTCCAAGCTTACCGCCAATGAAAGAATTATATTCTTGGAAAAGATACAGTCATCCACACTGATTTCACACCCCTACAGTTCATGCAAACACAAGTGGAGTTGCAGAAATATCTCCACCAAAAGTTGTCCATATACTTGCAGCAATTCCACCTAAACATCAAGTGTAAGAAGGGCATCCCCAATTGAGCCTTCGATTGCCTCAATCGACCTCCAGTGGCAGCCTTGACTACGGTGCTTAACTCTTATGGACATGATACCTCTAAGAGGTCTCAACTATATGATAATGATATCACGTTTGCTTTCACATATCAAGAATTATGCGCAGGAAAACCAATGGAATACTTTCATCTCTAGGAAGGACAATTATGCCATCTAGGCCATCTTTGTGTTCCTTCAAGAGAGCATGAAAAGTTGATTTTGGAATTACATTATAGTCGAGTGGTAGGGCACTTTGGCATAGAAAATACTGTAGCGTTATTGCGGAATTATTTTGATTATCCAAAGCTTCGACAAGACGTCGGCAGGTATATCAAATCATGCACTTATGTGCCATCGTTAAACCTACCATTAAGAAGCAAGGGTTGTACACTCATTTTCCTACTCCCAATGGGCCTTGGGAGTCCATATCCATGGACTACATGTCAGTACTACCTTCAACAAAGCATGGTAATGACTGTGTATTTGTGGTCATGGATCTCTTCTCTGAGATGGCCATTTTGACAGCCTGCAAGAAGATCATCACCTCTAAAGCCACTTCTAAGCTCTACTTTGGATGTGTTTGGGTTCATTTTGGGATACCGTAGACTAGGATTTCATATTGGGACAATAGATTCTTGACACTAGTACAAAATGAGAGATAAATGGCCAAAAAAAACGACTAAAATTCAAATATAAATGACCATTTTTGAGTCGGAAACGAGTGGTAGCAATTTCCAGTATCTTATCATGTGACCAAAAATTTAGTCATATTTAGCTTGGTCATTAATTTGTTGTATTGATTTATCATATAGTCATATATTTATTTGTATATTTGGTCATTGATTTATTCATTAATTGTCACAATTAATGACCAAATACATGACTAAATATACGACTAAATGATAAATGAAAACAACCAATTAATGACTAAGCTAAATATGACTAAATTTTTGGCCATGTTATAAGATTCTAGAAACTAGCTAAGAAATTTGCCACTTAGTCATTTATATGCAAATTTTAGTCCTTTTATGGGTCACTTATCTCTCATTGTGTAGTAGTCATTCATTTATTTTAAGTAGTTTCATAATATAAGCGACTAATTTAATCATTTTAGTCGTTTTATTTGTTAATTTTTAATCTATATAATGACTATTTTAGTCATTTTAAATCATTTTATATTCATGTATATTCGTTTTCACTCTTAATCAATATAAACTACTAATTTAGTAGTTTTATATTCATTTTATTTGTGTTCATCATTAATCAATATAAATTAATTAGTATGATATTATGAATAAACTAAAGAAGGTTATACAATATTCTTTCTTATCTAATATGAATACACATGTGAATCATGCAAACTCACATTAGTTAATTACAATACTAAATAATATCAAGTACAACCATATATACAATTTCAACCACGTAAATTATATTATACGAAAAGTCAAGTATTACAATATATATGAGAAACTGTCTCCATACTTTACAAGAAAATCATCTTCATCAATGCCTTTTCCAAATATTATAATGGCCATTGAAATGGCTACATCCATCTAGTTTATCTTCAAATATATGGAAGGTCGATGATTATCATCACCAACATAATCATTATCACTGATGAGAGCAGTATATTTATTTAACTAGATTTTTCATCATTAGCAATGGCAATGCTAGGATTGGGCAGCTGAGACTTAACTATCTCCCCAGCAGTAAGAACTATTTTAATTGTACGAGCTCAGGTTCTTTGCAATAATCTGTCAATAATTTATGCACTACTTCATGTGGATCATTTGACCTGAAAAATTCAGTTTCATGTTAAGTGTCCACTATAATTAGATAAAATATCTCCTATTCTTCCTCAAGCTAAAAATATATAAGCAAAGTATTTAAAAAATAGTAAATCTAAAATTTAGAAATATGTCTCATTGCATTAAATGAATTAGACTTGACATGACAGTATGAACATAGCACATAAAAGTCTTGATGAAGGAGAGACTCCTTTAATGAATATAGATTTGTTGATGGCATGTAATGTGTGCCTAAACCCACATAAAGAGAATATGCAAGGCTTCAAATCATTTTCCCGGTTAATGCAAGGTAGGCTCCTACACGGCGAAAATAAATCTAAATTTCATACATGGTAGTATATTAACTATCCAGAATGATCTTTCCATCCATTCAAATATATTATAGCTATCAAAAGAAGGAGTTTATATTCTATTTTAACTACCTATAAATTTGGACAACTTATACAAATATAAAACTGCACCTGAACCTGAACTTTTTTGTTAGAAAAAGAACAATGAAGAAATGAATCCAAAATCACACAAGGACAAGTCTAAAACACTTCAGGTATCCAATTCCAATTGTGTCTATATGTTATCTCCAATCTAAGTATCACAAATGGCATATATAAATGTAAAATAACTAATGTTCTCTATGTTTCGGGGCTTACCAAAAACGTATTATTTGTAAATAAAATGTTGGATTAAAATATCAATATTGTATATGCCTCTATTTGTTGCAAAAATCACTATTTGAGATAATGAGCTCTCCAAATCACGATTAAAATAATCAAGGCATTCCATATCAAGCATGTTCACCTACAAAATGTTGAAGTTATGATGAAAACTAACCAAAACCTCAATACCTTACAAGAAAAATAATGCTCAACTAAGTTCTAACACCGAGAAAACATAATAAATATAAATACAAAACATGATATAAGAACACTATATGTCATTTATAAAAATCACACATGGAACAAGCTCTGCAACTCCTTCATCTATGTATATATCAACCACCCGCCACAATGAAATCATATTGACTCAACTAATAATATTTTAGGTGAAAATGCATATCAATAGAGTATTAAAATCTAGAATGGAAAACCTTACTTATCTCTTGGCGTAATTTATCTGTGATTTCACTCTTTCCAAGATTCATCATTTGGCCCTTTAAAGAGAGTATATATTTCCCTCCTTGAGGTCGGGCATTCGTTGCATCCAAGTCCTGTAGGGTGACATCTTGAAACAAAACAACCAGAAATACTTGATGAAACATATAACATGTACAATAAAATATTTTTCCTACTACATTCATGGCTTTAAGAGTATATTAAAAATTAAAAGTATTTAGTAGCTCGAAAATGTCACAATTTATGGTAGAGATAATACTTTAACTATAGGCTCCAAGAGAGAAAAGGGACAATTTGAGACATCAATTTGGGAATATTTGCTCGAACAATGATGAACTTCTATAGAGAATGTGTGACATTCTGCAGTATATCACACAAATTCTAGAGCTTACTAAAGAAATATGGACAATAAAAATGGAAATCATAGTTGTCTACAAGAATTTATCCTTAACTAGATGTCACTACTTTGCATAGATAACTGAAAATGAATATATGTAATTCTATAAAAAAATGAATAGTTGTTCCTTCAAGTTTTCAACATTTCTACCATTTCTATGTATGCATACCCAAAATGGTCCTAATGGTGAAAATTTAATAAATTCCCATGGTAATTGAAGAACCATGGAAGAAAGAGGGCATGATCTCAAATGTAGAGTTTTTGAAGGGCACATATCAATATTGATAGCATTGAGAAGAAGTATGTCAAGCAACCGAAAGCTACAACACCAAGAAATAAATTATGCTTGGACAAAAGCATGATCCTATACTAAAATTAAAATATTATTTTTTTAGTGTTACAAAAACATAAGCAAACTTGGATGAAAGATGACATAGAAAAAATGGGGTTTGTTAAAAAAATACAAAACACACATATCAAATATTGAAACAAGAAAAATATGAGATTACCTTTCCCCTGAAGATGGACTCAACTACAGAGTCTGAAATGTGCATCGAGCATTATAACAAAGACAAGGGCCTCCATATTTTTAAAAAATAAATAAATTGATCAAAATCAAGTAAATCACGTTTGGCAATTTGAGGGACCATATAATGAATGGGATTTGGTATCACACCCAATTTGGACGTACGCATTCCACATTGGTCAGATCAATCTTTCATGTAGGTTTGCTGGAAAAATATTGGAAAAGAAATATTGTTTACTTGGAAGGATTTCTAGACCATGATCACCACCAATGGCACTCCTAGAATGATCTTAGCAAGGCCCAAAGATCATTGGTTCAAACAACTTTGTTTTAGAGGGACTTTGTTGACTGATTTTTGAATATTGTATTTTTAAAATGCAAATTTATGGGTCGGGGCCATTTTGGAAGGATTGGAAATGGAGGACTGGGAAGTCCTTTCTACTTGACCAAGGATATTTATAATACGTTAACGCACACTTTTGACATTGTTCCTCAATTGAACAAAGGTTGGAGGGTGAAGGGCCCTATGGAATGCTAATTGAGGAGGTGCCAGTCCTTTTGAAAATTGCATTATTCTTTTTAACACAAAGTTTCGGGGTGTTTTTTTGTCCAACAAGGATTGGTTATCAAAAGTAGGCTTCATAAAGTTGTTGTGTCATATGTTGCTTGTGTCCTGTTTAGCAAGGATGAAATAGTTGAGAATGTCTTTTGGAGATCCCCAGCTGCCAAGGTGTTTTAGGCATCATTTTAAGATGAATTTGACTTCTTTTTCCTTGCCCCATTTTTTGTGGAAAAATATTCTCTTGGGTTGCCAATATTCTTCTTTGTTTTTTGAGCCAAATTTTTTTAAAAGTCTATTGTAGTGCTATTAAGGGTTTTCTGGAAGATAATATTAATTTCAAGGAACATAAAATGTTATTAATTAAAGTGAGTAAAGGAGGTTACATATCAAAATTTACAAGTGATATTCATAAGTGATAAACCTGATCTCAAGTATTTTTCTTTTTTTAGTGCATAAATCTACCTTGATTGTGGTAGCTGCTCTCAACATGTCATATGTCAATATCAAAGTTTTTTATGAACATAAACCTCTAGTCCCACCTGTTTCACAACTTTATAGTCTTTTTAAAAATGAATTCAAAAAAAGGAATTGTGCCAATACTTGGAAAAGTTACTCAAGATTTCTCAAGAGAGAAGATTAACAAAATCCTAAAGGATTTTGTGATTATCCATAAATCCAAATAGGATACTCTATATCAAGTTTAGTGGATGATTTTGAGGTCCCAATTGAATCCCATACACCATCCACTCAAACATCGTCATTTGGATTTTTTACTTCTACTAACCCACCCTCACTTGAAGTTGAAATTTTGTAATCCACAAGACCAATTTTTATTCTATCATTTTTTCAAACACGTGGAGTGCATCATATGTATTTCCACATATGTATCTATGAGACTATTCTTCAAAAAAAAATTATACAAAGGTAACACCCTAGTTGTAGTGTTTTGCACATAGAAAAACACTGATGGATGGCATTGAAACACAATCCACATGAACGAAGCATTGTTTCTCTTTCATGAGGTTTTGAATGGATTTGCACTATTTATAAATATAATATTTGGTCGAAAGATACTTCTTGGAGATCATGTTCTTATTGTTTTCATTCTCGATGCAAATGAATGGATCATGAACACATTTTTTCTTTCAAATTGGGTTCAATTTGAGTTTTGCATGATAATTCAAGTAGGGTAGTTTTGATGTCCATTTAAACCTATGAGGCCAAAAGGAGATTTTCAAGGATGTTGTGGAATTTTTTTGTAATATGATGGATCTAATACAAAAAATAGTTGCGGAAAGTGCAGAGAAAAGGTGTTCTAGACCAATACAAATGCATCGAAGTTGAAAAACTGAGAGTGATGCACTACATCCAAGTAAATATCGGAAAGTTATTAACCTTTTGCTACCGTTGTTTTCTTACATTTGATATTATGAGCATCTAACTGATAAGTTGGGGAACACTTTGAAGATGGTTATTGAAGGAAAAGAAGAAATAGAGGAGTATATAGTTTCGAATCCCCTAGAGAGGAATGCTAATAGAGTTAGGAGGAAAAAATAAGAACACGAGTCTTATTTCTATTCAATTTAGTTAATAACTTTATCTTAAGTTGCTAGTATGAATCAAGGGAGGGGTTGTGTTTCCAACCCATTGAATTGATAATTGGTAAATCGATGCATATGTGATTGTAATTTGACCAAGTGATGGAAATTTCGATTTGTGTGAAATATGGATTGTGAAGACAAGGACATTACCAAAAAATGAATCATACAACAAGGTCATCATGTTAATATTAGAACCATCACACTACTTATTTCACTTGGAATTTTTATTGTCCATCAAAATAGTTCCTTGTCGACTGGTTGTCTCACATAAATATAATAAACTTATTTTCTTTTTGGACATAATTTCATTATTGAAAAACCTTTAATCAAACAACATGTTATCTATGTGCAGAAACTCTCATCTTTCAACTAAAATCCTCTTCAGCAATATAGTATGTATTGGTTTAATGGATTTTTCTATCATTCTTATTGTGGATGGAGCTTTGGATCATCTCTCAGGTTGTTTTTCTACTATTTTGGAGTGTTTACACATGTCAAGAGGTTGATTCTTTGATCCTTTCACCTAGATTGTTTTTTGTTCCATGTGTTATGCATAGTTGGAATTAAATGAATTAGGCATATAAAAAGAATATGTCAATTGAGGATTATATATTTCAGACAATTTTAATTTCATGTTGAAGGAAATTAACTAAATGTTATCAAATTTTGCAAGTAGAATGTGTATGTTGGTTGCCTCTTCTCTTAAATACACTACAACAACTATAGACATATAAGTCATTCTTGGAAGAGGTGGATCATCGATAGACAAATTTACATGTTACTCATATGAATCATGGGCTATTTGCACTTCACTTCTTCCCTGACCCTCTATTTTGGAACCTATCATGGGAATGCACCTGTAATATGGCATCTATCCAAGGAATGCAACTGTAGAAAATCACAACATTACACAAATTATGTAAACATTATCAAATTTTGCAAGTAGAATGTGTATACTGACAGTCTCTTCTCTCAAAGACAATGCAAAAGCTACATGCATATAAGTCATTATTGGAAGAGGTAGATCACTGGAAAACAAATTATAAGTTATTCTTGTAAGAGGTGGATCACCACCAAAAAACATTACTGGTTATTCATATGACTCATTACAAATTTCCTTGTCACTTAACTTCTTCCTCGACCCTCTATTTTGGCACCTACCATGGGAATGCACTTGTAATATGGCATCTATCCAGGGAGTGCAGCTGTAGAAAATCACAGCAATAGACAGTTGATAAATTGCAAAAAATAAGAGAATTATCACATAGTTGAGGGAAGGTGATAGAGAAGAAAGATGTGGAATAAAATCATGGTTGTAACTAAGATTCTAACTTGCAAAAAAAATCACAAGATTCTCATTCCAAAAAAAATTTACACATAGAGGAAAATCACACACTACATCATACCTTACTTCTCCTTTGAAAAACAAAGGTGTTTTCAATTTAAATGTTCATATAATGTGAAATTCATTAGGAAGATAATCACTGCAATTACTAGAAAGATAACGATAGAAACAAAACAAAACCTAACAAAATATCAATCAAAACTTATTCCACCATAGAAAAATAGATAAAAGCATCGACATTACCTATTCAACCTTAGAGCAGATCGGAAAAGATGAACAAAATCCTGAGCAATGGAATGCAATAGAGATCGAGAAAAATTACTTATTTCTATGAATCGAGATCAACCTTTGTGCCATATGCACTGATGAGCAGTCGAATGAATGACGACCCAAAACCCCTCTTGGCCGCTATATAAAATCCATAGTCATAAATTTCCTTAGATGATCTCAGTCGTTCGATCAGAGACTGGAGTATTGAACGGTTGTGGTTTCATGTGTGCGATATTACTTTTTTTCAAAAATTTCATGGTGGGTATTGGGAGTGACTATATCCACATCGAATGGTGGCACTCTATCTAAATTAATAGTGGGTCAATGAGACTATATTACCTTAGTCTATTTAAGGTTTAGAGGCATACAAAATCAGACTATTTAATATGTGTGTGCGTGTGTGTGTTTAAGAGGTTATTGTAATTGGTAGTTATCAATGTTGTTGGTGGGTATTTTTCCATAAATGTTTTCACTTTCTAATATGTTTCTCAAGGCTATTGAATTTGAAAACAAACTCCTGAGTTATTTATAATAAAAGAGGGCAAGGCACTTTCATAGCTTGAATTTGATATATGTGTTGAAATGCATATAGATATAAGATAAATTAATTAGATATCGAAGGAGATCACATATAATTCATGAGTAATATCAATAAGAGTGATATTTGATTGATGAAATCTCAAGGTTGTAGATCAATTAACCAACCAATGTCCCTCTTTGGTAGATAAATAAGAAAATCTTGATAAATCAAAGAATGATCGATCTAATTCTATGGTGTTTTCAAAGTATATTAAGCAAGAACACATTGAATATGTCTAATCAAGTGAGAGATCATTATCAACTAATATACCTTGAGTAAGAAAGCATTGTTTATGAAGTTGAAGTTTAAAGTATGACAAGAGATTGAGAGAGAGAGATCAACCATTAATTGAATTTAATGGTCCAATTCGGTCTAACCTCATAAACGTCAAAATTACGATGGTGTAGCGTCCTATTCCTAACATCGTGAAGGTATCATCACAATTGTGATGATCATTAGGAAAAAAAGAGAAAAAAAATATAATTTTCGATCTTACAATATATTTTTGCCAATAACATCGGGATTTGCATCAAAATGTAGTAGTGACAAATTGAAGAAGATATTTTTTCCAAATTGGTAAATCTTAGGTGACTTGTGAGAAAAACATCTATTTACATGGATAGGAGGGTTTCCCATGTCTATTTTGAAAAAGATATTAAAGGATCAATCATGTATATTTTAATTCCACACCTTGGTTTCCCATTGTGTACATTGTTTTGTAATGTTGGCCACTAACTAGTCCTTGTACATTGGTTGCCTTTGAATATTTTGTCCTAAAAATGGGAAATGTCAAACCTTAAATGAACGATCTTGATAAAGTTTGAAAAATTAATCATTAATTTTACAATGGAAACCAACCATTCAGAGTTGTAAATGTAATGACATTGCAAGATAACGATTTCTTCCACTTTTCCCTTCTACTGTGATATATATAGAAATATAAAAAAATTGATATAATACAATGAATAAAAGTTTATTTTTCTATATTGTTAGGACCAACCTTAGATTAACCTTAGCATCCACTAGGTGGCATAATAAAATCCACATGTATCTCCATCTCACACTCAAATTGCTCGTTGTATGCATGTTATCGCCTTAATTCGGTTCTTTTAGGAGTAAGTCCAAAGATGAATTAGTTACCTAGGGGAAATTTTTTTCTATTAGAAATTGAAGGATTCCTTCAACCATATAGTCATTTACATTCACAATGAGTTATTAAAACCTCTTATTCCTATTGCTAGAAATGATCTCTAGACATGGCTGAATGAAAACATTGATTGCAACTTCCTCTCTTAAGAATTCATGCAATGGGTTTTAGGGTTTTGGATATCACAAGTAATTTTATAGACTCACCCACCATTGTAAGCTTGTATAGAATCCCAACACCTCCTTGCAATCCATCACACTTTCAAATCATAAGCTTTATATGTCCACTGTATTTGTTTCAATAACAAAAATCAATAGAATCTCCACCACAAGCGGTGATACACTTTATATTTTCCTATCTCTTGTCGACCCTTTGTATCCATGTTGGAAGGCATGTGTCCATGCTTTGCTAAATTTGGAATTTCATGGTAACGATAATCATGGGATGAGATCTTCCAAATTATGCGGCTTAAATTACATGCACGTGATATGAAAAGAGTGGATTTAATTAGGGCTTAGATATTTCTACGATTAACAACATGGTTATTTTTTTTCTACAGAGGATACATTTATATGCATCAATCAAATGATACGTTTATATGATTTGATCAAATGATATTTGAAAGAACTAATCATTCTTCTGGAAGTATCTACAAATTTTCCTAGAAAAATGATAGAAAACCATTGCAACCACCTTTGGAACTCACTCATTTAGTTAGAGATTTGATTCACAAGGAGATTGAGTTCTAAGATTCCTTGCTCTCATTTGAATTTAGAGTCACTTCCATTCTATTTAGATCATCGTACCTAGGCCAGAATGCTTGCAAGAGGTTGAGGTCAACATTTGGAGTATACTAGCCTGCAAATGAGGGTGCAAAGGATGTTGATGTACACCATGGATGGTGTATAGTGTGCATAGGCAATGCTACAACAATAAATTAGTAAATAAATAGGTTATGTACTATTAGTAATAGTAATTAATTATTATAGTTATGAAGAGGAATGTCTCTTCAATAGTGGACGGCCCAGCCATATTTAAGGCGGCCATATCCATTGTATTTTATCATCTTTTATCTTATCAATTCAATAATATATATCTTATCCAATATGAGAGTCAGATTCGACTATTAATCTAGTGAACGGATTCCTTCACCACATTAATCTTATCCAAATAATATTATTATATTGAAATAATAATAATTATTATATTTAGTTGAAAAAAAAACTATATAAAAATTATATATAGTTTAAATAATAATAATTATTAATCAATTATTATTTTTGAAAAAAAAAAGAAGAAAAAAAAAAGTCAAAGTCAAAGTCAAAGGAATCAAAAGAATTTGAGACTATCTATTGTCGAAGTCAAGACGATCTATCACTGAAGAATCAAAGAAAGATCATCCCACCGTCAAAGAAATCAGAAACCATGGCAGCCGATTTGCGAGAAAAATTAGAAGCCAAGTTAAAACGCTATCAAAAAGACAATGAAGAATTACGAGACATTAATAGACAATCAAAAGTAAAGATTGAACTACATAAGATAGAAGAACGGTTCAATGAACAAATAATGTCCAACCAGAAAAATCACATAGAAAAATTATGTGCGCAAATCAAGGAATTAAAAGATGAAGGTGATTTCAATCAGAGATTGAAAAATCAAGATATAAAGAAGGAAATAAATAATTACAAAGCAGAAATAATACGTTTGAACAAAATTGTTAGCGACAAAGATGAAGAACTAATGTAGTTACGACATAAATTAGAAAGTCAAGAATCAGAGGTCAGTCAGTGTCGACAACAGATAAAAGTTCTTCAACAACAAAATGACGACTCTAAAAAGACACATAAGTCAGAGATCACGAAGAGTAATAAAACATTATCTAACAATGCTGAAGAAATTTTTAGACTAAGAAATCATAACAAGATACTAGTCACAAAAATTAAGAAGTTGAAAAATAATAACTCCATTTAATAAAATAATAATATATAATTGATAATGGATGATATAAAGATAATTTAATAATTTACAATGAGGCTCGCTTTTATAAGCTTGAGCATGTATAGTGAAGGGTTACACCCTTTCATTTTAATAACTAATAACTTTAACTAACATACATATAATATTCATAGCATTGCCACTCTCTTAGAAAGGCTTTGTCCTCAAAGCCTTATAATTTTGTCGCATTGTTCTTTGCGATGTCATGGCTGATGAAACATGTCGATACGAACTGTTAAGTGTAGAGCATAACTTTCGATACGTCGACGGATGAATCCATCCCAAATTGATTTGTTGTGGACTGATGGGATTCCCTACTGATGTGTCGTCAGGAAATTTGATCACATTAGTACCATTATCTTTCGACATTTCCCACTTTTTCAAATATCAATTTTTATGGTTGGGGTGTCGATAAGGAACTTTCACGATGTCATTTTCATTTTCGGATGTCGCCTTTAGAGCATTGATCTGAGTTGGAAGTTGTATTTTCGTCTCTTGAGGATTTAAGTTTTTGTTCTGTATTTTTTCCAACTTGTTTTCTAACTGCCTATTATCATTTTGAAACTTCTTAATCAATTCGACTTGCGATTTTCTGTCAGCTTCAGATGTCTTAAGTTGTTCCTTAAGATCTTCATTATGACTTCTGATACAACTATTTTCTTCCTGTTTGTCTAGAAGTTTCCCTTCAATGTCGTCCATAGATTGTTCTATCTTTCGGCTATTTTTCAACTTCTTAATTTTTGTGACTAGTATCTTGTTATGATTTCTTTGTCTAAAAATTTCTTCAGCATTGTTAGATAATGTTTTATTACTCTTCGCGATCTCTGACTTATGTGTCTTTTTAGAGTCGTCATTTTGTTGTTGAAGAACTTTTATCTGTTGTCAACACTGGCTGACCTCTGATTCTTGACTTTCTAATTGATGTCGTAACTGCATTAGTTCTTCATCTTTGTCGCTAACGATTTTGTTGAAGCGTATTATTTCTGCTTCGTAATTATTTATTTCCTTCTTTATATCTTGATTTTTCAATCTCTGATTGAAATCACCTTCATCTTTTAATTCCTTGATTTGCGCACATAATTTTTCTATGTGATTTTTTTGGTTGGACATTATTTGTTCATTGAACTGTTCTTCTATCTTATGTAGTTCAATCTTTACTTCTGATTGTCTATTAATGTCTCATAATTCTTCATTGTCTTTTTGATAGCGTTTTAACTTGGCTTCTAATTTTTCTCGCAAATCGGCTGCCATGGTTTCTGATTTCTTTGACGGTGGGATGATCTTTCTTTGATTCTTCAGTGATAGATCGTCTTGACTTCGACAATAGATAGTCTCAAATTCTTTTGATTCCTTTGACTTTGACTTTGACTTTTTTTTTTTCTTCTTTTTTTTTTCAAAAATAATAATTGATTAATAATTATTATTATTTAAACTATATATAATTTTTATATAGTTTTTTTTTCAACTAAATATAATAATTATTATTATTTCAATATAATAATATTATTTGGATCCAATGAGATTAGGGATTTTTTTTTAATGTACAATAATTATTATTATTTTACAATAATAATAATATTATAAATTTCTTTTTTAAATATATAAAATTAGGGTTTTTGACAACGTGAAGGCGGGGGAAGTATGGACGAGAGGTTCCTGGAAAGGCAGCGTGGAGAACGATGTAAGAATTGGATGTTGGGTAATGGCGTGGTGGGGGGGTAGAACGAGAGGCGGTGGAATGGTGGTGGGGGGGCAAGTAGCTCGAGAGGCGGGCGCGAAGGGAGATGGCAAAAGGGAGGCCTTGTGGAAGGGTGTGGGTGCAGGGCTAGCATAGGAGGGAGGCCGCGTGAAGGGAAGGGAGCAATGGATGGCGCAGGGTAGGAACAAGCGGATGCGTGGATGGAGTGTGTGTGGACTGGCAGGGAGAGCGTGGGGGAATGGAGGATAAGGGAGTGGCGTGAAGGTGGAGTGTTGAGATGCGCGGCAGAGGGAATAGCGCGCAGTTGGGGAAGGAGTGCAGGTTGAACATTGGCGTGAGCGTGGAGGGCGAAGGGGTGAGATGGGAGCTGTGGAGAGTGTGAGGGTGTGGGAGACGAGTGCGTAGGGGAGGTGTATGAGGACGACGGGGAAGAGATAAAATGTGGAGAGAGCTGGAAGATGGAAGTGAGTGAGGAAGAGTTTCAAAAAATCTGGTTTTAGCCAAAGGCCACTTTATGGTAAAAGACCAAACTTCAGGGAAACCCTGGTTAATGGCTAAAATCCCAAAGACAGCCAAAGGCCGGAATCTAGCACGAAGCTCTGATACCAATGCTATATTTGTGTCCGAATATACTCTGTGATTATTCAAGCGAATAATCCTCCAATGGAAAATAACTCCATTTAATAAAATAATAATATATAATTGATAATGGATGATATAAAGATGATTTAATAATTTACAATGAGGCTCGCTTTTATAAGCTTGAGTATGTATAGTGAAGGGTTACACCCTTTCATTTTAATAACTAATAACTTTAACTAACATACATATAATATTCATAGCAGCATACAATGCTAATGTTGACTCACTGTCCCCTCCCCCACTAAAAAACCGAAGGAAGACGTTACCTTTGCACAACCAATGAAATGGATGATAAATTAATTTGCAAAACCATTCAAAAAATAAAATACAACTATTGCTAAATTCAACCTTCTCTTAGAAAAAACTAGGTTTCTCTACAGTCAAAATAATATAACAGAGCCATTTCTATATGTCCCTACAAGAACATAATAAAAAAGTTACAAACTAGTATCGAAACTTTGGATAGAACGAGATAGGTTAAAAGTCAAACCAAGATTAATACTAAGTCAATGTTGAATTGGATATAATAGTATTGACATTTTTACTTTACATTAAATTAAATTAAATTAAATTATATATATATATATATATATATATATATATAACAACAACAGTTATGTTTTGTATTATAAAAAAGCTATAGTCGAACTATACAAGAAGTATATACATAGTCATGTTTTTCACCTTTCGACTAATTTAGTATATTTATTATAGTCATCTTTCAGAAAAACGTTTCTTGTAATTCTACCATAGCTTGTGAATAACCAACAAAAATATCCTAAAAGAAAAATTATTTTACAAAACATGGAAATTTTTCATTGAGGCAATCATTTGTTGACCTTCACCTGGAAGTTTGGAGTATCAGTTTCCATACTCTCACGAGCTTATTGTAGACCAACTTCCTCCCTAGCTTGATGAACTTAGGATCCTTGTGCTACTATTGAACTATGGGTTCCATGGAGTCATCGACCAACTCATTGGAGGATACTGAGATTGATTCTTTTCCTAATTAATTAAGGAGGATGTGAAAATGACAAAATTTAATTGTCATGACATGAAACTTTGAATTATTGAAGTTTCAACTAAGTGTCGAGAGGATCAAACGGTGACAGTTTTCATCAAACAAAAAATGGACATGGCCATTGTGACGAGTTGAAGAAAATGACATTGACTTCACATCATGATAACATGATTTCCATGAAACAACCAAATTCCAAACTTGACTTAACCACAACAGGACCGCACATGAGATGCAAAATAACCATAAGTTTGTCAAAGGGGTAAAGCAAATGCGAAAATGATGAAATGATATATGCACACAAAAAGCACTTCAAATTGGACATCTTGGTGAGATCAAAATAGCTGGTTGATAGAATTTGATAGGTGTTCCTCAGTTGCTATGTTTCGACACTTTGAAATCATATCGATGTTGTGAATCAACACTAACATGGTTCAAGTAGATCTAGATACCCCTGAATCCATCCGCAGTGTTAAAATTTAGTAAATTGTAAAAATTCATTATCAAAATTGCAATTTTCCATTGTCGAGTTACATAGAGGATCTTTGAATCCATCTACAATGTTACAGTTTTCTAAATTTTAACACTACATATGGATTCATATAACCTCACTAGATTTAAGCTTTAAAGAATAAAATGTTGTCGAGTGACACATGCGGTCTCTCATGAATCCATGTACAATGTTACAATTTACTAAAATTTAACACTGTAGATGCCATGTGCAGTGTTAAAATTTAGTAAATCATAACAATGCATTGTCAAAATTGCAATTTTCCATTGTCGAGTGACACAATTAACATTACTCGAGTCTTTAAATCCATCTACAAAGTTACAATTTACTAAAATTTAACATTGTAGATGGATTCAGAGACCCCCTAAATTGAACAAATTCATTGCCAAAATTGTAATTTTCCATTGCCGAGATGATACAACTAAAAATGACTAACATAAATAACTAATTCATATTCTTAGTCATTATTAGCTAGTCCTATTTGTATTTCTATGACTAAATTAGTCATTTACGTTAGTCATTTTTATTTTAGTCACTTGTTATCTAGTCGTATATTTTATCTCGTGACTAAATTAGTCATTTATCTTAGTTGTTTTTAGATGGCTCACTTAAAATTGCTCAATTTTGGTCATTTATCCCTTTAAAAAACTGTGGTGACTAACGTTTTTAGTCACCTAGTCACTTATCTCTCATGTTGTACTAGTGTGAGCACATTCTAGTCTAGCCTATGGTCACTAATGAACAACAAACTCACCCAATCAACTTCTACCCCCACCCCCAAACCAATGGACAAGCATAGATGGTCAATAGGATGACTGTGCATATTTTGAGGATGTACAGTTCTAAACATCCTTACACATGGGATGATTGTAGTCTTGCATAGGTATCATTTTGTACTATTCCAATCATTGCAATGCTTACCTCAAGATGATATGTAATCATGAACCTTTCTAATAACTTTATATTCCAATCATTGTTTATAGCCATCTAATTTAAAACAATAATCATGCTTTCAATGGTACTTATGTTTACAATAATATAAATGAATAACTTATGAACATTTAAGGCATAAGGGCTATTCATCATTTTTACAAAATCTAAGCATCATTTAGTTAATCACATAGTCAATATTTGAAAGCAAATAGATAATTTTACATTAATAAACACACTTCCTATAAATAAATCTTCACCAAGATGGATGCACTTTACTAAAATAACAATGCATAACACTTATCTGGATAAGTAGACGTGTGCGATTGGAGGCTTCAGTGCAATGTTCCTCCCAACCATTTAACTTTCTGTTAGGTGTGTATTCCTAACACCAAGAGGCCACTCCCGAGATGGGAAATGAATCCACTAGGGTGAAGTAATAATGGGAATTCCTCACAATCGCTTCACATTATCACTCAATACTCCACAACTTTTACAAAGAGATTAACTATTTACCATATCAAACAAAAACATCAGGTATCACAATTTAGAACCATGTATTTAATGCATTGATACTCTTAATAGTTATATCTATCACCATAAATAAAATGCATTCAATAAAATAATACATGCAATTATTTAATGCATGCAACACATGCTCAATGACATGCTTTCTTCTTGAGGATGCCAAGCCCAAAATGCATAAGAATTAAATTGTAAAGAGGAAACTGATCAAATGCATGCAACTACATGCTTTATGCAATACATTCGGTATCGAAAGGGGAATTACCCTCTCATTCTCAAAACAGAACCACAACTTACAAACATTCACTATGGATATAATATTAAAAGAAGGGGACATGACCACACAGGTCGCCCTATATTTACAACACTATATACATATATGCATCTATATATAACTCAAAGGATAGGGGAACCATCTCGATAGATAAATTTAATTGGTGGGTCGACTCTCTAAAAGAGTTCTCTCTCTGTCGAGCCTTCTAAATAGATATCTCCTATATTCTTATAGAAAATGGTAGTAAGAATGGATTTCCCTTCTATAGAGTTCACACACCCTTGTGCAAAGGAATGGAGTTGGTGCTCTATAAAGAGTATGTTCCTCCCTGCTTAGTACTAAAGGGGATTACACAGGAGTTAGTCATTATAAAGAAGCCATCTCTCTTGACAAATATAGAGGGTTATAAACTAACCATTACGGGTGATCTATCAATTTCATTCAAATCGCTAAGAATAAAAACAATAGTATAGATGGAACTTACAGGGCATATGCCCCTTTCTTCCAAACATAGAGATCTAAAACTATAAATTATGGATCCGTTCCCTTATTGAGATACCATCCATTCCTTCAAAAACAAAAAGAGAATATATAAAATATGGATAACTTAAATAGAGAGGGGATCATTTCATTACAATGAAGTATCCCCTATCCCTTTCATCCAAAATGTACATAGAAAAACAAGGGTGAGATGCAATATGTTACAGAGAAAAAATTCCTATGTCTTGGGGTAGACCACAACAGACATATGACTACCAAAAATCATCTCAATTCTCAATACAATGCTATATAAATGAAAATACTAAGATGTGGATAAATGACCAATCTTCAACCGGATGTTCGAAGTAGATCCCCGTTGAGATTTCCAATCTCTACACTTGAACCTGCAGCTTAGTATCAACAACAAATACAAGCAAGTGCATATAACATGTGAAAGATATTAGCATAAACAATAACATGG
Organism: Larix kaempferi; assembly: GCA_027924585.1. Classification (NCBI taxonomy): domain Eukaryota; kingdom Viridiplantae; phylum Streptophyta; class Pinopsida; order Pinales; family Pinaceae; genus Larix; species Larix kaempferi. Next base: position 39,479 of record BSBM01001889.1, read on the forward strand.
TCCATGATATAATAAGCAAATGTACCCAATGTTAATTAACATTCACAACATCAATTGGACGAGAAAATGAGTATTTCTATTAATGAAACAAGAATTACATGACACAACGTCTTGCCGGAAACTCATCTGAACCGAGAACTAGGTGTTAGTTTTTCAGAATTTACTTCAATCTAATCTAGGATCTTAAATGAGAGAACAACATGTACATCATATCTACAACATATAAATCATGGACACAATAATGCAAGCACACAAGAGACACAGAGTTTACTTGGGGAAAACCATAAAGGTGAAAAACCCCAATAATTTCCTCAGAGATAGATAGAGCAATGATACAACCCAAGCATAAGAGATAGACATCTCCTAGCAACAAATTCTCCTCCACCACAAGTGCACCACTCTCCAAAGAGTGTGTGTGAAAATAGAATGATCAAATAGAGTGCCTCCCACACTCTATTTATACTTGACTTGACTTTCCTAATAACCTTTACTAGGCCGACCTCAACTTAACCACATAACACAATGCTGACTGGGCCGACATACAATAGGGTGGTCTAATAACCCTTTGAACCACATGAATTATACAGTGACAACCCCAACAAGGTGGTCTAATAACCCATCAAGTATAACTTACGACACTTACAATATAAATGACGACACTTCCATATAGAGGAATAATAACATCTCTATAGGAATACAAACACTTCCGTATAGAGGAATAATACCATCTCTATAGGAGTACAATATACATTTATGAAATACATGGGTGAAATACATTCTGAAGTTACATATACATCAACACTCCCTCTTAACTAGGAAGGTATTTCTCGACATAGGTATTCTATCACAAGTCTTCTTCTCTGGATCATCGTCACTGGATAATCGTTATCGAGTCATCATCATCGTCACTGTTGCTGCTATCTCAATCAATCTTTGAATCTACTCGTCATAGGAAGTTCTATAGAGCTAGTCCTTTTTCATACTGGATGTAGGCCCACCACCTCTAGGTCTTCATCATCACTGGCCATATTGTGGAATCCTCAAGACTTATTACGTACGTCACAAAACCTGGGTGCAGCATCCGAGGCTGTTACGAGCACATAGCTCTACCTATCGGATCTCCCAAGAGCACATTACATGTGATTGTCACAAAACCTTAAAAGAGTCTCTTGAATAGTAAGAACCCTAAAGAGCATCTAAGGCCTTTTTCATCCTGTCCAGATCTCCAGGACTTATTACATGTGACCCCCACCACAAAACCTTAAAAGAGTGTCTTGTCAAGCAAGAACCCTAAAGAGCATCTGAGGCCTTTTTCATCCTGTCCAAATCTCCAAGACTTATTACATGTGGTCATGTCAATGTCTTGAAAGAGCATTTGAGGCCTTTTTCATCTTATCCAGATCTCCGAGGTCTACTTACATGCCATAGGACAAAACCTCGAAAGAGCATTTTCCAGATCTCCCAGGGAGCTGTTATATGCCAGCGGAAAAACCTAGCAAGAGAATCTACAAACCTCCCAGGGCGCTATTATATGTCCTCCTAAAGCAAAACCTCGAAAGAGAATTTGCCAGATCTCCCAGGGATCTATTATATGCCAACAGAAAAACCTAGCAAGAGAATCTGCAAACCTCCAAGGGCGCTATTATATGCTTATCTGCACAACCTGTCCACGACCACAGAGTATCAACCTGATACTCACCATACATCATCCTGATGTACACATGATCATCTTGATCATCATCACTACATCATCCTGATGCTTGTCATATGGAGCAACATCTTGAAGCTCATAATCCATGATCATCCTGATCATACAATGCATGCACCTGATGCATACACAGTATCTACCTAATATATATCATCATACATGATCTACCTGATCATACCTGATACATATCAACATACATGATCTACCTGATCATACAATATATCCACCTGATACATATACAAATACTTACACATGATCCAACTGATCATATCCAGCATCCAACATGATGCATACATACATAAATGATCCAACTGATCATATCCAACATCCAACATGATGCATACATACATAAATGATCCAAATGATCATATCCAACATCCAACATGATGCATATACATATACAGAGCAGTAATTGGAGCACCATCCTGATGCTCATCATCCAGTGCTTACATCCACAGCCATCTGAAGGATTCTCCTTCCAACATGCTTGGAATGGCTTCAGCAAATGTTTCCATCACTTCTTCCTCAAAGTGTCATCGTTCTAAAGAACACCAAGCCTCTCTCTGAAGTACTCGAACTTCACTATGGCTAGTGCCTTTGTAAGCACATCTTCAATCTACTCATCCGTCGCAACATATAGAAGCTTCACTGCTCCTCTCTACACCATATCCCTAATATAGTGATATTTGATCTCTATGTGTTTCAACCTTTCGTGGAACATCAGGTTCTCAGACAGCTTCACACAACTCTGGTTGTCACAAAAGATACCAGTAGCCTACAGCGGGAGATCAAATAACTCAGATAGTAGCTTCCAAAGTCATACTGCCTCACAACTAGCCGAACAAACTGCAACATACTCTACTTCGGCTGTACTCAGTGCTACGTAGGACTGCTTCCTGCTAAACCAAGAGATCACACCTGATCCCATACTGAAGCAACACCCAGAAGTGCTCTTCCTATCTGCAGCACTGCCTGCCCAATTTGAATCAACATAACCCTGTAGGTTAAACTTTTGATTCGCATCATACTTGATCCCATAATCAACTGTACCCTTGAGGTACCTCAGAATATGATTTACAGCAACCAGGTGAACACTCCTTAGATCAGTAAGAAACTGGCTCAATGTGTTCACTGCAAAGAAAACATCTAGTCTCATGTTCATCAGGTACATGAAGGACCCAATCATATGATGATACATAGTGACATCAACCAGCTCAGATGAAGCATCACACAGAAGCTTTAGGTTCGATGCCATAGGTGTGGCCATGGACTTGCAGTCCATCATCCTGAACCTCTTCAGGATCTCCACTGCATACTTCCCTTGTTCAAGGAAGATTCCATCTGTACTCTTCGACACCTCCATGCCTAAAGAATAGTGCATCATCTCCAAGTTCTTCATCTTGAACTTGGTAGCAAGCTTCCGCTGTGTGTTGGCAATCAATCTATCCTCACCTATTACAAACAGGTCATCCACATACAATAGTAGTATCACTGGATTTCCTTCCTCAACCTTGTAGTAAAGGTTTGAATCCACTTTACTCTTGGAAAAGCCCAAAATGGATAGAAATACATCTATCTTACCATACCAGGTCCTGGATGCCTGTTTCAAACCATACAAGGATTTCTTCAGTTTGCACACATGTGACTCTCAGTCATGTGTCTCAAACCCGAGTGGCTACTACACATACACTTCCTCTTCAACTACACCATTCAAGAAAGTTGTCTTGACATCCATCTGATGTATCTTCCATTTCATCACTTCAGCCAGAGCAAGTATTGATTTGATAGAAGTGTGCCTAGCTATAGGTGTAGAAGTCTCTTCATACTCAATTCCTTTTTCTAGGAGAAGCCACTAGCTACAAACCTCGTTTTGTATTTATTCATGCTACCATCTACAACATGATTGATCTTATAGATCCATTTGGAAGTCACAGCAGACTTCCCTTCAGGTCTTAGGACTGCATCCCAAACATAATTCTTCATGATCGACTGATCATGGCATTCTTCCATTACTTCATCCTGGATCCTGGGAACTTCAATATCTTCATTATCTTCAATAGATATCTTTGTTACTGGAACAAATGTTGCAGTCCTTCTTTTGTAGGTGAAGGTATATGATCTTTCCTACAAAACGAGTTAAATTGCATGATTAGAAACATCTCATAGTTTTCAGAACAAATTCTTACACATAAAGAAATATGTCATACAGTCATGCAATTATTTTAGCCAATGCTTCAATACAACATCCATCCATATCTTCTAACTTTCTAGATGCCTTCCAATCTTTACCAGAACATTGTTAAGAGTTTGCACTACTCCCAACATGTCAACAAAGAGGTTTCATTCTAGATAAGTAGCAATGGAATGTTGTACATTGCCATAGGCAACTTACCCATCACATGCATATTAGTAGTATACTGTTCATTAATGCAATTAATCTAATATAAATAATACACAACCTAAGTCTAGAAACATAAGCATATACATCATTGAACAACATTATTTAAACAAACAAATATGCAAGAAATGATAATTCAAATACTTATCTTTGTTTGTTTGTTGGGTTGACTCCCTCTGAATCTTTGCAACTCCATTCTGATGTGGATTGTGAGAAGTGGTCGACTCCCTCTGAATATCTACATCCTTGCAGAAACTACTGGAGTGTGCTCCCTCTTGATCTTTGCTTCTTGGATTACCTTTCCTTGAACTTATATCCATCCTTGATCACTATGCATGCTTACAAGTATCATTATTATGATATCCTCGAGATCTCATACATAATCATACATTTATTAGTATATTCTCAATACTATCAAAACAAAATAATCTTAAGCATGTATAGTCATGATCATTTCAAATAGAAATAATAAGCATTAGTATTCAAGGACTCTTATGGTTATTCATATCATAAATTAAAGTAAGAAACATAATATGCCTAAACCCGTGTACTCAAACCTATACTTTCATGACTCTTCTGGTTAGTCATATCATTAATTAAGGTAAGAAACATAATATGCATACACCCATGATTATTCAAACCTATGAATAATCATTATCAATCATGCCATGTATACTTATATAAGAGATCCTATCACAAGGTACGATTCTAACTTGATATAGGAAAAACATACCTGGATTAGCATGTTAGCTAGTTATGTCTAACATACCCACATGATATCTTCTTGTTCTCTTCAATGACTTGTGCTAGTAACCTGCATATCTCATAAGTTAACCATTATAGAACCAAGTTATACATACCTTGTAAATAGATCTTCTATGTGATCCATGACAATGGATGAATCTTTGTCTTCATGTCACCATGATCATATGTTCTTGAACTAGAACATGATTTGTCTTTCTTGGTGTACCTTTTATGTTAGCGGACAACATAAACCTCATACAACACCATAATGCATTAGTACAAACATAAGTGTCGGCACCCTAATCAATGAATATCTTCTATCATGCATTCATATTTTTATTAAGGTGATATGACAAGTCTAAATTAACCAAGATTGTACTAACCTTAACAATAAGAAGAAAAACATACCATAAACTTAATCATGAACAAATCTCGAAACATACCCTGATAATTCATACTTGTCGAGATTGCTTGTTAATCTTCTTATGTAAGGCCTCAGCCTCATCTCCCTTTGAAACATGAACTTCTTCACTTATGCAAGTGACCAATCCATTCTCTTCTCGGATTAACCCAATCCACTTGATTTGCAGGAACTAGATCTAGAGCTGGATTAGGGTTTGTTAGAGAAACCCTAAAAATTCAAACTTTGAATTTCAAACTTCTAAAAGGATAGAAAGATGCGCCTTGATGAGTTGATCAAGCTGGTATGTTTAGAATTTGAAAACTGCAAAATTTCACCCCTCAAATTTTCCTTTGAAACTTCTGGATTCACTAGACATGACCCCAAACTAGGGTTTGATAAATCCCACCCTTCTTCCCAATAAAAAGGTTCGATCCAAAGCTCTAAGATTCTATTTTTCTGAAGAGCTTCCAGCCGTGGTCACAGATTTCAAAAATTCCCATTTTTGCAGAAGCCCTAATTTTCCACTTTTCCGATCAAAGTCCCGAACTAGGGTCTAATCAAGCCCGACCTTCTGCCCAACCAAAAATTCTGATCTTGGTCTCTAAATTTTCATTTTGATGAGTAGCATTCATTCTTGGTCTCTGATTACAAAAAATTCATCTTTCTCCAAAACCCTAAATTCCCGAAGCCATGAATGAAGGTGCTAAAAAATAATTCTGTTTTGACATAAATATGTACTTGATTGTTTCTTATGTAACTCTGAACTTTCCGATCCACAGGGTATGAAACTTCTACCTGTGGTAGCCCAACCTGTCATCTTTCCAACCCCATAGGTCTGACCTCAATTGGATTCTCTGAGAGAGAGTTATGCCAAGTGTCGCAACGTGACCTATTTATGGGATAAAACAGGAGAGCGAACTTGTATGGCGTGCCATGTGTCACAAGTTCAGTTTCGGCCTCTGAAAAACTTACCTGAGAAAGTACATTCCATACACTACCTATCACTATTTACTAAATTTCATTTGGAGCTTCCTAGCCCAAGTTATGACCTTTTTTCCTAGGTCACCTGTTTATGACTTAGATCTGGAAGAGGCAGAAACCCTAGATTGTACAGATCATAAAACACAAAGTACAACGAATTAGAAGTTGTCTTTTGGACACAAGGTACATGCGGATCTTTGACTTGTAAGAGTTTCAAATTTGGAAAATTCTCCAAAATGGATTTATAGCGAAAGTGCTACGATGACTTGTTTTTGCTTTATCAAGCCCTAGCATCGCAAGTGCAACAAGTGTCATACATGCCATACCATGCCTTCTTTCAGGCTAGCTCTAATACCATGTTAGTTTTTCAGAATTTACTTCAATCTGATATAGGATCTTAACTGAGAGAACATGTACAACATATCAATCATGGACACAATAATGCAAGCACACAAGAGACACAGAGTTTACTTGGGGAAAACCATAAAGGTGAGAAAGCCCAATAACTTCCTTAGAGATAGATAGAGCAATGATACAACCCAAGAATAAGAGATAGACATCTCCTAGCAGCAGCCTCTCCTCCTCCACAAGTGCGTCACTCTCCAAAGAAAGTGTGTGAGAATAGAATGATCAAATAGAGTGCCTTCCGCACAAATAGAGTGCCTCCCGCACTCTATTTATACTTGACTTGACTTGCCTAATAACCTTTACTAGGTCGGCCTCAACTTAACCACATAACACAATGCTGACTGGGCCGACACCCAATAGGGTGGTCTAATAACCCTTTGACCCACATGAATTATACAGGGCCGACCCCAACAAGGTGGTCTAATAACCCATCAAGTATAACTTACGACACTTACAATATAAATGACGACACTTCCGTATAGAGGAATAATAACATCTCTATAGGAATACAAACACTTCTGTATAGAGGAATAATACCATCTCTATAGGAGTACAATATACATATATGAAATACATGGGTGAAATACATTCCAAAGTTACATATACATCAACACTAGGTCCCTCCACTTGTGTATCCACCACTCCAATCCCCCATGCAATGGAAAAATCAAACTGTGAAGGAGTTTGGTAGGTGAACATAAGAGGTTCACAATAACTAGGATCAATGGATGAAGACTCAAGCTATGGAAAAAATCAAATAGAGTTTCGATGCTCTCTCTTTCTCCTCCTTCCATGTACCATAAGAGCTCAATATATAGCATTCCAAAGGTAGGTGAAAGGTCGAATCGAGTTGTTTAAGGATACATGGAGGTCCAAAGGTCACCCTATGACCACTTTTTGGAGTAAAAAGTGAGTTTTTTTACTGTAAATTACAATTTAAATCGATGTACACAGGCTATAGTGGGATAGCCTGCACATGCGTGAGTTGCAACAAAGCAGCCCACGTACAGGAACACAAATAGGGAAAACTGGGTTCCTAAAGGGAAAAAATTGGTTATGAGTCCATGAAATGAATATCAGAAGCCAAATAGTATAAATGTTCACAGGGTGGTGAAATACATCGTAACATATGCCTCCTAATGTGTGAGGTCAGGGAAGGTACTACAATGGCCGAAATACATTATAAATCTCAGAAGTGGAGGAATGGAAACACAAATGGAAGGAGTAGCCCACTCGTCATAATACAATGATTTCTTAGAATACATATTGGTACAATACATAGAAATCTGATACAATGGCCATGAATCAACAATATATAGTGAATACATGTCATAAGTGGTCATAGCCATGACCTAGTAAGATATGGTTTCCTACTGAAGTAGAAATAGTTGATGCGAACTGAAGGTACAAATTGATGATGTATGAGACTGATCTCTCATAAGCATAATCACGATTACGAGTATCATATTGAATACCACTGAAGTCTGTAGGTCTTCTACACAAATAACTAATGGTGCATTCCCTATCAAGCAAATAAAGGTGTTGATGTCGAACCTGATGTGGAATCGTCTAATTACCGGTCATTGATGTATACCGTTAATAGATGCGAGATAACCCACCAATAATGAAAATGGGCATCAAGGCATAGATTACATTCATCAAAGTGTGAATAAATGTGTCGAGGTCGAACACTCTGACGAATCCATCGGTCAAGAGGCATTGATGAATCCCCAACTGTCAATGGCGAGAGAACCTACCACTAATGACTGGAAGCCTCAAGGTAATCAACCGACTCGAAGTCTCAACTTCAGAATAAATGGGTTGAAGTTGACGGAATGAAACTCACTGGAAGGAGGGCATTAATTAATCCCCCATCAGCCAACACAAGGTAAATAGTTACGCTAAAAGATTTGGAAGAACTCAGACGAACAAATCGGACTGTATGGTATGGCCAACATGCAATATTCAAGATATATGAGGAGTGGCCGACTCTAGTTTCAATACTTCCTTTGAACAAGAGCATGAGCAGATGGATAGAATCAGGCAACATCGACTCAATGACTAGATGATAATAATATTTTGCGATGCAAGAGGCATCAACAAAGGCTCCATAATGACTTGAAGCTTAACTAGCCAGTGGAGTAATATCTGAGAAACGAGTACAGCTCCTAAGTTCCTACTAATGTCCCGACTCATGATGAATGGAGTGGAAATGAATGCTCTGTTCAAAGGAGACACGACAACTGCCAGTAAGAGGTAGTAAAGATTTTATCGTCCAGCTTTTTGAATTATTTGATTTTTTGGTCTTTTTCATTTTAGGAAAGCTTGAAAAAGAATAAAAATTCTTATAGTACAACAAGTGAGGGAATGAGTGTCAAGTGCAAGCAAACTAGTTCCAAGCAGTGGAACATACCTATGATCAATGCAAGGAAGCATGTGCAAGATATGAACACTCAAGTGGGTGTTCCCTTAAGATAAGGGGTCAATTAAGCTGCGAAAGATAAATGGAAGCTTTGCTTGGCTCAAAAGGGAAAAAGCACAGGCACACGGCTACTCAGTGGGAAAGCAGGAGTTGACACAAGGCTCAGAAGGCAAGCAGGATAATGCAATGGAATCACAACTCAACATAAATGGGGGAGTCCTCATGGGAAATAGCCAGAATAAAATGTAGAGTATGAGACTTCATCGCAAAGTCATGGCATGACTACAAAGGACTCCCAATCCTAAGGAGGAACAACAGCATGGGCGCCGAAAGACATAAAAGGATCTAACTAGGGAAACCAGCTGCGCAACCAGGCGAACTTCTAAAGACTTGATACCATGCGAAATGGCATCGCAAAGTAACTCGATGATGACATTGTACGTAGCCACTTTGTTGGATGTAGGACCGAGACAAGCACCTCCCGATGACACAATCTGATGGTCGGGCGAGTAAATAAACCACGCAGCAGAAGCAAGTCTCTGCGTATGATGGCTAGCCCCATCCACGAATCCCAAGAACAATAGAGATTCTGCTGACATCTATCAACCAAACGGAAGTGAATCAATAGACTCGAAAATTCAAAAGAAAGCTAAACTATGTACAAAGGAACTATTCAATAGTATACAAAAGTATCAAATCGAGCTAGAATATCAAGTGTAATACCGCTTGAGGTTGAGCCCATTTCTAGGCTCCTTCAAGGCATTCCCTTCGTAATCTTCCAGATCATAGGCTCCTTTCTCCAGAACATGCCTCACAATGTAAGGACCGTGCCACATGGGATTAAACTTTCCTACCCCTAGGGGTTCCTTAGCTTGGTCATAAAGGAGGACCAAGTCACCTTCATCATATTGCCGAGGACGGACAGAACTATCATATTGAACCTTAAAACGATGTTTGCTAGCATCAATTGCTATGGCGACATACCGACGTTGCTCGTTAAGTTGCTCGAGGTAGACTAGACATTGCTCTACTTTTGAAGTGTAAAGTAGGAGCTCTATAGCTATTTTTAAAGAAGGGATTTCGCATTCAATCGGCAATATAGAATCCACACCATGCACTAACTGAAATGGTGAGAACCCAGTAGAAGTTTTGACTACGGTTCGATATGCCCACAAAGCAGGATATAACATAATGTGCCAATTTCTCTTTCTTTGTTGGACGGTTCATTGGAGAATGGTCTTTACAGACTTATTTACTTCCTCGACTTGACCATTCACTTGGGGATAATATGCAGAAGAGTGATCTTGTTTAAACCCCAGCTTAAGTGATAAATTTTCCATCATATGGTTTTGAACTGACTGCCATGGTCAGTGACAATCTCCTTCGAGATACTGAAACGAGTTATAATCTAATTGAATACGAAGTGGGCTACTATTGCACCATCGGCTTTAACGGTCTGCATGGCCTCATCCCATTCGGTAAAATAATCAACAACCACGATGATATGGTGATGCTCCTTAGCTGAGGCTGGGTTGCAATCCATGAAATCTACCCCCCACTTGGTTAAGGGACCGACGGTGACGACCAAATGTAAAGGAGAAGGGTGTGAGTGCATGTTCTGACCAAACACCCGGTAAGGGTGACATCTCTTCACAACATTTACACAATCTTTGAAGATCGTAGGCCAAAAATATCCTGCTTGTAAGATACGTTGGGTTGTCCCAAGCCCAGATAAGTGACCACCACACACTCCGCTATGGAAATCATTAAATACTAGCTCCACTTCTTCATGAGTTAAACAACGAAGAAGGATAGAGGATTTTCCTCGGTGATACAAAGTTTCACCAACGATGACATAATCTTTAGCGTGATGTCTCACACGCCGTCGCTCATTTCGCGAATAGTGCGAAGGGAACTTTAGAGTTTAGAGCTATATAATGATATCCCCATACCAAGGGTCTATTGACGAGATAAGAAACAAATGTTCATTTGCAATTGAGTCTTCATGGAGTACTTCCTCATCAAGTCTTGGGAAATCTGACATCAATTCTGTGAAAACCAAGGACTTCACCGACTTTGTCGAAGAAAAATCAAGATCAAACTCCTAAAGGATGACAATCCATTTATTATATTTCCCCCCAATTATGCATCGTGAGAGCACAAATTGAAATGGATTGACATGCGCTATAACGGTGTTCTTCCTAAGAAAAATATAATGTCTTAATCGTTGGACTACATGAATAGTCGCAAGGGCCAATTTCTGAATGTGAGAGTATCTCAACTCAACATCTATGATATTTCTAATCAGATAATAGACAACGTGCTCCTAAAGCACATTATTTGTCTTAACTAAGACCATACCAATCATCTCTTGAGACGTGGCCACATAAAGCAAAAAATATCTTGCAAAGTTGGGTGGACTAAGAAGAGGGGCCGACACCAAGGATTTCTTCAAAGCGTCGAAGGACTGCTGGGCTCACTCATCCCAGATAAAAGGGGTGTCCTTATTCAGTAATCGCGTGAAACCCTTAGTAAGATTGGCATAATTCACGATAAAACAACACAAGAAAGTGGCTCTCCCTTGGAGGCTGTGAAGTTGAATCAAGTTACGCGAGGGAGGCAATCGAAGTATTGCCTCAAACTTTAAAGGGTCGACTCTAATACCCTCTTTGGAAACTACAAACCCTAGAAGGCGACCCATTTTCATGACAAAGATGCACTTGTTAGGGTTTAACCTAATCTTATAACACCGGCATCTTTTGAAAATAAGGCGGAGGTGACTAGGGTGATCAACTCTCTTATGAGAATGACCAGCAAGATCATCCAAATAAGCCTCCACTATGCACTTAAGGTCATGAAAAGCATAGGTCATGGCACGCTGAAAATTATCTCCAAAATTTTTAAGGCCGAAGGGCATCTTCCGGTATGCGAAGGTACCCCAAGGGCATATAAATGCTGTCTTATGTTGATCCTTAGGTTTAATCTGGATCTGATTGTAACTTGAAAAACCATCCATGAATGAAAACACTTCGCTTCCCTCACATGCATCCAAGATTTGATCTATGAATGGAGTGGGAAAGTTATCCTTAGGACATGATCGGTTAAGATCTCTAAAATCAGTACACACACAGATAGTTCCCTGCTTCTTATCCACAAGAACGGGGTTGGATACTTAGTAATGATGACGGGGCACTATCATAAATGGTTCTTGTAAAGGATAATGGTGCAACAAAGTCGAAAGATCCCATCAAAGAGGAAACAATACTACACCAATATTCCTAGTTTCCAGCTGAGAATTTTCAATATGAGGAACTTTCGTTCCTGGTGCTGCAATGGTATTGGAACTCGTGAAATCGAGCTAATCGACCGTCACAATATTTCCTTCGTGTGGAAAGCAGATAAGTCTAAACATAGAGGACACGATCACTCTCATATCGTAGATCCAATTCCTACCCAGTAAAGGTTGTAGATGATGGGTGCATCAACCACCTCGACTTCAATTGGAATGGTCTTCCCACCCAAGTGGACCTCAAGGGAGGGGATAATACCATGTAGTCTAAATGAACAACCCTCAAATCCAGTCAACATGGTCATAGACTTCGACAAAGGAGGGGATCCTAGAGCCTTCCAACAAGCTAACAACATAACCAAAGTAGAAGCACCTTCATCAACCACGGTACGTTTAACGATTTTCTGTAGGCACCTAACATGGACTTGGAAAGCCACATGATAGGGAAATCGAGGCTGAACATCAGTAGTGTCGAACTTGATGATATTCAGGATACACTGATCCTGGACACCCAAAGCACATAAAAGGGTGGTCCTCTAAGAAGGACAATCCTGGAGAATCTCAAGAGTTGACATGGCACATGGAGACTAGCTCAAATCTTCTACAATGGAGTAGTTCTGGGTGGCTCGAGCATTAGGATTGTGCGTCGAGTGCTTAAGAACACCTTTCAGTATCCATGACATAGAGTTAGGCTTCTCAATATGAAATGGAGTATCAAGAGGAGGGGAATCATTACCTAACGGAGGTTGTGGAGCTCCATAATCGCGAGAGCGTGTAGCAAAACTAAACTCCGGTTTGACCTTATTCACGCATCCGTAACCACTAGCAAGGGTAGAGGATGTCAAAGTTTCATAGGTCCCACTATCGGAGACCGAAACACCCAAAGCCATATTTTGGTGATGAGGAAGGGGATCCTTCAGCACAGTTGGGCCTTGTGCAATGTGATTCGCGGGTTCTTCAAGACGAGTACACAAATGTGTAAGGTGATCTTCCATGCAAAGTTTACAAGGAAATTTCACTTTACGTCTAGGTTTGTGGTCCTCGCCAGCATTTGTGCTGTCCCGAGGAGGGTTGGAATTTTCTTTCTTAGCATTATTGTTCTTATTATTCCCACCCCTACAATTTTTTTTCCCCTTTTTATTCCCACCAGGTTTCTAGTTACCCGATGAGTCCGCCAATTGTATAGAGTGAACATCCGACGATTGGGTGGAAACGGACGAGGCGTGAGCCTGTCCGAGGGTAGATTGGATAACAGACAGATTGTGCATCCGATTCATAACCAAATCTATAGGACGAGTACTTGTGGATCCAACACTACCATTGGCATGTGGTCCAGGAATGGGCTTGGGCGCATGTCGTGACCACGGTGCATCAGGTATAATATCGTATAATATGCCAAACTGAGCATAGACTTGGTCTAGCTGCTGGGATTTGAAAATAGCTTGTTCCTCAGTCATAATACACGACAATAAAACATCCTTCAAAACGTAAGGAAGTAAATACTTAAGGAACCACTCCAAAAGAAACTTTGGAGGAATGTTGGCTTTCACTAGCCTCTTCCGTCGGTGCCACTCTTGAATATGGTTAGAGATGTGCATGGCTTTGTCTTGATGGAAGGTGGATAAAATCTCAGTACTAGTATCGTAACAAACTAGCAACTGGAAGTGATCTAGGACAAAAAAATCTAAATTGTTAAAACCTCTATATGTGCCCCCAGGCAACTCGACATACCATTTTGCTGCTGCCCCCGCGAGGGTGTGTTAAAATATCCTTAAATGAATAGAGTCATGGTTCAAGGAATTCGAGGAGGACCATAAGTGAAAAGTAGTGACGTGATCACCTGGATCCTCACCCTTCTTCCCCTCAAACTTTGGAATGTTGGAAGGGATCTTGGTGGGGACTAGAGGCCATGTAGGATCATGACACACCAGATCATTCATGAGCTTCGAAAGATCGGGTAGATTCAATCTAGAAAGAAAAGGGAGTTGAGGTTGTGAAGCTTGATTATAATCTCTCGAAAGAGACTGGTTCTACGAACCGTAAGGTGGGACTGTATAAATCGAAGTTGACACCTGTGTGTTAAATTTTCAGAATTTACTTCAATATGATCTAGGATCTTAACTGAGAGAACAACATGTACAGCATATCTACAGCATATCAATCATGGAGACAATAATGCAAGCACACAAGAGGCACAAAGATTTACTTGGGGAAAACCATAAAGGTGAAAAACCCCAATAACTTCCTCAGAGATAGATAGAGCAATGATACAACCAACCAAGAGAGATAGCCATAACCTAGCAGTAGATCCTCCTCCTCCATAAGTGCGCCACTCCTCCTTGAGTGCATGTGTGAGAAGTGAGTGAACAAATAGAGTGCCTCCCGCACTCTATTTATACTTGACTTGACTTGCCTTTTTACCTAACTCATGTAGGCTCGAACTTAACCACATAACATAATGCTGACTGGGCCAACCCCCAATAGGGTGGTCTAATAACCCTTTGACCCACATGACTTATACAGGGCCGACCCCAAACAAGGTGGTCTAATAACCCATCAAGTATAAGTTACAACACTTACAATATAAATGACGACACTTCCTTATAGAGGAATAATACCATCTCTATAGGAATACAATATACATATATGTGAAATACATTCCGAAGTTACATATACATCAACACTCCCTCTTAACTAGGAAGGTATTTCTCAGCACAGTTCTTCTAGCACAAGTCATCTTCTCTGGATCATCGTCACTGGATAATCGTCATCGAGTCATCCTCATCATCGTCACTGCTGCTGCTATCTCAATCAATCTCTGAATCTACTCGTCATAGGAAGTTCTACAGAGCCAGTCCTTTTTCATACTGGATGTAGGCCCACCACCTGCAGGTCTTCATCATCACTGGCCATACTGTGGAATCCTCGGGACTTATTACGTGCGTCACAAAACCTGGCTGCAGCATCCAAGGCTATTATGAGCACACAGCTCTACCTGTAGGATCTCCCAGGAGCACATTACATGTGACCCATCACAAAACCTGGCTGAAGCATCCCAGGTTGTTACGAGTACGCGGCTCTACCTGTCGGATCTCCCAGGAGCACATTACATGTGATCTCACCACAAAACCTGGCTGAAGCATCCCAGGATGTTACGAGCACACAGCTCTACGTGTCGGATCTCCCAGGAGCACATTACATGTGGTCCACCACAAAACCTGGCTGAAGCATCTGAGGCCTTTTTCATCCTGTCCAGATCTCCCAGGAGCAAATTACATGTGGTCATGGCAAAACCTCGCAAGAGCATTTGCCAGATGTCCCAGGGCACCGAATTACATGCCATAGGCAAAACCTCGAAAGACCATCTGCAAATCTCCCAGGGCACAAATTACATGCTTTCCTGCACAACCTGATCCACGGCCATAAAGTATCATCTGATACTCATCAAACATCATCCTGATGTACACATGATCATCCTGATCATTATCACTGCAACATCCTGCTGCATGTCATCTGTAGAAGCTCGTCATCCACGATCATCCAAGTATACATAGATACATGATCCACACAATGTATCCATCGGCATACATGATCTACCTGATCATACAAAGATACATGATCCACACAATGTATCCATCAACATACATGATCTGCCTGATCATCATCACTGCAACATCCTGCTGCATGTCATCTGGAGAAGCTCGTCATCCATGATCATCCAAGTATCCACTTGATACATACATAGATACATGATCCACACAATGTATCTGTTAGCATACATGATCTACCTGATCATACAAAGATACATGATCCACACAATGTATCCATCAGCATCCAACATGATGCATTCATACAAAATACATACACATGATCCATCCGATCATATCCAGCATCCAACATGATGCATATACAAAATACATACTCATGATCCAACCGATCATATCCAGCATCGAACATGATGCATACATATATACATATAATGATCCAACTGATCATATCCAAGCATAAACCAGAACATCATCCTGATGCTCATCATCTAGTGCTTACATCCATAGCCATGTGAAGAGTTCCCCTTCCAACATGCTTGGAATGGCTTCAGCAAATGTGTCCATCACTTCTTCCTCGAAGTATCCTCGATATGAAGCATGCCAAGCCTCTCTCTGAAGTACTCAAACTTCACCCTGGCTAGTGGCTTCGTCAGCACATCTGCAATCTGCTCGTCTGTCGCAACATACAGGAGCTTCACAGCTCCTCTCTGCACCATATCCCTGATATAGTGATATTTGATCTCTATGTGTTTCGACCTGTCATGAAACACTGGGTTCTCGGACAGCTTCACACAACTCTGGTTATCACAGAAGATACCAGTAGCATCCAACAGGAGATCAAATAACTCTACAGTAGCTTCCGTAGCCATACTGCCTCACAACTAGCTGAACAGGCTGCAACATACTCTGCCTCAGATGTACTCAGTGCTACGTAGGACTGCTTTTTGCTAAACCAAGAGATCACACCTGATCCCATACTGAAGCAGCACCCAGATGTGCTCTTCCTATCTGCAGCACTGCCAACCCAATCTGAATCAACATAACCCTGCAGGTTAAACTTTTGATTCGCCTCATACCTGAGCCCATAATCCACTGTACCCTTCAGGTACCTCAGAATATGCTTTACAGCAACCAGGTGAACACTCCTCGGATCCGTCAGGAATTGGCTCAATGTGTTCACAGCAAAGCAAATGTCTGGTCTCGTGTTCGTCAGGTACATCAAGGACCCAATCATCTGGCGATACATAGAGACATCAATCGGCTCAGATGAAGCATCACATAGAAGCTTCAGATTTGATGCCATAGGTGTGGCCATGGCCTTGCAATCCATCATCCCAAACCTCTTTGGGATCTCTACTGCATACTTCCCTTGTCCAAGGAAGATTCTATCTGCACTCTGCCACACCTCCATGCCAAAAACAAATAGTGCATCATCCCCAAGTTCTTCATCTCGAACTCGGTAGTAAGCTTCCGCTGCGTGTCGGCAATCAATCTATCTTCACCATACCAAGTTCTGCACATATATGATTTCCTATCATGTGTCTCAGAACCAAGTGGCTGCTCTACATACACTTCTTCTTCAACTACACCATTCAAGGAAGCTGTCTTGAATCCATCTGGTGTATCTTCTATTTCATCACTTTTATATTTCTCAATGCTGCCATCTGCAACATGCTTGATCTGATAGTTCCATTTGGAAGTCATAGCAAACTTCCCTTCATGTCTTGGGATTACATCCCAAACATCATTCTTCATGATCAACGGATCATGGCATTTCATTTCTTCATCCCAGATCCTGGGAACTTCAATATCTTCAATATCTTCAATAGATATCTTTGTTGCTGGAACAAAATGTTGTAGTTCTTCTTTTGTAGGAGATGGCATACGATCTTTCCTACACAACAAGTTAAATTGCATAATTAGAAAACATCTCATAGTTTTCAGAACAAATTCTTACACATAAAGAAATATGCCATACAGTCATGCAATTATCTTAGCCAATGCTTCAATACAACATTTATCCATATTCCGTAACTTTCTAGATGCCTTCCAATCTCTACCAGAACATTGTTAAGAGTGTGCACAACTCCCAACATGTCAGCAAAGAGGTTTCATTCTAGATAAGTAGCAATGGAATGTTGTACAGTGCCATAGGCCACTTACCCATGCATATTAGGAGTATACTGTTCATCAATGCAATTATTCTAATATGCATAATACACAACCTAATTCTAGGAACATCATTATATACATTATTGAACAGTATTATTTAAGAAATGACAATTCAAATACTTATCTTTGTTTGTTCGTTGGGTGGACTCCCTCTGAGTCTTCGCTTCCTTGCAGGAGCTGCTGGAGTCCTAATCTGAAGTAGCTTCTTCTACACCTTTCTGTTGTGGGATGTAGAGAGATGGTCAACTCCCTCTGAATATCTGCATCCTTGCATAAGCCACTGGAGTTTTCTCCCTCTTGATCTTTGCTTCCTGGATTACCTGTTCTTGAATCTCATATTCATCCTTGGTCCCTATGCATGCTTATTAGTATCATGAATGTGTTATCCTTGTGATCTCATATAAAATCATACATTCATTAGTATACTATTAAAACACAATAATCTCAAGCATGTATAGTCATGATCATTTCAAACATAAATAATAAGCATTAGCATTCAAGGTTTATGTAGGATTCTTATGGTTAGTCAAATCATAATAAACATAACATGTCTAAACCTGTAATTACTCAAACCTATGACTCTTCAGGTTCGTTGAATCATCAATCAAGATAAGAGATATAAAATGCATAAAACCTGTGATTATTCAAACCTATACCATCATGATTTTTCTAGTTAGTCATATCATCAATTATGGTAAGAAACATAATATGCATACAATCATGATTATTCAAACCTATGACTTCATGAATAATCATTATCAACAACAGTATAAGATCCTAACCCAAGGTAGGATTCTATCTTGATATAGGAAAAACATACCTGGATTAGCATGCTAGTTAGTTATGTCTAACATACTCACAAGATGTCTTCTTGTTCTTCTTCAATGACTTGTGCTTGTAACCTGTATATCTCATAGGTTAGCCATTACAAAACCAAGTTATACATACCTCGTAAATGGATCTTCTATGAGATCCATGACAATGGATGAATCTTTGTCCTCATGTTATCATGATCATATGTTCTTGGACCAGAACATGATTTGTCTTTCTTGGTGTACCTTTCATGTTAGTAGACAACATAAACCTCATACAACACCATAATGCATTAGTACAATCATAAGTGTCAACACCCTAATCAATGAATATTTTCTATCGTGCATTCATAGTTTTATTAAGGTGATATGACAAGTCTAAAATCAAGATTGTACTAACCGTAATAACATGAAGACAAACATACCATAAACTTAATCATGGACAAATATTGAAACATACCTCGATGAGTCATACCTGTCGAGATCGCTTGTAATCTTCTTATGTAAGGCCTTAGCCTCATCTCCCTCTGAAACAAGAACTTCTTCACTCATGTAGATGATCAATCCATCTTCTTCTAGGATTAACCCAATCCACTTGATTTGCAAGAACTGGACTTGGAGCTGGATATGGGTTTGTCAGAGAAACCCCAAAATTTCAAACTTTGAATTTCAAACTTCTGAAAGGATAGAAATATGCGCCTTGATGAGCTGATCAAACTGGTATATTCAGAATTTGAAAACTGCAAAGTTTCACTCCTCAATTTTTCCTTTGAAACTTCTGGATTCACTGGACGTGACCCTGAACTAGGGTTTGATGAATCCCACTCTTTTTCCCCATCAAAAGGTTTGATCCAAAGCTTTAAGCTTCTATTTTTCTGAGGAGCTTCCAGCCGTGGTCACAGATTGCAAAAATTCCCATTTTTACAGAAGCCCTAATTTTCCACTTTTATAATCAAAGTCCCGAACTAGGGTTTGATCAAGCCCGGCCTTTTGCCCAACCAAAAATTCTAATCTTGGTCTCTAAATTTCTATTTTGATGAGTAGCATTCAGCCGTGGTCTCCGATTACAAAAATTCCAACTTTCTCCAAAGCCCTAAATTCCGGAAGCCATGAATGAAGGTACTCAAAAAATAATTCTGTTTTGACAGAAATATGTACCTGATTGTTTCTGGTGTACCTCCAAACTTTTTGATCCACAAGGTCTGAAAAAGTTTTCTGAGATAGCCTGACCTGTTTTCTTTCCATCCTGACAGGTCTGACCACAATTGGAGTCTCTGAGAGATAGTTATGTCAAATGTCACAACGTGACCTGTTTTGGGATAAAACAGAAGAGCGAACTTGTACGGCGTGCCACATGTCACTGTTTGAACTTCGGCCTCTGAAAAAATTTCTTGAGCTAGCTTGGCCTGTTATCTTTCCATCCTGACAGGTATAACCTCAATTGGACTCTCTGAGAGAGAGTTATGCCAAGTGTCGCAACATGACCTGTTTATGGGATAATACAGGAGAGCAAACTTGTACAGTGTTCCACGTGTCACTGGTTCAACTTCGGCCTCTGAAAACGTTTTCTAACATATTACAGACTGTGTACTACTTGTCACTTTTTACGCAATTTCATTTGGAGCTTCCTAGCCCAAGATATGACCTTTTTCCCAAGGTCACCTGATTTTGACTCAGATATGGAAGAGGCAGAAACCCTATATTGTACAGATCATAAATCACAAAGTACAACGAATTAGATATTGTCCTTTGGCAACAAGGTACCTGGAGATTTAATCTTCGTCCTGTAACAATTTCAGATCCGAAAAATTTTCCAAAACGGATTTATAGCGAAAGTTCTACGATGACTGGTTTTTGCTATATCAAGCCCTAGCATCGTAAGTGCAACAAGTGTCATACATGCCATATCATGCCTTCTTTCAGGCTAGCTCTGATACCATGTTAAATTTTTAGAATTTACTTCAATATGATCTAGGATCTTAACTGAGAGAACAACATTTACAGCATATCTACAGCATATCAATCATGGAGACAATAATGCAAGCACACAAGAGACACAAAGATTTACTTGGGGAAAACCATAAAGGTGAAAAACCCCAATAACTTCCTCAGAGATAGATAGAGCAATGATACAACCAACCAAGAGAGATAGCCATAACCTAGCAGCAGATCCTCCTCCTCCATAAGTGCGCCACTCCTCCTTGAGTGCATGTGTGAGAAGTGAGTGAACAAATAGAGTGCCTCCCGCACTCTATTTATACTTGACTTGACTTGCCTTTTTACCTAACTCATGTAGGCTCGAACTTAACCACATAACATAATGCTGATTGGGCCGACCCCCAATAGGGTGGTCTAATAACCCTTTGACCCACATGACTTATACAGGGCCGACCCCAAACAAGGTGGTCTAATAACCCATCAAGTATAAGTTACGACACTTACAATATAAATGACGACACTTCCTTATAGAGGAATAATACCATCTCTATAGGAATACAATATACATATATGTGAAATACATTCCGAAGTTACATATACATCAACACTGTGGTGCCGATCAACTCTGGTAATAACCATGACCATGACTATAAGGATAGTAACCTCCTCCAAACTGGTCATTGTTGGAATACACAGCAACATGCGTAGCAGGGATTACATGGGAAGGATTGGGATAATAAGTAGGACCAACTGAAAATCCATAAGAATGACCTCCATGAGAATGGGGTCCCATATACCCAATCGAGGAAGGAATACTGGACGAGTGAGGGCCATATGAAAGTGGTATGTGCACACTCCACGGAACCGAAGAGCTAGCATGAGGAGGGTTTTTTGAAATCACAAAAGAGTTTGAAGGTACAGGAATAGAGGCATGCAGATGAATGGAAGGAATGAAAGTTGTGGATCCAATACCTAATGTGAAACCTCCACTCGAAAATGGGTTCACACTAGCACTAGGGGATAACGAAGGAGGTGGTCCTCTGCCAACAGTCGAATTAGATGGAGGGATGTGACTACTCCCAAAATGATAGGCGGTGAAAGCGGGCATGGTGTCCCCAAATCCAATACTAGAGCTAGTGTGACTACTAGACATGGTGGATATAACAGTTTGCATAAAGTCGGGCATACCATATGAAAAGGGACTTGAGGTCGAAGGGACGGATGAAGTACCGTAACCTGGCATCCCATATTGAAAACCGGATGTCTATGTATTGTCGAATGGGTTTGTACTCATGGGTGGGGACATCCCAAACCCATGAGGAATAATGTGTGGAGAACATCCTCCCCATTCACCCCTAGGAGTGGCCAAAGGGGAGTTTCCCATTGTGTTAATGGATGGAGTCATTGGGACTTCATTCATGCCAGGTGTATAACTCATAATAGAAGCTCTCTGAAGCTCGTGAGATGTGTGTATAGGAACAAGGGTAGTCCTCTGACATCTCTTGAGAAGAGATGGTGACTGATCGCTAACTAGTAAACCAGCTAACCTACGAGATCGGTGGAGAGGCGGATCTCGATCCACGATGACTCCAAAAATTCAACCAATAATTGTCTCCTAAAGGCCTACTATATTGTCACAGAGCATACACCTAAAAGAAATCTATAGCCAAATGCACACAAACAGGACTGGTTTAAGGGACCTCCTAACACTACAGCTGATATGTATTTCCTAGGAGACGCTTGAGACTCCCAAACTATAACCGGAGGTAATAGAATCAGTTATAAGGGCCCTCAGACTTCACTACGTGTACAGGGTCAAATCCTTATACATACAACAATTGTGTTGTCTGTTGAATATTGTAACTTCTAAGAATATTATATTTGTACATTATTATTCCTGAGATGTTTCGTCCCTCCGAGGAAACCCTATTATGTATCTAGAGATGTTTATTCCTCCGAGGGTTTGTGGTAGCTAGGGTTATTAGACCCACCATGTGGGGGTCGGCCCTGATCTTATACTTTAGGGGTTATTAGACTTCTCCAGGAGAGGTCGGCCCCATTAGGTATTTTAGTCAGTGAGGAGTTAGTATAAATAGAGGAGGTGAACTCCTCATTAGACACACTCACCCACTTGAGAAAAGTAGCGCACTTGTCTGGGAGGTTTTCTAAGGAGATAAGGAAGGAGGGAGCACATCTTGTATTTTGGTTGATCATCTTATTGAGGAAAGCTTTGCTGGGATTTCCACCCCATGAGGGTTTCCCAGGGTATATTCTGTGTCTATCTTGTGATTATGTTTCTTTCAGTGATCTTGCTAGTCTATTTGGTTTAAACTTAACATGGTATCAGAGCTAGACTGAATAGGACATCTTTCACAAGGTAAGAATCTCTCTCTCTCTCTCTCTCCAGTGAAGTTTAGGGTTTCAACAAAAAGTTGGCATTGTTGAATTCTGATTACATGGCTGGATAGCCCTTCTCAAGACCAATCTTTGAGCCCTAGATCGAACTTTTTGATTGGGTAGAACTCTGGGAAAGTCAAACCCTAATTCTACCAAAAGTACGATAAACCAGAAATTGGTTTTAGCAAAAAGTTGATATTGTTGAATTCTGATTACATGGCTGGCTAGCCCTTCTCAAGACCATTCGTTTGAGCACTAGATCGAACTTTTTGGTTGGGTAGAACTCCAGGAAAGTCAAACCCTAATTCTACCAAAAGTACGATAAACCAGAAATTATGTCCCAGGATCCGGAAAAGTAAAAAGGTAATATTTCCAGGTAAGTACTACTCTGTCTCTTGGACTCCCCCAAGAGAAGATGGCTCCAAACACTAAGCTTGACGACAAGCTAGAAGGTTTAGAGAATTTTCGGGCATGGAAATACAGAATTGGTCTCATTCTTGAAGAGAATGATCTTGCTCATTATATCAAGGATGAAGTTGCATAACCGGAAGGATATGAAGACAAAGAGAAGCATAGGAAGGATTTTATTAGGGAAAAGAGAATCATAGCTGATTCTATTAAAGACCACTTGATTCCCCAAGTGGCCTCCAAGAAGACCCCAAAGGAGATGTATGATGCCCTAGGAAGAATGTATGAAGGAAAGAACATCAATAGGAAGATGAACTTAAGGACTTAGTTGAAGAGTACCAAGATGCACAAAGGAGAATCCATTCAAGACTACTTCTCAAGGGTCTCACTAATCAAGGAACAAATAGATGCCATTGGTGATACTCTTGATGAAGATGAACTTGTGATGACTGCTCTCAATGGTCTCACTAGATCTTGGGAATCATTCATACAAACCATGTGTGCCAGAAAAAAAAAGCATGAAGTTTGATATAGTATGGGAGGATTGTGTTCAAGAAGAAGCTAGGGTAGCCAACAGAGAATCTCTTCTCAAATAAGATGACCAAGCTTTGGCCACCCACACCAAAAGAAGAAGAATGGGTCACTTCAAGAAAGTTGACCACAAAGGATCTCAACACTTCTCTAGATATAAAAAGAGAAAAGGACCCAATCCAGTAAGAGATCCTTCCACAGTCCAATGCTACAGTTGTCATAAACTAGGACATATCTCCAGATTTTGTCCTTCACAAAAGACACCATGCACATATGGCAGAAGATGAAAGTGAAGAAGAAGAAGAAGAAGAAGAAGAAGAAGAAGAGGTGGAGGTAAGACCTCGAAAGAAAAGATCTACAGTGAAGAAAGAAGATCCATAAGAATATGTCCTATTTTCTGCACTCTCTGGATCTGTATCTCCTGGAGAAGATACATGGCTCATTGACAGTGGTGCTTCTAAGCACATGACAGGTCAAAGAAAGACTTTCTCAAATCTTGAAGAAAAGTCTTCTACACAAAAGGTATCTCTAGGAGATGAATACCAATATCTCATCAAAGGAATTGGTGAAGCAAGCTACAAGCTAGATTCGGGAACACCATTGAAGATGAAAGAAATTTTATATGTACCAGGTTTAAAGAAGAACCTTCTCTCTATCTCAGCACTAGATAAGAAAGGGTTTAGAGTGGCTTTCATAGATGGCCAAGTACTCATGTGGTCCAAAGGAAAGTCAATTAAAGATGCAGTTGTCATTGGTGAAGAAGAAGGAGCTCTCTATAAGCTCAAGGGTCATCCAGAAGCTACCATTGCTCATGAGATCTCTAGCCCCAGTGAGCTATGGCATAGAAGATTATCTCACATTAACTATAAATCTTTACCTTATGTAAGCAAGGTGGTCATAGGATTACCAGATTTGAAAGCTGATCATGATGGCTCATGTAAAGGATGTAAGAAAGGGAAGAATGTCAAGAACCCCTTTCCAAAGAGTGAAACAAAGACTAAGAACATTTTGGAGCTAATACACTCAGCTGTATGTGGACAAATGCCCACCACTTCTCTAAGTGGGTTTGAATACTATCTTTCATTCATTGATGACTATTCAAGGAAAACTTGGATATTCTTCCTAAAAGGTAAGAATGAAGTCTTTCGAAAATTCAAAGAGTTCAAGGATCTAATAGAAAATCTCTCAGAAAAGAGAATCAAAATTCTCAGAACAGATAATGGAGGAGAATATACCTCAAAGGACTTTGAAGACTTTTGTAAAGAAGCTGGAATTAAAAGGGAACTAACCACTCCCTATAATCCCCAACAAAATGGGGTGGTTGAAAGCAAAAATAGAACTATCATGGAAGCTATGAAGACTATGATACATGACCAAGATCTTCCCATGTATCTATGGGATGAAGCAGCCAAGACAGCAGTATATGTGCAAAATAGATGATCTGATAGTGCTCTTGACTTCAGAACTCTAGAAGAAGTGTTTACAGGAAAGATGCCTAAGGTAAGTCATCTTAAAATATTTGGGTGTCCTGTGTACATCCACATTCCAAAAGAAAAGAGAACCAAGTTGGATCCTTCTGATAAGAAGGGAATATTTGTTGGTTATTGTGAATCATCCAAAGCCTTCAGAATTTACATTCCAGTTTTTCATTGCATAGAAATAAGTAGATATGTAACATTTGATGAAGAAGCAACTCTCAAGAAATCTAGAAAGTGCCAACTTGAAGAAATCTATGAAGAAGATACATCTCCCAGAATCACAGAGGATGTGCCCATCTTTGAAGATGATTCACCAGAGGATCATGACATGTTGGAACCACAAGAACCTCCTATTACAGACTTATCTAAGAAAAGAAGACCAACATGGGCTAGAGATATTATTCAAGGGGCTGAAAGATATGGAGCTCCTGAAGGCTCCACTAGAGAAAGAAAGAAACCAAAGCTAGTGTCCAACTATATGGCCTTGATGTGTGATCTTGTGGATCAAATACCTACTATCTATGAAGAGGCAGCTCAGAAGAAAGAATGGGTAGAAGCAATGAAAGAAGAATATCAGTCAATAATGAAAAATGATGTTTGGGATATAGTTCCCAAACCAAAAGATAAAAGTGTGGTTTCTTCCAAATGGATCTTCAAGATAAAACATGATGCAGATGGTAGCATTGAAAAATACAAGGCAAGATTTGTAGCCAGAGGATTCTCTCAGAAGGAGGGAATCGACTATGAAGAAACATTTGCACCAGTTGCTAGGTATACTTCAATTAGAACTATCATGGCACTTGCATCCATGATGAAGTGGAAATTACACCAAATGGATGTTAAGACAGCTTTTCTGAATGGTGTAATTGAAGAAGAAGTATACATAGAACAACCACAAGGGTTTGAGGTTAAAGACGGAAGGACTCATGTATGCAAACTGAAAAAGGCATTATATGGATTGAAGCAAGCTCCCAGGGCTTGGTATGGAAGGATTGACAACTTCTTAACAAGCATGGGCTTTACCAAGAGTAAAGATGACCCCAATCTTTACCTCAAAGTGATGGATGATGAACCAATTATATTGTTGTTATATGTAGATGATCTATTTCTAACCGAAAATGAGAAACAAATTATTGAAAGCAAGAATAAGCTTTCTTCAGAATTCGAGATGAAAGATCTCGGATTAATGCGCTACTTCTTAGGTCTAGAAGTATGGCAAGAACCAAAAGGAATCTTTCTAAATCAAGGTAAGTAGACTGTAGAGGTTCTCAAAAGATTTGATATGTTGGGTGTAAAGCCATGGCCACTCCCATGGACTCCAACCTGAAGTTATTAATTAATGATTCATCAGAATTAGTGGACATAACTCTATATAGATAAATTATTGGGTCATTAATGTATCTAACAAATACTAGGCCAGATATATGCTTTGTTGTAAATACCCTAAGTCAGTATCTAGTAGAACCTAGAAAGGTTCAATTGATAGCTGCAAAACATGTAATGAGGTATCTAAAGGGTACTTTAGATTTTGGTCTATATTATCTTGGAAATCATGAACTCAGATTGCATGGTTACTCAGACTCTGATTGGGCAGGAAGTATCTCAGACATAAAGAGTACATCAGGTGGATGTTATGGTCTTGGATCTGCCATGATCTCATGGTTCAGCAAGAAACAGTCTAGTGTGGCACTCAGTACTGTTGAAGCAGAATACATAGCTTCCTGCTCTGCCAGCTGTGAAGCAGTATGGCTTCGAAAACTTTTATCTGGTGTATTTGACTTAGAGATGGACCCCACTGTGATCATGTGTGATAATCAAAGTTGTATCAAAATGACAGAGAATCCTGTATTCCATGATAAGTCAAAACACATAGAGATCCGATACTTCTATATAAGAGACATGGTGCAGAGAGGAGATATCAAGCTTGAGTATGTGAGCATTGAGGATCAAATTGCTGATATCTTAACCAAAACACTGTCTCGAGTGAAATTTGATTACTTCCGAGACAAGCTCGGTGTAGTTCAAAGGGACCTTCCTCGAAAGGGGGAGTAGTATAATCACTGATGATGAGTTTGTCTCATCGACAACAAGATCGTTGGTGAGGATACCTATCTACTACACCTGGATACTTAAAAATATTTAGATTTAGGACTCTTGTACTTTTTATTTTTGATGATAGATGTATTAGTGAGAATACATGCTTTTGATGATAGATGTATTAGTGAGAATACATGCTTTTGATGATAGATGTATTAGTGAAAATACATGATTTTGATGATAGATGTATTTGATGATAAATGTATTAGTGAGAATACATGCCTTTGATGATAGATGTATTAGTGAGGATACATGTTTTGATGATATATGTATTAATGCTATTGGTGAGGATACATGTTTTGATTTACATGTTTTGATGATGAGGATACATGATGCCTTGATGTATTGATACATGTTTTGATGAGTATCTTTGTACTTGTATGGATGAAGATACTAGTACCCATATTGATGAGAGGATTGTATCATCCATGGACTTTAGTCCTAAAGTGATCCACAAATAGATGTCTCCAAGAGTAAGAGGATTGTATCATCCGTGGACTGTAGTCCTAAAGTGAGCCGTAGACATGATGTCTCCGAGAATAAAATCCTGAATGAACAGGTAAGGGGATTGGATCGGCCTCGAACTTTGGTCCTGTGAATTGAGCCGTAGACATGATGTCTCCGAGAATAAAATCTTGAATGAACAGGTAAGGGGATTGGATCGTCCTCAGACTTTGGTTCTATGAATTGAGCCGTAGACATGATGTCTCTGAGAATAAAATCCTGAATGAACAGGTAAGGGGATTGGATCGTCCTCGGACTTTGGTCCTGTGAATTGAGCCGTAGACATGATGTCTCCGAGAATAAAATCCTGAATGAACAGGTAAGGGGATTGGATCGTCCTCGAACTTTGGTCCTGTGAATTGAGCCATAGACATGAGGTCTCCAAGAATTGAATGACAGGATTGGATCATCCCTGGACTTCGGTTCAAAAGGTACATGATAGGACTAGATCGTCCCTGGACTTCGGTTCAAAAGGTACATGATAGGACTGGATCATCCCTGGACTTTGGTTCAAAAGGTACATGATAGGACTGGATCGTCCCTGGACTTCAGTTCAAAAGGTATATGATAGGACTGGATCGTCCCTGGACTTCAGTTCAAAAGGTACATGATAGGACTGGATCGTCCCTGGACTTCGGTTAAAAAGGCACATGATAGGACTGGATCATCCTTGGACTTCGGTTCAAAAGGTACATGACAAGATTGCATCATCCATGGACCTATGTCCTAAAGAGAGCAGGATTGATCGTCCTGTAATATGATCGTGTGATGACGATGCTGATGATCGTGTGATGATGATGTTGATGATCGTATGATGACGATGCTGATGATTGAGTGATATCGACTCTGACGATGATGATGTTCCAGTAACTAGTTGAATTAATGATGATGATGAATTGAAGAAAGCTTTCGATGATTTATAGATGTATCATGTATGATGTAGCAGATGACTCCTCACTCCTGCAGATGTTGTTATAATATCCTTCTCGTTAAGGGGGAGTGTTGAATATTGTAACTTCTAAGAATATTATATTTGTAAATTATTATTCCAGAGATGTTTCATCCCTCCGAGGCAACCCTATTATGTATCCAGAGTTGTTTATTTCTCCGAGGGTTTGTGATAGCTAGGGTTATTAGACCCACCATGTGGGGGTCGGCCCTGATATTATACTTTAGGGGTTATTAGACTTCTCCAGGAGAGGTCGGCCCCATTAGGTATTTTAGTCAGTGAGGACTTAGTATAAATAGAGGAGGTGAACTCCTCATTAGACACACTCACTCACTTGAGAAAAGTAGCGCACTTGTATGGGAGGTTTGCTAAGGAGATAAAGAAGGAGGGAGCACATCTTGTATTTTGGTTGATCATCTTATTGAGGAAAGCTTTGCTGGGTTTTCTACCCCATGAGGGTTTTCTAGGGTATATTCTGTGTCTATCTTGTGATTATGTTTCTTTCAGTGATCTTGCTAGTCTATTTGGTTTAAAATTAACATTGTCTGACCCCTATCTGACTCAGGATACTCACAGTATAACTGCTGCAAGCATCCTATGGGATACCTAGGTAAAGAAACTAAGGCCACCACATATAACCAATGATTAGGAGAACAGTCACAGGTGGGATTAGTCGTATGGGAAGGGTAACTAAGCCTGAAACTCAAGAGGGTCAAATCCCCCAAGAGTCCCCAAACATGAACAAATCCTGGAAGTGCCTCCCACGTTCAACTAGTATTGGAGGGTTATCTCCGCAACCGACCTCCCGTGACCTCATGCTTAACTCTATTTTTAGTAGAGCATCCTGAGAACACTGATGTATACCATGGGTTTCACCACTCCCTAGCCAGACACATAATGTTTGGTTCAATAGTCCTGGATTGTTAACTGACAATGATCTATTCCAAGACTCTAAACCTATACTAGTTGGTGCACCCTATAAAAGAGAAAATCATTTCTAATCAATTTTAGATTAAGCGTTAATTTTAAATGGTTGTGATTACTCAAATGATATGGTTGTGAAACTAATGATGTGTAAAGACTCAATGATATGCACACCCGGAAAACACTAGACTCATCTATCCATAAAAAGGTATGCCACTATATGACACTCAAATCAACAATTAAAAAATAACAATGCAATATTTTTATATTTTCATGCTCAAGCAAGTCCTAATGAAATCACAAGCACTCTAAATGCAAAATGCAATAACATAAAGCAACTATTTTTGTATTTTCACTTATAAATAAAAGGAAAATGCAAAACAATGTTTTTTGTATTTTTTCAATATAGATGAATGAAAAAATGCAAGCAAAATCAGAACTCTTCAAAGAAACGGAGAGCAAGCAAAGTAAGCAAACCAACAGATCCCAAAAAGTAAGACTCAGCCAAGCTAATGAGCTATAAAAATGAAAAATGGTTCAAAGCCAAAAAGCTAAAAAACTAAAGAAAGAGGAGTTTTTGGTCAACAAAGAGACATGGAGCAATCATAATACAGGCCTACTAAGACTCAGGAACACCCAGAATTCACCCAGCAACAACCAAAGATGAAAAAAAATCAATCCCGGAGTTGTACACAACTGTTCATAGAACAATAGCATGTATACACAGGCTCCTGTACTGACAGTAGCGCATGCATTCAGGATAAGCAAAGCTGATCTGCGTACAGGGAAAGGTGAGTGGACCAAAATTGAATCAAACAACCCATAAAAGTTAGGATTTCTTATACAGATCCTAACAACCAGTCAATGACACAGAAGCTCAACAAAACAGAAACTCAAAACAAGGAAAATGCCAAAAAACCCCAAAATGGAGGTTCTCCCCAGCGGAGTCACCATTTCTGTTACGGAGAAAAACTTCCTATGGATTAGGGTAGACCAAAATAGACACATGACTACCAGAAATCAACTCAATTCTCAATACAATGCTATATAAATGAAAATGCTAAGATGTGGATAAATGACCAACCTTCAACCGGATGTTCGAAGTAGATCCCCATTAAGATTTCCAATCTCTACACTTGAACTTGTAGCTTAGTCTCAACAACAAATACAAGAAAGTGCATATAATATGTGAAATATATTATCATAAATGTTAGCACGGCCCATGATATAATAAGAAAATGTACCCAATGTTAACTAACCATTCACAACATCAATTGGACGAGAAAATGAGTATTTCTATTAATGAAACAAGAAGTACATGATACAACCTCTTGCTGACAACTCATTTGAACTGAGAACGAGGTCCCTCCACTTGTGTCTCCACCACTTCAATCCCCCATGCAATGGAAAACTCAAACTATGAAGGAGTTTGGTAGGTGAACATAAGAGGTTCACAACAACTAGGATCAATGGATGTAGACTCAAGCTATGGAAAAAATCCAATAGAGTTTCGATGCTCTCTCTTTCTCCTCCTTCCATGTACCATAAGAGATCAATATATAGCCTTCCAAAGGTAGGTGAAAGGTCGAATCGAGTCGTTTCAGGATACATGGAGGGCCAAAGGTCACCCTATGATCGCTTTTTGGAGTAAAAAGTGAGATTTTTATTGTAAATTACCATTTAACTCGATGTACGTGGGTTGTAGTGGGACAGCCCGCGCATACGCGAGTTGCAACAAAGCAGCTTGTGTACAGGAACAAAAATAGGGAAAATTGGGTTCCTGAAGGGAAAAAAGTGGTTCTGAGTCCATGAAATGAATATCAGAGGCCAAATAGTATAAATGCTCATAGGGTGGCAAAATATGTTGTAACACAATAGAGGATGGGTTGACTCATTTTGTAGCAATCACCCCAAAAATCTCAACTTGAAACAACAGAGAATAGGGATCGAATCCTCTAGCATAGAAATCACTTATCTCCTCCTCGAAATGACATAGTACAAATAAAAATTCAGTTCATGATGGGTGAAGGAAAGGATTCTCTTCCCCTTACACGGACCATAAGACAATAGGAAGGAAAATAAAAGATGCCATACAACAAACACAAGGAAGAATTCGAGGCTCTATAGTGCTCTCCTATATTTCTCATTACAGGAATGCACCTCCCTTTCTCCTTCGATCTTCTTCTTAGAGGTATTGGGGAGGGGTTCATTATTTTGAGAGGAGACTCCCCTACTTGTAACCAACCTCCTATTTATAAAAAAAACAAACAAGAAAGAAGGTATACAAGGGAGTCAGCGCTTCCCTAGAGTGCGCCATTCCCTCTCTAGTACAAACATATTTCTAGCCGAAAAGAAAAGGAATATCCCCCCACTTCAATGTAAAATCCCATCATTTAATAAACAAAATGTATATAAAACGACCTCCATCATGGAGTGTTCCTCACGATGGAGACAGCTCTCCTCCGTCCATGGAAATGTAGAATCTACAATTAATACGGTGCAATAACCCCAAAGGGAGGTGTGCCTTCTCCTTTTACCCCACATAGCTGTGTAATTTCCTTTTTAAATAATAATATCATTATTATAATAACAACAATTTATTTCTCTCTCTTTCTATATATGTACCTAAATATCTTGGAGAGAAATCATACAATAATATAGATAATTTCTTATACAATTATCTTTATCCCACCTTAAGGTGATAATAATATAATTATTAGAAGCTATAAGAATACTTTACTGGCATTCCCTTGCCAAAGCTCTGATAATCACTTATAATAATATCTAGGATGATTGCTTACTCTCACGTAGGATCATCTAATAATCATTAGTTTTATGCTAAAGGATAGATTATAGGAGTTAATGATTAAATTGCGGCGAATAATAACATCTTCGTTAATCCTACCTAGGACTGATCGTTAACATAGGATTAACACATTTTAAGACGACACTTGTAAACTTAAAGTCATCAAGTGAACATTACAATTCACTTTTCTACAGTTTCCCGAGACAACCAAACAACACCCGTCATCAATCACTAGTTTTATCATGGCTTCCCAACTATCAACCTCTTCCCCTAGTGGATTATGTTGCCTTGTCGTATATTTGCATCATAGCCTTCAGTATCCTAAGTCTACACATTCAAAATCACAACTTAGGAGTTTAAATAACAGTACTTATAATTTTTTTTGGCAAGGCCTTGGATTTGATCTCTTTGCCAGGAAAACACTTACATTTATATTTCATTACAGAAGAATAGGGGTAAGGAGGGATGCTACATTTTTTTTGGACACCTTAGAGGTGGTAGAGCAGTCAACACCATTAGAAATAAACCTCAATTGTTTGGATCAAGCTACAATTGATTGGATCATGGATACACATGTGAATGGAACTCGCCAACAATGTGTTCAGCTCTATTGGGTCATCAAAGCAGGGAAATTTCTCTATCAAGGAAAGTGGCTCACCAAAATTCGTACTCAATAGAAATTTACCTATATGATGTGGAAACTTAATGCAATGGAGACTATTTATTCCTAACGGGGTAGTACTGTTCTAGATGGTTATTGGTGGCCACCTACCTATTCCATTGACTCAAAACAATTTTTCCCGTTTGGCAGTTTTTTTGGTTTTCCGATCCCAAACGTTCTGGGTCCATTTTGAGGCCCTAAAAAACATTTATTGGTGACACCATGGTCCATTCATTTTTAAAAGAAGTCTTGGGTGGGATAAACATGTACTTCTCAACTATATCTTTCCAATGGGCTACTGAGTGCCCTAAACGAACATCGTATGCAAAATTTATGCCCACGGGAAGTTGACAGATCGACTAACCACCTCAGGGCCTGCAAACCTTT
Organism: Larix kaempferi; assembly: GCA_027924585.1. Lineage (NCBI taxonomy): Eukaryota > Viridiplantae > Streptophyta > Pinopsida > Pinales > Pinaceae > Larix > Larix kaempferi. The sequence continues at coordinate 73,444 of BSBM01001889.1, forward strand.
TTACAGTTCATCTCCTAGGGTTAGGTTTTTGGATGTTTAGGGTTTTTTCCTTCATTCTTATGATAAAAAGGCCCTTCAGCCTCCTTATATAATATGTTTGTCACGAATGAGCGCAGCTGCCACATCTCTTCTCAAAGATAAAGCTACGACCATTATAGTTGCTTTTATTTTACAGTCGAGTATGTTTCATTCACTTAATACAATTTGATTTTATTGTAGATCATTGTGTTCCTTGCGATATATCTGTGTATGTGGTTCTATATATGCTCTCCGAATCAATTCGCATCTTAAATTCCAATCCACATAATTTAATGTTTCTATTTTGCATAATTTAACCTTCCATTAATCATCTTAAATTTCAACGTAATTTAACCCATTTATTTTTTTTGCTTCATTTATATAGGAATCTATCAAATTCGTTATGTATAATAAACAAGAAGGAAATGAAGAACCAACAACACAACAATTTGATTAAAAATGATTGAATTACCTCTTCTCCATGCAACAAATTTAGATCTGGAGAGCTCTTAGCTTATGGGCTTTACATTTGTAGGCATAACTACATCTTCTCAAATAGAAACACTAGTTATTGAAATATTGTATCAACAACTTCTATTCTATTGCTCGCGCCCTCCTTCTCCAAAGAATTTGTTGGAGAACCTTTCCTTGGCACTAATACCAAAATGGAAAACTAGAAGAGTTCCTCAAGCACAATTTTGAACACTCAAACCCTAATCTGATGTATTTTATTAACACAACAATTATTTATTACATACTTGAGTGGATTATGTCCATTGATCTTGGTAACATACTAAGGGCTCATTTCTAATGTTATCTTCATCCATATAGCAACCTTATAATTATCAACCTTATTCATATCTTTACAACTACAACCATGTTTTTATGTGTTGTAACTATAACCATGTTGTACATGGATCTTTTTCTCATGTATATCTCTTAGAGTTTCAAAAGTATGCCCCTTGATTGAATATAGGCATGGATTTGTTACTAAGTGAAGATAAGCCATGTTTTTGTGAGGTCTTAAGTATATGAAGACCCATGAAGAAAATTACTAAAGTTCTCTAAGTGGATGGAAACGAGGCTAAGTGAAGGAAAATCCTGAGAATTATGGCTATGGATTTATGTGTGGTTGGTTACGTTTGTGAAAATCCTCACAGCATATCTAATAGATGATGCATACCTCACAAGAAAGTAATTGATTAAACAAGAAAATAGAAGAAGAGTCGTCAATGCAGTATAATGAGCAACAAAATAATAATACAGTAGAACTCGGATAGAAGCAAAAATACTTCACACACACTAATTAACTAATCACAATATAAACAAATAAATAGTACAATGCATGAGGATTTGAATGCCTAAGGTGGCAATTCGAATTAGCCTTCATGGAGTGATCAAAACATCACTAGAGTGTCATCGCAGCACAACTAGAAGTCTATCCCATCATCAATGGAGTCATCAATGCTCAAGTAACTGTCAACCATCAGTCAAACTGAGTCTAACTGAGTGTGGTAGGTGTAACTGGCACTAACTGAATGAAGGAGGCTCAGTGGAGGGCGCATGAGGAGCTAACTGAAGTGAGAATGGGCAGTCAGGTCTCACTGGAGGTCCATTAGAGTGATACATTCAGTTGAGAGTCAGTCTAGCATTAAATCAAGAAAAGAACTGAAGATAACTGAATGGTAGGTAAGGAAGGGCGCCTTTCTCATGCAGTAGGTGAAAGGAAGGTGCACTAAGCTCTAGGAGGGATGAAACTGAGTGGAAGGAAGCTCCGAGGGCTAGCTAACTGAGGGATAGGTGCTAGGACTGATGACTGGGATGCATGCAAACCCTAAATAATGCATGCAAACCCTAAAAGTGCATGCATGGCTATAAATGCAAATAATGAAAATGTTGCTAGGACTAGGATGGAGTATAGGAATATCCTAACACCCCCCCTTAATCCATCCTGGGACCTAGTAGCTAAGACCAAAGGTCACCCAATACAAATGAATAATAACAGTCAATAAACAGAGGAAATGGGGAAAACCTCATGGGAAAAATATCCCCCCTCAAAATAGACTGTAAGGCACACACAAAAATAAATGCTCCAAACTCAAGCAGGTGTGATGCTTGGTCATATGTATGGAGGTATCTTCTTCTTGGGAAGAAGTGGATCATGCTCAGAAAGCATGTGTTTGTACTTGCTCTTTAGATTGAATGTGATGAGAACAAATCCAAAGGTATGAGGATGATCCTTGAACCTGTGATTTGAATCAGGTGAGGTAGGATCAAAAACATGAATGTGTAGATAGTCTTTTGTCTTCTCCTTCGAACCACCATGGGTGAGATTATGCCAAAAGGAACCATCAAATAATAGCTTGAAATCCAAATCAAATTTAAGACTTGAAGAATAGTTTCTTGAGATCTCCTTTGAACCAACAGGGGTGAGATCAAAACTATCATATGCATGAGAAATTATCCCAAATAGTGATTGCTTAGAATCCAAATTAGATCCAAGACTTGAATCATGGTTTCTTGAGATCTCCTTTGAACCATAAGAGGTGAGATCAAAACCATGATGTGCATGAGAAATTATCCCAAGCGAATGGCAATGGCCATATTCTTCAATAACCTTTTGAAAGCATGGAATAATGATCATATAATAGTAAATAAGAGGTGATTGCTTGAGGAGAGCGAATGAATTACCTTCAATAGCTGAATTGACCTCCGAAACATTCAATAGATCATGATGTAGACCAATAGACTCTAGTGCAAGAGAGGATTTAGGACCTTCTGCAATATCTAGAGCGGGAGTTGGCACAGAATGAGAAGAAATTTGGAGCATGAGTGTAGAATCTGCAAGTTCTTCTTCTTTGTGGACAACTTCAATATGAGATGTGTTTGATATTGGTTCATGATTAATGAGATCATCAAGGAGGGTGAATGCATCACTTTGCTTTCTCTCAAAAGGGTTTGGACCAATCCCTTCATTCTGTTTGCCAAATCTTTCATCCAAGAGGGCCCATAGATCTTTTGGAGATTCAACATCATCAATGAATTGGTATACCATGTATTCAGGCAAAGCAAAACATCATTGTTGCATAAACTCTGTCACCTTTATTTAACCAGTCAATCTCTTCTTCAGAGGATTCGAACTCTCTATCAAAACAATGATCAGAGAGATCATTTTTCTTCAAATATGCTATAATTTTCAGTTTCCATTCATCATAGTTGAAGGGAGAAAGAAGATCATAGTTGAATGGAGGAAGAGGAGGGATTTCTTCTGAATACATGGAAGCTGTAGAAGACCTGCAAAAAATATTAGAAATATATTCAACTGCGACTGCTGCAAAAATGCAGAAACTGCTGCAACTGCTACACTCGAAATCTTGATAATAACCTGCAAAAAACTCTCAGGAATGGAGATAAACAATACTCTCAACATGCTCTGATACTATGTGAAAATCCTCACAGCAAATCTAAGAGATGATGTATACCTCACAAGAAAGTAATTGATTAAGCAAGAAAATAGAAGAAGAGTGGTCAATGCACTATAATGAGCAACAGAATAATAATACAGTAGAGTTCGGATAGAAGCAAAAATACTTCACACGCATTAATTAATTAATCACAATATGGACAAATAAATAGTACAATGCATGAGGATTCGAATGCCTAAGGTGGAAATTCGAATTAGAATTCATGGAGTGATCAAAAGATCACTGGAGTGTCATCGGAGCACAACTAGAAGTCTATCCCATCATCAGTGGAGTCATCAATGCTCAAGTAACTGTCAACCATCAGTCAAACTGAGTCTAACTAAGTGTGGTAGGTGTAACTGAGTGTAACTGGCACTAACTGAATGAAGGAGGCTCAGTGGAGGGTGCATGAGGAGCTAATTGAAGTCAGAATGGGAAGTCAAGTCTCACTAGAGGTCCATCAGAGTGATACAATCAATTGAGAGTCAGTCTAGCCTTAAATCAAGGAAAGAACTAAAGATAACTGAATGGTAGGTAAGGAACGACGCCTTTCTCATGCAGTAGGTGAAAGGAGGGCGCACTAAGCTCTAGGAGGGATAAAATTGAGTGGAAGGAAGCTCTGGGGGCTAGCTAGCTGAGGGCTAGGTGCTGGGACCGATGATTGGGATGCATGCAAATGCATGTAGACCCTAAATAATGCATGCAAACCCTAGAAGTGCATGCATAACTGAAAATGCAAATAATGAAAATGTTGTTAGGACTAAGATGGAGTATAGGAATATCCTAACAATGTTAACCAAATGTTATAGGTTATGGAAAAGAATAAAAATGAGTACATAAACCATAAGAACTAGAACCCATAATGTTTTCATTGAGGAAGGATACAATATTGAAAATAGAGATGATATAAGAGTCCTAGAATTTGAGTATGAGTAACATTGTGTTACATGGTGAGCATAGTGCTTGTAAAAGTTAAATTCATTTTCAATAAAAGGTGATAAGTACATGGGTCCGTAATACGTATGAAGGACTACCTTGACTACATCACAACATGATCAACCATACTTATAAAGTCACTATGAAGTTATCTATATGGGCAGTGTGCATGCCTCTATCCCTACAAATATACCAATTTACTTGGAAACTATGTAAGAACAGTCTTTAAAGATAGTTTATTGTCTTTTAATGTTAGATAAAAGGTAGGGAAGATAACATGTATACACCAAACATTCATAATAAAGTAAGACTTCATGTGATGTATTTATCATATCATGTTTTAAACAATATTTTGGTAAGTGCTACTTTTAGCTAAATATTTATAGTTCCCGAATTTGATAAAGAAAGATGGTAATTAACGTTAAAAAACCTTAAAAGAAAAAATGAAGAATCTCTATCATAAGAAATTCATTCATAAAAAAGATAGCAATTGACTTTAAAAACACTCTTAAAAGATGAAGAATCTCTACTGTATCACTCATTAGAAGGAGCTTACATGAAAATATATACATAGAAGTCTAAATAATATTTACGAAACGTTTATTTTAAAGTATATCCATAGTCTAAACCATTAAAATCCTTTTAACATTATAGATTTGTTATAATTTTACTTTTATGATTAAAATACTATTTGTAGTATTTTTCGTTTTCTTGCAATATTACCATTAGAAGTATTTTTCCTTTTCTTGCAATATTGACTTATCATAAAGGTTCAATCTATACTTTCTTGCACTATTAATTTATCATGAAGGCAATCTATACTTTATTGTGTTATTCCACTTTAAAAATCTTAAACACATGTTTTTATATTTTTAGAATTAATAAATTTAATTATTTTATTAATAATTTTAATTTATTATATGATTGTTTTAGTATTTTAAAGTTTTTGGAAAATTCTTTTCAAAAGAAGACCCTATTATATATTTACTTTAATAATTTTTATTATGTTATTTTACTTTAGTTGTGAAGTATAATTATATTTTAATTTTATTTGATGTAATAAAGTAGGTTAGATTTTTTAATATTTTATATTATAAATAAGATTTTTTTTAACTTTTATTTTATTCATCAAAATAATAATTAAAGCTTTAGAAATACAAGTCTTTATTATTTATTTATTTTATTTTAAGTTTTATTAATATTTGGTTTATCTTTGCTATTTTTAGTTACTTTTATAGTTAGAGGAGTTGTTTCATTTTGGACATATACATTGTGTATATCATTATTATATAAAAAAATTAAATCATGTTTTCTATTTTTAAAACAAGTTAGTGATTCAATAATAATATTATGTAAAAAGTAAATAATATTATTACTTTTAACATGTTTTCTATTTTTATTTTTATTTAATTATTTGTTATTTAAGATAAAAAATAATTAAATTAACTTATATAATATTTTTATATATCCAACTAAATCAATTAAATATCAAACTATTTAACATCATTCTTAAATTCTAAATATGTATATATATAACTAATTAGTTGAAAACTTATAATATTTAACAATTTTTAATATACCACACCATACCATTGAAGCCAAGCTAAGCTAGCCCATTACAGACACCAAACCATTTCTTCTTCAACTCAAGCCAAGCTAATATACCCCCATTACATAATAACGATGCAAGTAATTTCATCGGCCATTTCCCATGAAACACACCAAACCAGTACATAATAATTATAATAAAAAGCCACACACCAATACATAATAATTATGAAATATAATAGAGTAAATAGTAGTTTCACCTCTCATTACAGACACCAAACCAAACAAATAATAACTCTGAAACATACTGAAGTAAATAGTACTTTGACCTCATCCTCTATTGTATATCAAGCAGAGAACAACATGCAGAACGAGGAGAAGACTCCATTCGCTTCATCAGCTTGATTGGGTAACCATTTTGAAAGACAACAACCGGACAGCGGACTATTGCTTCTTTGCATCCAGCTGCTTTCTCCCATCTGCCATATATTTTTACACTTAAGATTACATCTCTCTCACAAATGGTAATTTGCATTCGTTTTCATTCATCAATTAGACAAAGACCTACCTGAATTTTGTTACCAGATGATGCAAAAACACTCCCATTTCCAGTTTGGCTAATTCTGATCCCACACAATATCTAAGCCCTCCTCCAAAAGCTTGAAAATTATTTCCATTCCACGTACTTTTCTGGTTAGATGTCATAAACGAATATATTGGTGAGTTCCATATGAACTTACAAAATGATTTTCTCATACAGTACACACATGATCTTTTGAATTTATTAGCTGGTGTTAATGGATATGACCCACCTCCCATCTCCATGGATTAAAAGACAACGGCTCAAAGTGTTTAGATGGATCAAGATTCACTGCTGTAGTGCATGCAACTACTTTCCAGCCCTTGGGGATGCGATATCCTGGAAATCATTCATTCCAAAACTAATCAGAGGTTCATATAGTTAGCAATTATATTGCAATATATCATGTTACTTGCTATGAACCGTTATGAACCGTTTCTCTGGTTCATAATTTAGTTTATGACATTCCCTCATTGCAGAATTCAAAATCATTATCTCGTGAAAGAGAAGAATTCTCACAAAGAGTACCAAGAGTTATACAGCTGATTGCCAACACATTTTGGGAGAAAATAAAAAGAGCATTCACAATGAAAAATCTAACCTTTGATTTCTGTTTCTTGTATGCATTCTCGAAACAAAAAGGGGCCTATGTTTGATAGCCGTAACGTCTCTTTTATTACCTGCTCATTTTCAATATTGTTGTGTTGTGTTATGAACATTTCATAATTAAAACTGCAATTGCGCCCTTTACACAAACATGGCCAACTAGCAAATAAATATAAGTATGGCTACAGATACTTACATTTCGTGTGAATGTCATCGATTTATAATCTTCCCACGTTAAATATAGTTTTCCTTTTCTCGTCTTCTCCTGGAGGATGGTTTCGTGTTCTTCCTGTAAGTGTGGAACGTGAGTATCCGATGGACCGTCCTTAAAAAGTATATATAAAAGTGGAAGTCATAGGTTCAAAACTTGCGGGGTAGGGTTGCTTATTGGCCCCTTGTGACAAGGCTTAAAGGGTAGGTAATCCCTGGGATAGAGGCTCACCCCACCCTTGCTGAGTCACAAGTTATTGGTATATCTGGCTTGACCCCTGGGATAGAGGCTCACCCAGTAAGTTTAGGGATGTCTCGACCCTTGCTGAGTCACAAGTTACTGGTATATTTGGCTTGCCCACTGTTGAATATACCCTTGGGAGATTATTATTCCCATGGTTAAAATATATATATATATATAAATAGAATAGCAAGATTAATTCATTTAGGATGTTGTTGATCTAAATTGTAAGTTCTTACCCTTAATTCGTGCAGAGCCTTGGGTGTTTCCGTGAGGTATTTGACAGCCATAGTCATTGCTATTGAAGTGGTGTCATATCCAGCAAAGAGAAAACCAAACAGGAAATCCAAAACCACTTGATCGTTAAACTGCTCCTTGTCTTCATCGGCCTTCTCTAGTACTTGATCCAGGAAATCCTCCTTCACAATTCTTTTCTCCTTTCTACGTTCAGATATAACATTTTTCAGAGCACTTAGTACTTGTTCTCGTCCCTGCACAGCGTAATGCAAGATCTGTATCAAATAGATTATCAATTTCTAAGTTCATGTGTAGGTACGTATGGGTATCATTTAAATATGATTATAGATTCATTTTTCTTTGGGGCGTAACCTGCAATTTTAGAGTTTTTGTTTTTAGTTTATACACTCTTCTTCTTACTTTTATTAGGAAGTTAATTAAGTCACTCAGTTCTCATTTTTATTGATTATAGATACTAGTACTATCACAATAACTTAATTTAGGGTACGTGAACATAAATAAGTCACTAGTTAAATACCACCAAATACTCAAAATCCAGACTTCAACTCCCATCACATGTAAAGAAAAATATTTTTATTATATACTTAAAACCTGGATTTAGTGCCAGCTTTCATGGACCGAGAAGCCCCCAGCCCTACTTGACTAACCAATGCAGGAAAGCATAACAATAAGAGAATTAAAATGCGTTACAGTACTAGTTCAAACCTTCAAACATTTGCTATAACTTGTGCCTGGAAGTCTGATTGGTAAGGAAAATAGTCCTGCCATGAAATGTGAGTAACTCTTCAGAAGGTTCTGCGATTCAGCAGTTGCAGAATCCAAACTAATGAATTGTTTCATCAGCATATTGAATGTAATCTGTGGAAGAACATGAGCAAATCTCATAATTGTCAGCATACCTATCCAATTCATTTATGTTGAGAATGCAAATATGTAGATAATATAATTCACCTTGGCGGCTTCGTCCTTCAACTGGATAATATTACCCTCCTCCCATGTGTCCAGGCTTTCTATCACTTGCTGCTCTATATCTTGTAGCAAATTGGCCTTGAGATTTTCAATGCCCACGAGACTCAAACCTAGTTTTCGCAATTTTAGGTGCATGGGGCCGTGGATTTCGACGATATTTTTCTCCCCTAGAATGCTCACGAATGCATCTGGATAAGCGGTCTTGAACAGCCTCCCTTCGTTTTGGAAAACAAACTGGTTTGTTTCTATGCTAGCAGTTATGATGGTAGGCTGCCCAAATATGTGGGTTTTGAATACGTCTCCATACCTGTTCATTAATTCAATATTCAAAAAATCGATTCAATGTATCTAAGATGAAGAGCAGCATAAACAACTCAATTAAAAACTAAAAAATGTAATGGATCCAACATTTCAGGACTACAGAGAACTAATTGTGGTAGTTGTGATTTGATACCTTGAAATTCTTTTATGAAGAAAGGGACCAACATTGGAGGACTTGAATGGAGAAAGATATTCAAGAGTTTCTCCAATGAATGGCAATCCCATGCTGCCAGGGGGTAGCACTGATTTCTCTCCCAGATTTCCTTCACATGCTTTGCCATTTTTTGACATAAACCAAACTGCAAAGGCTGCAACTGCTAACCCGGCAGCAATCACTGCTCCCAACAACATCATAATTATAGCTATTCTGGTACCAATTGAAGTGGAGTACTACGAGTTCGACTCTATCAATAATATCGTGCTTCCTTCGCTACTTATAGCCCTGCAAATGCAAAAGATTCAGGTGTAGGTCATAATATGGGATTGAGATGGGTATTTATGGAGAGAGACCTTAGATTAATGAAGAATATTTTAGTGGGTATGACTTCTGTTTGATGTCAACCATGCAATGCACCTGTCAGTCTTGGTTGCTTGACAAAATAGTTACAGACACCCTTGATACGAAGTTGATACGAACGCGGAGTTGACATTGATACGAAGATGTTTGGAAACTTAGATCTTGACTTTTCTCATCCAAATTTCAAACTCAAAAAGCATATATAATTGGAGAGCATATATCAAAGTATAATTTTATGATAACATTTTTTTATCACATTTAAGACCAAGAAAAACAGATATTGTCAAAGTAAACAATATTGGAAAGTCGATAAGTTAATCCCTTACTTCAAATCAATATACAAACTTGGTGTGCAAGTGACAAACGATTAAATATGATGCATGCAAAATTTAAGGGATTTTGTTCGATCTCAGCTACTTTTGCGCATGGATTAGACCTATACCTGCGTCTTCCATCTGGATACACGCTCACGTTCCCTCTTTTGCTTCTGGACTCGTCAATGTGTTCTCATTTCTATTACAACTGTCAGCTACATAGTTTTCTTGTAATGTGTTCTAAGTTCAATAAGGAAAGCAAATGGTTTGAAGAGTGTCTCCGAATTCTGTTCTTCAGACAAAAGAAGGCAGAAACATGTGACCTTCCGTTGACTCCCCTTCACGTCTTCCTTCGATTAAAAAGACAAGAAATATAGACTTTAGTTTTCCAAGATCATGTGTGGACATTCGGATTTCCAATCTGAAGTCAGAGCTATGGTGGGAGGTAAGAATGTTTGATCTCATTACTCATGAAAAAAAGAAGCATGTCACATACATAACCCAAACCCACATATCTCCAAGTTCCAAACCACCTCAAGAATTATTACATTGTAGCTTTCTTTGTCGCCTTGACAAAATATCACAACATACATGACAAAACTAGATTACTCGATTATAGACTTTTTGAAAAGGAAACTAAAGCCCATACCCATACATATACCCATAACGGGTAAAGCAAAAATAGAGCATAGCAAATCTACCCAAACCCTTAGAAGTGAATCAAAATAGTCAGGAAGCCAGGAAAAGGATCGCGGGAGCCGACTGCTGAATCGCCAACCGAAGCAGAGGAGGGCAGAGGATGACGTATCCCCAACGTGTTCATGATGGAGTTGATCTTCTGGTGCATTTCGCTCGTGTCTGCATGATGCTCCTTCCAATTTTGAATAGGAACCGCGTCATCTTCCTCCTTTTTCATTTCCCTAGAACGTGCCCATAATATTCTTCATCGCCCAATAAAGGGCTATAGTACACTCACAAATCCCAAGACGAGTAGCAATGTTTCTAGGATCCATGACCCAGTCCTCCAACGTCTTTCTCTCATTCTACAATTTCTCCTCATCCAGGTCCTCTCAAAGTCCTCCCTCAACCACCTTTAACTCGTTCTGGATCTCAAACAAAAGCTCCAATTTGAAGATACGAGCTTCCCAAGCGACCCGCTTCTAGGAATGGGTGATACACCGAACCTCACCAGAGGGTTTTCCCTTGGCCACTCTCTGCTTTAGTATCCATGCTCCCCCCCACCACTTCAGCCTTCCCTTCCATAATAGACCACACCTTGACAATGCACCCAACTTTCAAAAGAAAATCGAGAGACTACATGCAAGGAGGATTACTGTATCGACGAGGAGGATGGTCACCTTTCCAGGATTTAAATAGAAAGTTTCCATAACCCTCCATGATTATCTTCATAGCTCCGCTGATGTCAACCACCCAAGCGATGGCACCTTTTAGATTTCTTCATATTGGATCCCATGATCCACCACCTTCAATGCTCATCAATTTTCCTACAACCATTCTCATCTAGATGAATGCATGTTATCCTTCCTTTATTACATTTAAAGCTTCATTACTCTCCTCCGTACCTTCACAACATTCGGATCATCTTGTTGGTGGGAGTTTCTCCTCACCATGTGGCCACTTATCAGCCTTCATGTTGTTTGGGCATGCCATTCTCTTCCTGATGAGACATATCCCGAGCAAGTTGGGCTTCACATCGTTCCTTGAACGTCCCATCATTTAATTCTTCCAACAAACCTGCCATAACTGTCATGCGGGATTAGGTCCCCTTGTTTTCGAGTGAGTCCACCACCCTGTTACCATCTCTCTTGATGTGGCTGAAGGAGAGAGCCAAGAGGGCGAGAAGGAGGCTAAATAGTCGTTCTAAATGACATTCGAGCCTCCAGTTTGTCGAAACTTTTGAGTATGATGTTCCATTATGAATGTGGATAGCCATGTCCAAAATCACCTTAGAGTCCCCTTCCACGATTATAGGGGTCCAATTTCTCTTGTGATCCATTAGAATACCATGGATCAAACCTTCCACTTCAACTGCATTGTTTGAATCAAACCCAATGTATCCCATGCAGACACTCAACAATCAGCAATTGTGATCCCTGATAATTCCGTCGAACCCCATAGGCCAAGGATTCCCCTTGGAAGCCCCATCAAAATTTAGTTTGAAGAAACCGGTTGGGGGAGTCAACCAGTGGTTTGGACTAAATGTTGCTAGGTGGTGAGGATTGGAATGTACAAAACATTATAGAGGGCCCAAGATCCCCCAAGCTTACAGGATGAAGGATTCAACACCTTGAGCGTTCCAATCCGTAGCCTCCTAGGAATACATTCAAATGGATTCCAACATTCTAGACTTGATGATGGATCAAACCCTTTCCTCGGAATTTGATTTCCCTTTGAACGTATTGGCATTTCGTTCTCTCCATATCTCCCAAACCAGGACTCCCGGGAAAATTTTCCATAACCGGTTTAGAATGGGATTTTGAAATGGGTTTTTTGACTAGTTGTTGATATTCAAGTTGTGGCATCCCCTTTGCTGGCTGGATCTCCTAAAGTAAGCAGCCTAATCCCAAAGTTGCACGGAAAAGGAGTAGAGGTCCATGAGATGATTCAGGGATTCGTCAACATTTGCACATAGGAAATACCAGTAAGGTCCTTGTAGCCCCCTTTTCATAAGGCTATCTCATGTTAGAATTCGACACTTTATCAGAAGCCATACAAAAGTAGAAATTTTGGGCCATAAATTGGCCGACCATAAGTTCTCCCATACTTTCTCTTGTGGGGTATTGCTAAACCTAGTCGAAATTTCATAGGCCTCCTTAATCGAAAATTCTTCTTTGGGTTTGAAGCCCCATCGAGGTTTGTCATATTCGTTATGGATCTAGATGCTCCTATCTTGAAGCGCTTCCTCTGTTAGGGATTCTTCCTCCAGAGGGCCTAATCGTTCCCACCAGTCTTCATGAGCCCAAGCTCGAAATTCTTCGTTCCCATCCGCAGCCCCCTAGAAATCCTTAACCTTCAACTTCCCCTGCTATGCACACGCCTGCTTGAGACAGGGAACATCTAAGGACTGTTCCAGTTTTGGAAGTTGTTGCTAGGAATCTTCCCATAATAGGGCCAAATCATCATTTCTAATTTCCCATAAGTTATTTTCTTGTGAGATATTTCTCCCAAGATTCGTTGTCTTCTAGGTGTGGGAACCATGCCAATTTTCAGCATAGTGAATGAGGTCCCTTCTATCCCAGCCTGAATCATATTTACAGTGCCATAGTTTCTCCCACGGTTCTAGGTTATGAGTGACCCATTTCCACCAAATTTGGCAGTGTAGACCACATTCATCTTTTATGGGTCCCTTAACTCGATCCCCCATGACTCTTTGGGGTACAGATTGTCTCCCAACTCACCAAGGCCCATTTTCTCTATTCACTGGCCCTGCTCCAAATAAATTTTCGCTAAATTTTCCTGATTTCTTTCAAGACAGCCTTGGGGGCTGCCATTGTGGAGAATAGGTAGACTAGCATTGCTTGAAGATCAGACTTAACCAAAACCAACCTGCTAGCAAGGTTGATGGGTCTGAAGGTCCATCTTGTTATTCTTTTCTTCATCATGTCCATAAGTTTTATCCATGAACCTTTTTGAACAACTGAGTTTGCTAGCAGGGACCCTACGAATTTGGATGGAAGGGAGATCTCTTGAAAACCGAGGATATGATAGATATTGAGTTTGGTAACTCGAGGAGTGTTAAAGAAAAACACTTGAGACTTCCACTAATTTACTTCCAGGCCCAAGGAAACCCCGAATCTCTAAATACAATGCTTGATGGCCCTCACCTCCTGCATCGAAGGGTGTCCCATGAGCATTGTATCATCCATGAAATTTTGATGGGATTAACAATCCGCCATTAGGTGCACCTGCAGCCCGATGAGATCGTGTTTGGCCTGCAAAGCTTTGATCGATTTTCCTTGTCACCTACATAAATTTCTGAAAATTATTATTTTATTTGCAAAATACTTTATGTTAAATTTAATTACAAAGTTTTGTAATTATGATCAGTTTTGATCAAGGATGAATGTAATTACTGAATATTATTATTTAAATAAATTAATTAGGAGACAAACACCCAAGGACACTGTTAAATGAGTGTTAACCCACTAGGAGGAATGGAAGCTGTTGGAAGGCATGGGACAGATGGCAGCAATTGCATCACACCACTAGCTGTTGGTTATGGGATGACTACCCCTAAAAATGTGGCATTATCCCCCAGGTGGAGGGAGTGAGCAGGAAGCTCATTTAATGACCCAGTAACATTTGAAAAAGGCCTAGGCAGCCTACAAAAGGAAAATTCGAATTGAGCAGGTAGCTCTTAATGAATATTTCTGCAGAATATTTTTCCTCATGTGCATCAGGTGATCACTGAGAGATTCGAATAGGGAGGCTAGTTGTGAGTGCAATCTTGAGTTTGCATATTTCTGAGAAGAACCAGACATGCTGGTGTAGGTCTATTGGACTGCTAGCTATTGAAGATTCAGAAGTTATTTGCTACTGCAAGAAGAAGTCCTATTCCTAGAGTTTCTTCCTCCTGGTGGTTCAGTGAATAGGCTCGGGGGTCCTAAGGCAGTACTTGACTGTTTTCAGAAATTGGTTGGGTGGAACAATCTTCTTGGGTTGTTTGTTGCCCTACATATTTTCCCAGGTTCTACAAATTTTCTACTTATTCTCAGTTAATAATTATGTTCTGTATAATTAGTATTTTTTGGTTTTCTGTTTCGAAAAAGAATTTAATTCTATATTTGTTTAAAGTCTGAAAGTTTAAGTTTGATGATGATTTTGAATTGATAAACCAGTATCTATATTTTTCCACATGCTGTTTTGGGCATCGTACTCTAGTATAGATACGCAAATTAAGAACAGATTAAAAGATAGGCAAATTTCCATTTGATTCGATAGATAAATAGCAAATCTGTATGTTTAATAGTTTATGTTCTATAGTTATATAGAAATAGGCATTATAGTATAGTATTTAAAAATAATGTAGAATACTTCATGTTTCCAAGAAAAACAAATAATGATTATCTTGAGTATAGAAACCCTGTATTTATTTTCCTATTCTATTGTATATTTTTGAAATAGATGAAATTCAACTTTTCATTTTTCATATTATGTCTACATTGTAAAATAAGTAATTCTGTAAACAATTACACGTATATATTCACACACACATGGTGTATTTCATTCCAAACCCTTTTTAACAAAACAATTTCCGAAAATCGTATTAGTGTTATCAAACTGTAAACAAGAGAAATGTAAAACCTATATTGTTTCCCACTTATCATTTTAGTTTATAAATCACTTGTATTTTGCCAATCTCAGTATTGTATTTTCCACTATTTTACAAACTGTTTATAGTATTAAAAACTTAGCATGGTATCACTGTAACAAAACCAAGATCACATTGTTTTAGATCCCTATTCATTATACACAGTTCCATAAAAACATATATTATATCCACATTACTCTACAATACAAAGCCTACTACATTTAAGGGTTGTTATAAAAATAATTTTATTTTATATCTTTCATTTTCCAAAGACCAAACACGAATCAGGGGTGACCTGTTCGTTTCTTTTACAATGAGTTGAAACCTTTTCCAACAGCACATATTATAAAGCTATCTTTTAAAAACAAAGTTTCATAAACCCTAGTATGAGTCAAAAATCACGATCTCAACCTACAGCTTTAACACAGACCCGACTTATAATTCATGATCTTTAGTTTTTCAGTAAGACACATTTCATGCAAAACAACGAAAATTTCCAGTTGGGGCATAGCCCGTTATTTTCTTCACATAACAAAGACAAAACCTATACTATCGTTGCCACGAATACTATAGTTTTCATATTCTTGAACAAGTGCAACAGATATGAATCATTACGTAGAAACCAAACCAAATAACACTGGATACAAACAACTGTTTAACATTTTGAGAAGTAGAGTTTCATTCATAGGTCAGACGAGCCTTGGATCCATTACATTTACAAAATAACACTTATCAACCAGTGGGATGTCAAACGTCTTCACTATTATAAGTTTCCAATTTCAAGAAAGAAGAATCAATGGTTTCCAATAACAAAACTTTACTTTATGTTCAAAAACGAAAAATCGAAACAGGGTTTTATTCCCTTCATCACTGAATTCGTAAAAGTGAGTTTTACAATTCTTTATGGACAAGATCTAAGCCTCAAAACAAACACAGAGGATAGAGACAAAGGTTTCTCGTCGTAGAAGTTTTAGTATCAATACAAAAATGTTATCAAAAGATCATTTGATAGACAACGCCATGGCAAGATCGACTTCTCTCTGATGGAACCAACCACTTCATCTGAGAAAAAAGGAGCACCTACGAGGTTTTTGAAAGACCCGGAGCTTAC
This sequence comes from Larix kaempferi, assembly GCA_027924585.1. Lineage (NCBI taxonomy): Eukaryota > Viridiplantae > Streptophyta > Pinopsida > Pinales > Pinaceae > Larix > Larix kaempferi. The sequence goes on from BSBM01001889.1 coordinate 89,869, forward strand.
TAGGGATGGAAGCTCGTTTTTCCTTTTCAAACCCTTGCTCGAATCTTTTCTTCACAACCTGAAACTAACAGAAAATTTATAGCTTAGATTTTGACAATGGTATTACTATATCTTAACTGAAAAACGAAGATTATAAACAAGGGTTTTTACTTTATATTCAAGGAAGCTTACCTTCATAAACGGAGACCAAGTTCCTTGCAAACACTAGAAAGACGACAAGATCTCTAATGCAAATAAGACGAGGTAACTTCTATCACCCTACAGCTTGACTTATCTCATACAATTCATAACAAAGAGTATTTGAAACCTTCCACACATTAATAAATCAAACTAGAGAGCCGACCTCTTTTTACAATGGAAATACAAGGGTTTAGAACCTGCAAATCCTACCTACAGGACTCGAGGTCGAGACCTCCTGCAAACTTTCCAACCCTAGAAATTTCGGTAGCCTGTCGGCCATGCAGACCAAAAACAATAACAACAATAAACAACATTTCAAACTCTTAAACCAAACTCAAAGACAGAAGTTAGGGTTGTGATCTAACGGCCCAAACTTAACACCATCAACGATCACCATGGTGCCAGTGATTCAGCATTGGGTCAAGCAACAATGACATTTAATACCCACTGCACAGTACAAGCTTGGCGTTGCCACTTTGGCATACCGAGAACCGATTAAACAACTAGCTTGAAGGCATTTCAAAACACTTAACCATTAAACAGTGGCAACTGTAGCAACAACTACATCAAACTCTTATTACGTGGATCGTTGGAAATCCCTGTCAGCTTGAGTGTCGACTCAAGCCATTAATGCAGGCCCGAATCGCATTCAACAACGATGATTTCGTATCACTTGTTAAATCATCAACCTGTCCATCACATTTAATGTCTGTCAGCACTCGATTTCCAATGATGAGATTTCAAATATCAACACATAACTTTATAACATTATAAATTATGGTAAGTCGATTTCAAAGCTTTGTATGGGTTCTAAGTTAGATTTCACAACCTTTGTTACAGTTTTATATAAACCATGACAATACATAGATCCATTGTTGGAGCCTAGGCAGCAGCTATGGTAAAGCTGCGAATTTTGAGGAAAAAGCACAAGTATTGAAGGAAAGTGCTAATTTTGAACAAGCACCAATTTTTGGGTAGAAGCAAACGGTGCACAGTACGGTGCAAGATGGACGAGCTCAGCGCAGATTATGGACTGGAAATCGTGGAGCTCGCGCACACACGTCAAAGGAGAATAAATGTGGTCGAGTAGAGAGCTCAGCTACCATAATAAATGAAGCGACGGAGTAGAGGGCTCAGCTACCCTCATTTAAGGCTAAGTACAGAAGTTATGGTTGTTCTGATCAAGGAAGAGCAACGGACCAAAGCATTGAAGACAAAGGACAAGGAGCAGTAAACGATGAAGCGGCGCCCATACCCGCAATCTATGCTGGAAGTCACGGAACCTGCAGAAAACGGCGACATGACTGCAAGCGGTGCCTACAGTACACCTATCCATGTCCGTGGTTAGGGTTTTTGGGGATTACTACTGGGAAAGGCCCACAGCTTTGTAAAGGTGCGACCGTCATGGCCACCTATATATATGTATAATTGATAAGGGAGAAGGTTAGTTAGTAGCTAGTTAGTTAGCTGGTTAGTCAGTTAGAAAGCTAGCCATTCAGTCTTCTATTGTGTTGTTAGAAGACGAGAGTTAGAGCCGGGATAGCCGTGAAGATAATCCCTGAGTTGCAGAAAGTCTGAGTCGACGTCTGAACTATTGTAATCTCTAAAGAGGAAGAGACTAGGTCGAGAGAAGGGCTCCCAGCTGTGTGCGTGGAGTTTCCTGGAAAGATCTAAGGCTGCAGCTGTGTGCACAGGATATTGTATAATTTCCTTCTTGAGTTAATATAAGAGACTCCCGTGGACGTGGTTTCCCCGTGGAGGTGAACTTCATAATTCTCGTTGTTATGATGCTGTGTTAAGTGATTGCATGTTTTAGTTCACTGTCTGTGTATACATGAATATGGCGTTCTCTTTATGAGTATGTTAAGTGAGTTCGCAAGCTTTCTTGATAGCTATAATTGTTAAGTGTCGAAGAGACCTATAGAACGCCGTCGCTGCGGCGATTGAGGCATGCGTTAATGCGTCGGGAGTGCACGTAGAAACGATAGAGTAGCAATGCAGAGGATAATCGCCTTGCGCGCAGGAGTGAAGATACCGCGCCGGTAGGCTGGTGAGAGAGAGTTTAGCACAGTCGTGCTGAGAGGCCTGCGGGAGAGTAAGACATTCCGCTTTGAGGAATCATCAGGGAATAGAGAGAGCAGTCTCCGCGCCGCCTAGGTTAAGGAAATATGATTCCTTAGCCCCCCCATAGCCACTTTGGGTGAGACCTCGAGCTGCTGCGCAGCTCGTTGCCGAGAGGGCCAGTGCACCAAGGGGTTTTGTTGCTGCGCTTCATTAAAAACCTGGGTCTGTCCAAAAAGCAGCCAACAAATGGTTCCTTTGCCTTGTGACTTGTTACTGTGAGACTTGTTATTTCGGCGACTTGTGAGATTGTTGCTGGAGCCAACAAATGGTTCTGTTGCCTTGTGACTTGTTACTGTGAGACTTGTTATTTCGGCGACGTGTGAGATTGTTGCTGGAGCTAACAAATGGTTCCGTTGCCTTGTGACTTGTTACTGTGAGACTTGTTATTTCGACGACGCGCGAGATTGATGCGAAACCCAGAGAAAGAAGGAGCCAACAATGGTTCCGTTTCCTTGAGACTTGTTACTCCGGTGACGCGAGATTGTTGCCTTATGGTTGGTTAAGCCAACAAATGGTTATGTTACCTTGAGACGTGCTCAGCTAACAAATGTGTTACTGGAATCCTACAGCTAAAGAAATTCAAGACTGGTTTGATTTAAAGGCTACAGAGTTCGCTGAACAAGAAAACAAAAGCTCTAGGCTTCAGACAGAAGACTGGTTGCAGAAGTATATCTATACTGACCTTCACGAAATTTTCTTTGTCACATTTGCACTTGAGTTGCATGCTTGGATATCCAAGTTAGCAGATACTAGACCCACTGTGCATGTTGATCGACCCGTCGCTTGGACGCCTGAGCTAGTCAATATTTTGAAGCGGGTAGATAATTCTGTGTCCCGCGCAGTAGACTTTTGGTTGAATAGTCTGCTGGAAGGTTTCATCACTGAGTTTGCAGTAGATACAAGAAAGAGTTTCAGCGAAGCAGAGAGGAGTTTCTTCCAAGCACACAGAGGTAAGTTCTTAAATTCTTTGAACTTATGGATAAAAATGCTTCTATATGAAAAAGCAAAGCTATGCATAGCTTCCGATGAATAGCATAGACAAGTAATGTCCGTAGATTCTGATAGTGATCCTGAACTTATTGGTTGCACTCATAGTGGAAAACGGTATAAAGTAGGCATTGACCAGCATTCTTTTGAGTCTAGCCTAGAAGAGAGTCAAGTTCTTCGAGCAAGTCATATAGAGAGACAAGGGAGTGTTCATATCCCTTATCACCCCTTTACACCGCAAAAGCCAGACGAAGCTCAGTATAACCCCGCAGTAACACCTTCTAGTAGCCCGCACGGTACTTCTAGTACCTCAACACCACCTTTATTTAACCAGCCCAGAAGCACTGCTACAACACCTCCACCTCAACCTAGCGCAAGAAGGATGGGTGATGACATGAAGCTACCAACTTTTAGAGGAACAGGGATAGAAGACCCTGAGCAACACTGGTTCCTATGTGAAGTCATTTGGACAATTAAGCAAATTAATGATGATGCTGTTAAACTGGTTCAGTTAGCAACCACACTAAGAGAAAGAGCCTTAACTTGGTTCATGAAATACTCAGCCGCACAGAATAGGACGCTTGCTGATGTAAGAAATGCTATGATTAGAGAATTCAAGAAACCTAAATCAGAATCACAGTGTATAACAGAGCTCAAAGACATCAAACAGTTACCTACAGAGTCAGTATGGGACTTTGACCAGAAGTTCAAAGCCTTGATAGATCAAGTAAGCTTTGAGTTTGCACCACAGTAGCATAAGGAATGGTTCATTGCTGCGCTGCTCCCACACATTAGACTTCCTCTTATGCAACAGAATCTCACTACTTAGGAACAAGCTCTAGAGATAGCCATGAAACTAGAAGCTTCACCAATTGCTGGAACAAGCAACGATGTTGCGCAGTTGCAGAACCAATTAGCAAACTTAACCTTGCAAGTGCATGATATTAAAAAAGGCAAGGATGTGAAGGAAGAAATTTGGTGTACAAAATGTAAAGCGCAAGGTCATTCAAAGGACCATTGTCCCGTTTTCATAGAGTATATTGCAACTGGAGCACCTAACCCTTTACCACAGGCACAGGGGCCTTGGTGTGAAATCTGTAGAACTAGAGGTCATAGACCACAAGAATGTCACTTACTTCAGAAATATGTACAAACTCCAAAGAATCTATATTGTAATTTCTATAAATCAGTAGGCCATGATGAGAACAATTGCAAAGCATATGATCTTATGATGGAAAGAAAGCATGATGTTTATAGAGTACAATCAGAGACACAAGGACCCACAGCAGGTCCACAGTATGACCAAACTCGCGACGACAGAGCAGGAAATTATAGGGGTCGCGGACGCGCAACAAATTTTGGTCGAGGAAGAGGACAGATCACTTGTTATAATTGTGGAGCGCAAGGTCATTTTGCAAGGGATTGCCAGAATCCTACAACCATTTGCAGATATTGTAAATCTTATGATCATATCATTGAAGAATGCCCTCAGTTGATGGCTAAGATGCAAGCAAAGACACCACAGGTCAATCAGAATATTCAGTTAATTGGAGCAGAAAAAAGAGAACCAGAGCCTACAATTAATATAGTAACGCGCAGTGGAGCAACCACTGGTGTGCCAGAGATGGGAATTAGAAAGCAAGCGATGCAATGGGTGCACCGCGCTAATATTAAACCAGCCCCACTTAACCTGCAGAAGCAAAAAGAAGCATTCAAGCAAGCTCAAGAGTATTTCTCAGATCCGAGAGCTTCAAGTTCTGTCCCAATTCCGCATAATGATATTAGATCGCAAGTGCTAAGACAAGACAACCTAGTACAAGAACATGCCACTACATCCAGAAGGCCTGATGAAGAGGATGCACTAGGCAGTGTCCATGCTTTCCTGAGAAACTGCTTAAAGTTGTTGCGCAATGAAAAAACAACCATGGAACTTCAACACCTATTGGATAAGTGTCAACATTCTGCTTCGATGAACACACCGCAGCATGCTGTTCACCAGATTGGAAGTCATACCAGAACTGGAAAAGAGATGAGGCTCACAGCGCAGATTGGAGCATTTGAAATGGACGAAGTCATTTTAGATTTGGGCTCAGAAGTTAATGTTCTCACCATGCAGACATGGGAACAGATGGGTAGCCCTCAGCTTACAAGATCTCCTATCCAGCTAAGACTTGTGAATCAGCAACGAGTCTCTGCATTGGGCAGATTACCCAATGTACCTATTGATATCGAGGGAGTAAGAAGTTCTGCAGACTTTGAAGTAATAAAAATTATGGATGATAGTAGACCTTACCCAGCACTTTTAGGTATAGACTGGGCATTTGATAATTTGGCTGTCATTAATTTGAAGAAAAGACAGATGACCTTTGAGGATGACCAGATTAGGGTCATTGCACCGCTTGATCCTATTCAAGGACCAAGATATATTGAACCCATTCGGGCAGAAGAAGAAGCGCGCCACATGGAAAGTTTGTATCAGATGACTGCTAGTCATAGTGACTATGTCAATCCCACAGCAGACGGCCATATCAGCTGGCGATGTGATAGCTCCTGCACATCAGACTCAGATGTAGGATTGGAAAACTGGCAGAATCGTTTACATGAGGTTTCTGCAAGGCATTGCGCCATGATGACTAAATCCATTCGATGGATTGGAACAGAAGTGACTGACACTCCAATTTTTGATGGTTTAACTGAAGTAAGTAAATTCATACATACATATGAACAGCAGATTCCAGATGAGCAGTGCATACAGGCTTTGGATGTCGCACTGCGTGCTACACCCACAAGATGGTGGGGTGCGCATAAAGAGAATATTCACACATGGCAAGACTGTCACAGATTGATACTGCGCAGATTTCAGGACACTACAGCAGAAGTGTTGCGCAAATATGATGGACAGAGTGACCCCAGGTCACACATTGAAGCATGTATTCAGCAATGGTCAGATATTCCAGAAGATGAGTGGGTTCACCTATTCATCCACACGTTGGATACAGTTCCAAGGAATTGGTACATTGAAACGGAATTGCACAGAGGCACTATCACTTGGCCTCTTATGATAGAAAGTTTTCAGCTCACCTTTAGTTTTGAATCAGAACATCCGAGCATCGACCATGATTTAAAGTGTATTAAAAAGAAGGTATTTGAACAATGTTCATTACCACAATATTCCCAACCAGATTGGGCTGTCCAGATAGGACATGCCCTAGAATGCTATAATTTCACTATTGAAGAAGAGGAAGATGATCCTCGCAACATCAATATTCCAGAATCAGAAGGGACATGCAATGTTGAAGGTCCTCAGCTTGATATCCCTGCCATTACAGAACACATCAAGCTCAAAAAGATTAACATTGGTACATAAGCTGAACCCAAGTTTGCTTCTATCGGAGATTATTGGGATGATGAAACTGTTGGCCATATTTCATATTTATTACGTGACTACCAGGATATCTTTCCTACCAAGTTCACAGAAATGAAAGGCATCCTAGGAGACTTAGGAGTGATGCGCATACCTCTGAAAGCAGACACCAAGCCAGTAAAACAGCGCCCGTACAGGTTGAACCCGCGCTACAAAGAAAAGGTTAAAGAAGAAATTGATAAAATGCTCGCAGCAGGTATCATTGAACCAGTAGAGGAAAGTGATTGGATTAGTCCTATGGTCATACAAGAGAAGAAGACAAAAGGCGAAATAAGAATCTGTGTGGACTTGCGCAAGTTGAATGACGCATCAGCGCATGATCCATTTCCTACTCCTTTTACAAACGAAGTGCTTGATAATGTTGGAGGACAAGAGGCTTACTCCTTCACTGATGGCTTTTCTAGATACCACCAGATCAGAATTCATCCAGACAACCGCCATAAGACAACTTTTGCGACTGAATGGGGCTCATTCCAGTATACGGTAATTCCCTTTGGTCTTAAAAACGCTCCCGCTATATTCTCTCGAGTTGTTGTTGCTGTATTTAAAGAATTCATTCATAAGTTTCTAGAAGTCTATTTTGATGACTGGACTGTGTTTGGTTTACTAAAGAACCATATAGGGAACCTGTGCATGATGTTAGAAAAATGTAGACAGTATCAGATTTCCCTTAACTTGAAAAAATGTATCTTCTGTGCTCCTTTTGGTATTTTGTTGGGACATATTGTATGCAGACAAGGACTCCTGATGGATCCTGTGAAGGTTGCCATCATTGCTAATTTACCTACGCCCAACTCAGTCAAACAATTGTGCACTACATTGGGACATACAGGGTACTACAGAAAATTGATCAAAGGTTATGCAAAGATCACAAGACCTATGGAAAGATTGCTGAAAAAGGATTCGAAATTCCAATGGACAGAAGAATGCCAACAGAGCTTGGATACACTTAAAGAAAAGATGATCACTGTGCCAATTCTAGTTTTCCCAGACTGGAGAAAACCCTTTCATGTTCATGTCGATGCTTCTTACATAGCATTGGGGGTCGTGCTGACACAACCGAGAGAAGGAGGTATTGACCACCCGATTACTTACTCCAGCAGAAAGCTGTCCACAGCTGAGAAGAACTACACCACTACAGAAAGAGAAGGACTAGCTATGGTGTATGCCCTACAGAAGTTCAGACACTACCTACTGGGCACACATTTTAAAATGTATACTGACCATTCTGCTTTGAAATACTTGGTCAATAAGCCAGTGTTAGGGGGAAGAATTTGCAGATGGCTACTTCTCTTCCAGGAGTATGATTTTGAGGTTATTGTAAAGCCAGGTAGATTGAATGCAGGGCCTGACCATTTATCTAGGATAGAGTCAGGAGAGGAACCTACAAATCTAGAGGACAATCTTCCTGATGCGTAGTTGTTTTCTATTCAAGCAGCAGATTAATATTATTCCGATATTCTTGAGTTTCTCACTACCGGGCAAGCGCCAGTTGAGTTTACAATCCAGCAGAAGAAGCAACTTGTGGTCAAAGCCGCAGACTTCACTCTGATAGCAGGCCAGCTCTATAAGTTGGGCCCTGACGAAGTCCTGTGCAGATGTATCTTACCACACGAGAAGAACTCCATCATCGCAGAAGCGCACTCAGGAACCGCAGGAGGCCATTTCGCAGGAAAGCTGACTGCGCAAAAGATCTTAGCCGCAGGTCTTTGGTGGCCGACATTGCACAAGGATACTAATGAATTCTGCAAATGTTGTGATGTATGCCAGCGGACAAGAAAACCCTCAAGGAGAGATGAAATGCCGCTAAGACCCCAGATAACACTGCGTGCTTTTGATAAATGGGCCATTGATTTTGTAGGACCTATTAACCCACCAGGAAAATGAACCGGCGCGAGATACATCATTACAGCTACTGAATACCTCACCAGATGGGCTGAGGCGAAGCCAGTTAAGAACTGCGATGCTGCCACTGCCGCGCAGTTCATTTTTGAGAAAATTATCACTAGGTTTGGATGTCCAGTGATTCTCATGAGTGATCAGGGTACACATTTCCTCAATGAGACTATAGAGGCCCTTACTGAAGAATTCCAAATAAGTCACCATAAGAGTACACCCTACCACCCTCAAGCTAATGGTACGGTGGAGGCATTCAATAAGATTCTTGAGAATGCCCTGACGAAGATCTGTAATCAACAAAGAGATGATTGGGACCTTAGAGTCACAGCTGTATTATGGGCTTACAGAACCACATGCAAGAAACTAACAGGTCACACACCTTTCAGTTTGGTGTATGGACAAGAAGCAGTTATGCCCATGGAATACATTGTTCCCAGTCTCAGAATTGTGCAAATCACAGAAATGGCAGATCCTGATGCTACGAGTGAAAGACTTTCACAACTGCTTGCCTTAGAAGAAGACAGAATTTTAGCCGGATTCCATCAACAGGTACAGAAGGCAAGACAAAAAGCTTGGCATGACAGGCACATTAAGAATAAACACTTTGAAGAAGGAGACTTGGTACTCCTCTATGATAGTAAATTCATCAAGTTTCCAGGCAAGTTTCGTGTACATTGGTTAGGACCTTTTCGGGTCATAAAGATAACAGAAGGAGGAGCAGTTCAACTTGCGAAGCTTAATGGAGAATTTCTACCTACAATGATCAACGGGAGTCGGCTCAAGCTTTATCGCAATGGCCGCTCCGCCCTGTCGACTTAATACAGTGGCAAAAGAAGTGCAGATGTCCAGTGTAGTTGAAAGAGGCATCGCATTTTCACAGTCTACACAGAAGTTGCGAGACACTTTCAGTTTCCGGCTTCCCGCGCAGTTCCTGGAAACATCCGCGCATGTCAATACAATTTGTTTTGAGCGAGCCTATATTTGCGCTCTTGCGAAGTTTTCCTCGGGTCGTCAAATCGTCGCTCTTGCGGTGTTCCCTTTGTCAATTTGCCGCTTGAGGAGTTCTCATTGTGGACCCCTCTATATGCACAGTTACCTATGTTGAAATGACCCACCGAAAAATTTGAATTACAACAGTTATGTAGCCGCGTTTGAGTATTAATGCAGGATAAGCCCGCCATTTAATTGGAGCCGCTCTGACAGATTCAGCTTGATCTCCGTAAGATTTGCATTTAACTCATGCGCTGAAAGATTTAGCTTCCCCCGGAAGGCTGTCAGAACCCGTCTATCACAATTAATGTACCGCAGAAGTGCGTCGGTAGGAGTCTTGTCAATTCATGCAGAGTCGCCTACAGCTAGTAACCCCACTTGCCCGCATTCACTGTCGCCTTTAGCTATAAATACCCCGCACTTGTATATTTTTGGGTTACTTTTCTCGAGTTGCAGTCTTGTTTGAGAATCTAAGTTATTGTTTTCAGAGCCGAGTTGTGCAAAGTGCTTCCTTTGTTTTAAGTGTTCGTATTTCACGCTGTTTTGTCATTCGTCTGTTCAAGTTTTGTTGTCTATACCGGTTCACGACGGAGAACCTGTCTACTAAAGAAGTTGTTCGTCAGTTTATGCGCCGAGGCTTAGATTTCAGCATGACCACTCTGGTGACGGCCTCGACTTACATACACCCTGGTTGGACTGATCCTAGACAATCTTCGGGAACAAGGGCATCTTAGCCACAGCAGCCGGACGAACCCGTCCCAGAGCCCTTGGCCACTATGGTGAATTACATTCTGCCGCGCCCAGATGATGCACCCGAGGTGCATATTCCGAAGAATGCAAAATATCCGATTCTGCTGCCACCACTGCCGGTTGGCATGCAGCAAGAAGGGTCCGTGCTTGGACACCTTCCACTAGTCAAGTTTTATGATTTCAACCTTGGAGACTACAGAACATATCCTCAATTTGCGCTAGATCGTTATCTAACGGTAGTCTATAATACTGATATAAAAGTTGATGAATTCGTTCCAAAAGAATTCGCAGCAAACCTGGAGAGGCCTGGATTGCTGAACCTGCTGAAGATACCACACTTCGGGCGTAGCAATGAAGTCAACGCAGTTGTTAGGACATTGCTGTCATGCGTTCATGGAGGTTATCTTTGGCTGGGGAGGCCAATCGATTTGAACGTCGACTTAATCCATCGTATTACCGGCCTATCTAAGGTTGGTAAGGACCCTAATATTCATTTTGTTGGAAAAGACAAGGATAGAAAATTGGCTGCACGACTGGTGCAGAAATATAATTTGACAAGAGGAGGTCGAGCTTATGACCTCACGATCGTTGAGGATGAAGCACTTAGATTTACAGGCAGTCTGCTTGCAGGTAGACTTCTCACAAAGTGCAAACCGAAGGAAGTTACCGGAGCTGCCGTGGAGCTCGCCATCACAGCTGCGGAGGGAGAACAGTACAATTGGTCTCCCTTCCTCCTCAATTCTTTTCTGGAAGACTGCCGGAACGTCCAAGACACCCCCAGTCAGTTGTTATATTTTTCTTGTCTTTTAATTTTATGCGCATTAGTCGAGTGGAAGGAACCCCCGAACACTCAGTTCCTTCCGCGCCGCGCAGGAGAAGCTGCCAGAATCCGCTATGTTAACCTCTGGGATTCTAATAATCCCGCGAAGTGCAAGATGAACCGCACTGTATTTTGTGAATACTACCATCTCCTTAAAGATACCATTCAGGAAATGCCAAGGCTGAGTGAGGAGACAACTAAAATATATGAAGGAAAGTTGGCCTTTTCTGCCGACTTGCATCAACTTTACCTCCGCCCTTACAGCATTCAAGAGGAATGGGCTGTAGGTCTTTACAGGATGACCACTAAAGATGTTGAAGAAACCATCAAGTCTTGGTCAGATGAATGGAGGGAGGCCGCCGAAATCGCATCTGCGATGCCACCCGCTGATACGCAAGAGAAGGATAAGGGCAAGGAAGCCCCAGAGCAAAGAAGTGATGAAGGTTCCACAGAACCAGCAACCAAGAAGCAAAAGGTGTCGCATCCCCCTGAGACCACTCCCTCGGGGATCGACCAGTATTTCAAGAGCAATTTCGTGAGTTGCGAACCGCGCACGCCCACATCAGAAGTGCTCTGGACCTGTAGTTCGTAGAATTAAAAGGTCTCGCAGGAAGAGTTACGCAGACCCATGCACCAGCATCTACTTCGCAGGCGCTGCAAGTAACCACAAGTACCAAACGAGTTGAAGTACTTGCAGAAAGGCATACTGTCGTGCACATCCCGACTACAAGCATGACACTTTCGGATCCTCTCGCTGCACTACAGGTAAGCGCAGTTGGACCCGTTGAAATAAATTTGTCTTTGATTCCCATAGAAACCTTGCAGCTAGTGCATGAGAAAGTTTCTATTGAGTTGAGAGCTAGAGAGCTCTCTACCTTCCATGCAAACCAAAGACTGCAATCGCAGGAGATAGAGCTGAAGGCAGGCTACAAGAATATCTCTGAGAAGCTTGCACTTTATGAAGCACAAGACATTGGCATAAGGAACGCAGTTGATGAAATTGCCCAGGAGTTTCCAGCCTGCGAGATTCAACCAGACCTTCCTCTGGTTGAGAAAGTTCAAATTATTGGAGGAAGGGTGAAAAACCTAGAGCACGAAATAGTTGCTATGGCTGAAGACCATAGAACGCAGATCGCCGAGTTAGAAGCTCGTGTTGTAGCGCATTCTACAGATGATAGGCAGGAATAATTTGAAGCGCTGCGCAGAACTTCCACACAACTGAAGAGCAGAGCAGGTGAAGCCGAGAAACTGATGAACCAAGCTATGGAGGCTTGGACAGAGCTTGAGACGCTCCCTTTCAAAGTTGTTCTTTTGGAACAGGTACAAGCCACAGAACAGTCCCTAACTGTTCTGACTGGAGAAGCTAAGGCCTTAGAAGGCTTAGAAAAAATGAGGAAAATGAGTGAAGTGCACAGAATCCAACAGCAACTGCACAAGCTCAGAAATGAAGATGCTAAACTCACCAACAGCATTCATCCATTTATGGATGAGTATGCTAAACTCGCTGCCCAAATCGAGGCAAAGATCAAAGAAATTGCAGAATCTCAACAGGTGATTGATGGCACAACTAAAGAAGAATCCACTGCAGAAACGGTGCAGACAGCTGTGGAGTGTGTCGATGAAATGGACTCCGCTATTGCGCAGTGGAAGAAAACATTCGCGGAGACCCAAGCAAAAGCAGATGCACAAGTAAAGCGACCACACGCTAGTGTGAGTGGCTCGAGGGCGAGCCACAAGTAAGTGTTAGGGGCCTATTGGAGCCTAGGCTGCAGCTATGGTAAAGCTGCGAATTTTGAGGAAAAAGCACAAGTATTGAAGGAAAGTGCTAATTTTGAACAAGCACCAATTTTTGGGTAGAAGCAAACGGTGCGCAGTACGGTGTCAGATGGACGAGCTCATCGCAGATTACAGACCGGAAATCGCGGAGCTCGCGCGCACAAGTTAAAGGAGAATAAATGTGGCCGAGTAGAGAGCTCAGCTACCATAATAAATGAAGCGACGGAGTAGAGGGCTCAGCTACCCTTATTTAAGGCTAAGTACAGAAGTTATGGTTGTTCTGATCAAGGAAGAGCAACGGACCAAAGCATTGAAGACAAAGGACAAGGAGAAGTAAACGATGAAGCGGCGCCCATACCCGCAATCTGCGCCGGAAGTCACGGAACCTGTAGGAAACGGCGACATGACTGCAAGCGGCGCCTACAATACACCTAGCCATGTCCGTGGTTAAGGTTTTTGGGGATTATTGCTGGGAAAGGCCCACAGCTTTGTAAAGGTGCGACCATCATGGCCACCTATATATCTGTATAATTGATAAGGGAGAAGGTTAGTTAGTAGCTAGTTAGTTAGCTGGTTAGTCAGTTAGTAAGCTAGCCATTCAGTCTTCTATTGTGTTGTTAGAAGACGAGAGTTAGAGCCGGGATAGCTGTGAAGCTAATCCCTGAGTTGCAGACAGTCTGAGTCGACGTCTAAACTATTGTAATCTCTAAAGAGGAAGAGACTAGGTCGAGAGAAGGGCTCCCAGCTGTGTGCATGGAGTTTCCTGGAAAGATCTAAGGCTGCAGCTATGTGCGCAGCATATTGTATAATTTCCTTCTTGAGTTAATATAAGAGACTCCCGTGGACGTGGTTTCCCCATGGAGGTGAACTTCATAATTCTCATTGTTATGATGCTGTGTTAAGTGATTGCATGTTTTAGTTCACTATCTGTGTATACATGAATATCACGTTCTCTTTATGAGTATGTTATGTGAGTTCGCAAGCTTTCTTGATAGCTATAATTGTTAAGTGTCGAAGAGACCTGTAGAACACTGTCACTGCGGCGATTGAGGCATGCATTAATGCGCCGGGCATGCACGTAGAAACGATAGAGTAGTGATGCAAAGGATAATCGCCTTGCACGCAGGAGTGAAGATACCGCGCCGGTAGGCTGGTGAGAGAGAGTTTGGCGCAGTCGTGCTGAGAGGCCTGCGGGAGAGTAAGACATTCCGCTTTGAGGAATCATGAGGGAATAGAGAGAGCAGTCTCTGCGCTGCCTAGGTTAAGGAAATCTGATTCCCTAGCCCCCGCATAGCCACTTTGGGTGAGACCTTGAGCTGCTGCGCAGCTCGTTGCCGAGAGGGCCAGTGCGCCAAGGGGTTTTGTTGTTGCACTTCATTAAAAACCCAGGTCTGTCCAAAAAGCAGCCAACATCCATATAGTCCTAAGTCTAAGTTGCATACTAGACTCACGTTATTTATATAGAACAACATTTTCAAGTTTATATTTTCCAAGGAAAAGCCTTATAGTATTTAAATATTAAATTTATGATTCATGTAACAGTTTATAGGATGACTATAGTCATAAGTGGCATAGTTCCCATTCACATGTAATTCATACTTTAAATTGATACTCTTCTTAAGCCTTATAAACTTATAAGTTTTCACATCTAGCTCATAGAATTACGTTTAGTATAGACCATACTTGAGAAGACTTTATTATTATCATGGCAATTTGGTTGCACTAATATAAATTCTATTATCACAGCTATAGATAGTCTGTATGGTAGACATATAAGTGAACTCATTGATAAAGGATTATCTTTAGCTAACTACATGTTAGGTGTATTCTCTCATTTCAAACATTTTAATGATTTCTGCGATACATTGTTACTTCAGCAATGGGAAGATAAGACGACAAGAAAGACGACAACAAAGCCAGCTATAACCACGACTAGAATTATGGCAATAAAACCATCAGCAGGATGATGTACATAGATGACTATGTTTTTAAACATTATGGAGTTATAGGACATACATCTAAAAAACAATAATTATAGCTATCAAATCCATACCTGTACATTTTTTTGAGTCGCAACAGAATTTATAACATTTTATTTAATTATGACATTGAAACTAAACTATACACATACTTCGCTCTTACCTATCACCTACACATATGACATTCAATATGCTTTAGCGTTGTCGCTAAGTAAGCTCCAGGGTATCTCGTAGGACACCCTTATGCAGCAAAGACAAACTGTCAGTATCTTTGCAAAAGAAAATTATCATGTCATATTTTCGATCGTTTAGTACATTTGTTATCATAATCATGATTACTAATTATGTCTTAAACTATCATTATCATATTGTTGCTAAAACAGAAATTAAAGCATGTTTAGTACTAACAACTTTACAATTAATGCTGGCGTAATCTCAAGTATTATTTCCGCAGTTATTATTATCTTAATTAATGCTGCTATCAAAGATTTTAATTTTTTATGAAAATTCGAGATGTTACATGTGGTATCAAAGATCATATTCGAACTCTAGGCCTGAATGAGGTCCAAAACACACAGTAGAAAATTTTCATACAGCAGAAAATTGTACTAACTTGAAAATTTAATTATTATGTTATTCCAGAAATTATTTTCAGTTATAGGTATGGAGAACTCAGTTGAACAATTAGACAACAGATTTCAGCCAAACAGTCACAGCTCGGGACAACACTATGAGGCAGAAGGTCACGGAGAACTAAATAACAGTTCGACAGAACTGTTACGTGCCTTTCATGAATTAAAAGCAAAAATTAGATCGGTGAAACAATACAATGAAAGGATTCTGCAAGCACAAGAACAATTAAACCAAGTGCTGTTTAAACAGAGCCAGACTGAGGAACAAGAGAAAGATAATGAAGATATTTCCAAAGTAGAGGATCTCCCTCATGCTGATAAAAACAAGAAAATGAAAATCAGCAAGGTGAACGACAGTTCAACTTCATCAGGAGATGCTATTGAAACACCCAGAAAGAAACGTAACTACACAAGTGATAGTAGTGAAGGAGATTTCAAACCCAGAAAGAAAAATCAAAAGGAATATGAGCATATTTCTAGGGAGTTCAAAAAGATCAGACCTCCAACTTTCAATGGAGAAATTGAAAAGGGAGAGACAGTTGAAGCTTGGCTTTCCGGTATGAAAAAATACTTCCATATTTATAACTATTCAAAGTCTTTAAAGGCAAAAATGGCTATATATAACTTGACCGGAAAAGCAGATATTTGGTGTCAAGGCATCAAAAGAGTAAAGGGCATCAAAGATAAAGATGTAAGCTGGAGTACTTTTAAACGATATTTTAAGAAGTATTTATCTGAACAGTACTATGAAGAAAAATCCAAAGAATTCTATGATTTGAAGCCGGGAGGTATGAACGTGAAGGAAATGAACAGTAAGTTTCTGAACTTACTAAGGTATTGTACCATACCTCATAGAAGAGAAACCAAAAATTCAAAAGTACTTGAGCTGTTTACCTTTCAATATTAAGGACATAATCGAGTGCGACAGTCCTAAAACCTTGGAAGAGGCAATGAGAAAGGCAGTTTTCTGTTATAACACAAATCGGAAAAGAGAAGGAATGTCAAATTGGAAAAATCATAATCCCAACAATTTTGAGCAGAAAAAGAAAAATTTCAGATTCAGTGGAAATTCCAGATTTCAAATGAAAAAAATTCAGAATTGGAATCATCAAGGGAACAATTCCAGAAACAATTCACAACATAATTCTACAGTACCCATGAATGCACCTAATAATTCCAAGACCAGTGAGCCAAAGGCACCTATCAAATGTTTTGAATGCTAAGGTCCTCATTACACATCAGAATGTCCCTTGAGGAAGCGAAAAGAAAACAACATCAACTCTATACAGGCTGAACCCACGGTGGGAGATGTGGCAAGGGAAATGCCCAGAATCAATGCAGCACTTGACAACAGGCAAGTAGATCATCAAATCTCCATGGTAGAGATTGAAAATATGATATATGATCATCCTGTTACTATTTTAATTGATCCAGGTGCTAGCTTAAGTTATAAATCACCAGACATTGTGGAAAGTCTTAAATTGAAAACTGAAAAGTTTAGTGAATCTTGGCTAGTTAGACTAGAAACTGGAACAAAGAGAAAAGTATCATATTTTATAAAAAACTGTGTTTTGTCCATGAATCATTTACAAACACAAATCAAGTTGAATATTCTACCTTTAGGTTCTTATGATATTATAGTTGGGATGGACTAGTTAGAAGCCCATCATGTCATCCCGGACTATTATGAAAAAAGTTTTACATGCTTAAATGACAAAGGGAAAACTGTAGAAATAAAAGGCATCCCAAGGAAGGTAACCCTTAGACAGATTTCAGCCATGCAATTTAAGAGGGCAGTTAGGAAAGGATGCCAAATGTTTGAAGTAAACATGGTAAATGATGAGTTTATGGACAAAGAGGACAAACTGAAATTAGAGGACATACCTGTCCTAAAGGATTTTAAGGATGTATTTCCTGAGGAGATTCCAGGATTACCACCCAAAAGAGATTTAGATTTTACCATAGAGTTAATACCAGGAGCAGTACCGAATTCTAAAGCTCCGTACAAAATGAACATACTGGAGTTAAATGAATTAAAATCACAGTTGAAGGAGATTATTGACAAGAAGTATATTAGACCCAGTGTGTCTACTTGGGGAGCACCTG
This sequence comes from Larix kaempferi, assembly GCA_027924585.1. Classification (NCBI taxonomy): domain Eukaryota; kingdom Viridiplantae; phylum Streptophyta; class Pinopsida; order Pinales; family Pinaceae; genus Larix; species Larix kaempferi. Next base: position 107,536 of record BSBM01001889.1, read on the forward strand.
TCATCTTTGTTAAGAAGAAAAACAGAACCCTAAGATTGTGCATAGATTATCGCCAGCTTAATAAGATGACAATCAAGAATAGGTATTCGTTGCCCCACATAGATGATCTATTTGATCAACTGCGTGGCGCAATAGTATTTTCGAAGATTGATCTAAGATCAGGATATCATCAAGTACGGGTTAAGGACGAAGATATTTTCAAGAGAGATTTCCGAACTCGGTATGGACACTACGAGTTCGTAGTCATGCCATATGGATTGACTAATGCCCCAGCTGTATTTATGTGTCTGATGAATAATATTCTACATAAATACTTAGACAAGTTTGTTGTTGTGTTTATAGACGACATTTTAGTGTACTCAAAAAGCAAAGAAGAGCATGATGAACATTTACGAATTATCTTACAAGTACTAAGAGATCAACAACTATATGCCAAGTTTAGTAAGTGTGACATCCACAAAGACAAAATTCAGTATCTAGGACACATAATTTTGGCAGAAGGAATCTCGGTTGACCCCGACAACATAAGGGCCATTAATGACTGGCCGATTCCTAAAGATGTGTCAGATGTAAGATAATATATGGGCATTATGGGGTATTACAGAAAGTTTATAGAGAATTTTTCAAAAATTTCCAACCCCATAACTTCCTTGCAGAAGAAAGGGAAGAAATTTGTTTGGGATCAGAAATGTGTTGATAGTTTTAAGAAATTAAAGGAACTATTGACGACAGCACTTATCTTGAGGATAGCTGACCCCAACAAGGATTTTGTAGTTTGTATAGATGCATCCAATGACGGACTCGGCGGAGTCCTGACACAGGAAGGGCATGCAGTGGCATATGAATCTAGAAAGCTGAAAGTACATGAAAAGAACTACTCTACTTATGATTTAGAGTTATTGGCAGTTATTCATGCCCTAAAAATGTGGCGTCACCACCTTATTGGCAGGAAATTTACATTATTGACAGATAACATGGGTCTGAAATATTTATTAGATCAGACAAACCTGAACACTAGACAAGCTAGATGGTTGAAATTCTTAAGTGAGTATGATTTCGAAATTCAACATATTAAAGGGAAGGAGAACAAGGTTGCAGATGCCTTGAGTTGTAAGGCAAAACTAAATTTTATTTCAGCAATCAGTACTTATTCAATTGATTTGGAAAATCAGATTCTGGAAAAGAGTGAAACAAATGAAGAATACAGAAAAATGAAGGAAAAGACAGCAAACAACAGTTCTAAAAATTGTATGACAGATTTCAGCATGAAGGAAAATGGTATGTTATTGTTCAAAAACAGATTGTATGTACCAGACATACTGGAAATAAAATTTCTGATATTAAATGAGATGCATAAAAGTCACTATTTTGGTCATCCAAGTTATCAAAAGACCATTACTATGCTGAGAAAAGAATATTATTGGCCCAGAATGAAGGATGAAGTAGCAGAGTACATAGCTAAATGTTTGGATTGTCAAAAAGTGAAGGTTGAACACCAATATCCTGTTGGATTGTTGCAACCATTACCGATACCAAGTTGGAAATGGGAAGTGATCAACATAGACTTTATTACAGGATTACCTAGAAATCAGAAACAATATGATTCAATCATGGTGGTAGTGGACAAACTCAGCAAGGCAACACATTTCATACCTGTAAAGACTACTCATAAAGCTTAAGATATTGCAGAGATCTTTATGAAACAGATTTTTAGACTACATGGAATACCGAAAGTAATAATTTCATATCGTGACTCGAAGTTTCCAAGAAACTTCTGGAGGTCATTGTTTAAGGGGTTGAACACAACTTTAAATTTCAATACAGCATTTCATCCACAGACGGATGGACAGACAGAAAGGGTAAATCAAGTTTTAGAAGATTTATTAAGAATGTATGTTAAGGATCATCCTGGTAAGTGGGAAGATTACTTACAGTTAGCAGAATTTGCTTATAATAATCATTATCATGCATCAGATAGACTTAGTCCTTTTGAAATTTTTTATGGTAGGAAATGTAATACACCTGTTTCGTGGAATGATCCAGTAAATAGAGTTGTTTTAGGACCTGAATTATTGCAAGAGTTAGAAATAATTGTGAAACAGGTGCAAGGACATTTAAAAGCTGCCCAAGATAGGAAAAAGAGTCAAGCAGATTCAAAAAGAACACATAAAGAGTTACAGGTTGATGAACATGTATTCCTCAAGGTAAGACCGAAAAATAGTTCACTGAAATTGGGGAGCTATGCCAAGTTGGCACCCAGGTATTGTGGTCCTTTTGAAATATTGTCTAAGGTTGGAGCAGTCGCATACCAACTGGCTTTGCCACCAAACTTAAAAATAAATAACGTTTTTCATATATCATTTTTAAAGAAATATGTGCACGATACTACTCATGTTGTAAACTAGAATGATGTACAGGTGAGACAAGATGGAGATTTTCTGGTGGAACCGGATTGTATCCTTGGAAGGAGGGAAACTATTCTCCGGAATCGCAGCATTGGGCAAGTGAATGTGCAATGGAAGCACCTTAGCCCAGAAGAGGCAACTTGGGAGTTGAAGAGTAGTATGTAGGCAACATACCCAACTCTGTTTCAAGAACACTCAAGGAATGATTAACCAACATCGAGGACGATGTTGAGACTTAAGGGGGGGTGTATGTCACCTACCGAAATTTCTGAAAATTATTATTTTATTTGCAAAATACTTTATGTTAAATTTAATTACAAAGTTTTGTAATTATGATCAGTTTTGATCAAGGATGAATGTAATTACTAAATATTATTATTTAAATAAATTAATTAGGAGACAAACACCCAAGGAGACTGTTAAATGAGTGTTCACTGACCCACTAGGAGGAATGGAAGCTGTTGGAAGGTATGGGACAGATGGCAGCAATTGCATCACACCACTAGCTGTTGGTTATGGGACAACTACCCCTAAAAATGTGGCATTATCCCCTAGTTGGAGGGAGTGAGCAGGTAGCTCATTTAATGACCCAGTAACATCCGAAAAAGGCCTAGGGAGCCTACAAAAGAAAAATTCGAATTGAGTAGGCGGCTCTTAATGAATATTTCTGCAGAATATTTTTCCTCATGTGCATCAGGTGATCATTGAGAGATTCGAATAGGGAGGCTATTTGTGAGTGCAATCTTGAGTCTGCATATTTCTGAGAAGAACCAGAGATGCTGGCACAAGTCTATTGGACTGCTAGCTATTGAAGATTCAGAAGTTATTTTCTACTGCAAGAAGAAGTCCTATTCCTAGAGTTTCTTCCTCCCGGTGGTCCAGTGAACAGGCTCAGGGGTCCTAAGGAAGTACTTAACTATTTTCAGGAATTGGTTGGGTGGAACAGTCTTCTTGGGCTATTTGTTGCCCTATAGATTTTCCTAGGTTCTACAAATTTTCTACTTATTCTTAGTTAATAATTATGTTCTGTATAATTAGTATTTTCTTGTATTTTGTTTCGAAAAAGAATTTTATTCTAGATTTGTTTAAAGTCTGAATGTTTAAGTTTGATGATGATTTTGAATTGATAAACCAGTATCTATATTTTTCCACATGCTGTTTTGGGCATCGTACTCTAGTATAGATACGCAAATTAAGAATAGATTAAAAGATAGGCAAATTTCCATTTGATTCGATAGATAAATAGTAAATCTGTATGTTTAACAGTTTCTACTCTATAGTTATATAACAGTAGGCATTATAGTATAGTATTTAAAAATAATGTAGAATACTTCATGTTTCCAAGAAAAACAAATAATGATTGTTTTGAGTACAGAAACCCTGTATTTATTTTCCTATTCTATTGTATATTTTGGAAATAGATGAAATTCAAGTTCCCATTTTTCATATTATGTCTGCATTTTAAAATAAGTATTGCGGTAAACAATTACACGTATATGTTCACACACACATGGTGTATTTCATTCCAAACCCTTTTTAACAAAACAATTTCCTAAAATCATATCAGTGTTATCAAACTGTAAACAAGAGAAATGTAAAACTTATAATGTTTCCCACTTATCATTTTAGTTTATAAATCACTTGTATTTTTCCAATCTCAGTATTGTATTTTCCACTATTTTACAAACTGTTTATAGTATTAAAAACTTAGCATGGTATCACTATACCAAAACTAAGATCACATTGTTTTAGATCCCTATTCATTATACATAGTTCCATAAAAACATATATTATATCCACATTACTCTACAGTACAAACCCTACTACATTTAAGGGTTGTTATGAAAATAATTTTATTTTATATCTTTCATTTTCCAAAGACCAAACACGAATCAGGGGTGACCTGTTCATTTCTTTTACAACGAGTTCAAACCTTTTCAAACAACACATATAATAAAGCTATATTTTAAAAAAAAAGTTTCATAAACCCTAGTATGATTCGAAAATCACGATCTCAACCTACAGCTTTAACACAGACCCGACTTATAATTCATGATCTTTAATTTTTCAGTAAGACACATTTCATGCAAAACAACGAAAATTTCTAGTTGGGGCATAGCCCGTTATTTTCTTCACATAACAAAGACAAAACCTATACTATCGTTGCCACGAATACTGTAGTTTTCGTATTCTTGAACAAGTGCAACAGATATGAGTCATTACGTAGAAACCAAACCAAATAACACTGGATACAAACAATAGTTCAACATTACGAGAAGTAGAGTTTCATTCACAGGTCAGATGAGGCTTGGCTCCATTACATTTCCACAATAACACTTATCAACCAGTGGGATGTCAAATGTCTTCGCTATTATAAGTTTCCACTTTCAAGAAATAAGAATCAATGGTTTCCAATAACAAAACTTTACTTTATGTTCAAAAACGAAAAATCGAAACAGGGTTTTATTCCCTTCATCACTGAATTTGTAAAACTGAGCTTTAAAATTCCTTATGGACAAGTTCTAAGCCTCAAAACAAACACAGAGGATAGAGACGAAGGTCTCTCGTTGTAGAAGTTTTAGTATCAATACAAAAATGTTATCAAAAGATCATTTGACAAACAACGCCATGGCAAGACTGACTTCTCTCTGATGGAACCAACCACTTCATATGAGAACAAAGGAGCACCTACGAGGTTTTTGAAAGACCCGGATATTACCAGGGATGGAAGCTCATTTTTCCTTTCCAAACCCTTGCTCGAATCTTTTCTTCACAACCTGCAACTAACAGAAAATTTATAGCTTAGGTTTTCACAATGGTATTACTATATCTTAACTGAAAAACGAAGATTGTAAACAAGGGTTTTTACTTTATATTCAAGGAAGCTTACCTTCATAAACGGAGAACAATTTCCTTGCAAACACCAGAAATACGACAAGATCTCTACTGCAGATAAGACAAGGTAACTTCTATCACCCTACAGCTTGACTTATCTCATACAATTCATAACGAAGAGTTATTGAAACCTTCCACACATTAACAACTCAAACCAGAGAGCCGACCTCTTTTTACAATGCCAATACAAGGTTTTAGAACCTGCAAATCCTACCTACAGGACTCGAGGTCGATACCTCCTGCAAACTTTCCAACCCTCAAAATTTCAGCAGCCTGTCGGCCACGTAGACCGAAAACAATAACAACAATAAAAAACATTTCAAACTATTAAACGAAACTCAAAGACAGAAGTTAGGGTTGTGATCTAATGGCCCAAACTTAACACCATCAACAATCAACATGGTGCCAAAGATTCAACATTGGGACAAGCAACAATGACATTTAATACCCACTACACAGTACAAGATCGACGTTGCCACTTTGGCACATGGAGAACCGATCAAACAACTAGCTCGAAGGCATTTCAAAACACTTAACCATTACATATTGGCAACTGCAGAAACAACTACATCAAACTCTTATTACGTGGATCATTGGCAATCCCTGTCAGCTTGAGTGTCAACTCAAGCCATTAATGCAGGCCTGAATCACATTCAACAACAACGATTTTGTATCACTTGTTAAATCATCAACCTGTCCATCACATTTAATGTCTGTCAGCACTCGATTTCCAATGATGAGATTTCAAATATCAACACATAACTTTATAACATTATAAATTATCGAAATTCGATTTCCAAGCTTCGTATGGGTTCTAAGTTATATTTCATAACCTATGTTATAGTGTTGTTTAAACCATGACAATACATAGATCCATGTAGTCCTAAGTCTAAGTTGCATACTAGACTCACGTTATTTATATAGAACAACATTTTCGAGTTTATATTTTCCAAGGGTAAGCCTTATAATATTTAAATATTAAATTTATGATTCATGTAATAGTTGATAGGATGACTATAGTCATAAGTGGCATAGTTCTCATTCACATGTAATTCATACTTTAAATTGATACTCTTCTTAAGCCTTATAAACTTATAACTTATCACATCTAGCTCATAGAATTACGTTTAGTATAGACCATATTTGAGAAGACTTTACTATTATCATGGAAATTTGGTTGCACTAATATAAATTCTATTATCACAACTATAGATAGTCTGTATGGTAGACATATCAGTGAACTCATTGATAAAGGATTATCTTTAGCTAACTACATGTTAGGTGTATTCTCTCGTTTCAAACATTTTAATGATTTCTACGATACATTGTTACTTCAGCAATGGGAAGATAAGACGACGACAAAGCCAACTATAACCACGACTAGAATTACGGCAATAAAACCATCGGTAGTATGATGTACATAGATGACTCTATTTTTAAACATTATGGAGTTATAAGACATACATCTGAAAAACAATAATTATAGCTATCAAATCCATACCTGTACATTTTTTATGAGTCGCAACAGAATTTATAACATTTTATTTAATTATGACATTGAAACTGGACTATACACGTACTTCGCTCTTACCTGTCGTATGCACATAGAACATTCAATATGATTTAGCGTTGTAGCTAAGTAAGCTCCAGGGTACCTCGTAGGACACCCTTATGAAGCAAAGTCAAACTGTCAGTATCTTTGCAGAAGAAAATTATCGCATCATATTTTTGATCGTTTAGTACATTTGTTATCATAATCATGATTACTAATTATGTCTTAAACTTGCATTATCATATTGCTGCTAAAACATAAATTAAAGCATGTTTAGTACTAGCAACTTTACAATTAATGTTGTCTTAATCTCAATTATTATTTCCGTAATTATTATTACCTTAATTAATGCTGCTATCAAAAATTTTAAATTTTTATGTAAATTCGGGATGTTACATGTGGTATCAGAGCTTAGATTCGAACTCTTGGCCTGAATGAGGTCCAAAACATGCAGCAGAAAATTTTCATACAGCAGAAAATTGTAGTAACTTGAAAATTTAATTATTATGTTATTCTAGAAATTGTTTTCAATTACATGTATGGAGAATTCAGCTAAACAATTAGACGACATATTTCAGCCAAACAATGACAGCTCAGGACAACACTATGTAGCAGAAGGTCATGGGGAATTAAATAATAGTTCGACAGAACTGTTAGGTTCCTTTCATGAATTAAAAGCAGATCAGTGAAACAAGACAATGAAAGGATTCTGCAAGCACAAAAACAATTAAACCAAGTGTTGTTTGAACAGAGCCAAACTGAGGAACACGAGAAAGATAATGAAGATATTTCCAAAGTAAAGGATCTGCCTCATGCTGATAAAAACAAGAAAATGAAAATCAGCAAGGTGAATGACAGTTCAACCTCATCGGGAGATGCTATTGAAACACGTAGAAAGAAACGTAACTACACTAGTGATAGTAGTGAAGGAGATTTCAAACCCAGAAAGAAAAATCAAAAGGAATATGAGCAGATTTATGGGGAGTTCAAAAAGATTAGACCTCCAACTTTCAATGGAGAAACTGAGAAGGGAGAGATAGCTAAAGCTTGGCTGTCTGGTATGAATAAATACTTCCAGATTTATAACTATTCAGAGTCTTTAAAGGAAAAAATGGCTATATATAACTTGACCGGAAAAACGGATATTTGGTGGCAGGACATCAAAAGAGTAAAGGGCATCAAAGATAAAGATGTAAGATGGAGTACTTTTAAACGATATTTTAAGAAGAAGTATTTATCTGAACATTACTATGAAAAAAAATCCAAAGAATTCTATGATTTGAAGCTGGGAGGTATGAATGCGAAGGAAATGAACAGTAAGTTTCTGAACTTACTAAGGTATGTACCATACCTCACAGAAGAGAAACCCAAAATTCAAAGGTACTTGAGCTGTTTACCTTTCAATATTAAGGACAGAATCGAGTACGACAGTACTAAAACCTTGGAAGAGGCAATGAGAAAGGCAGTTTTATGTTATGACACAAATTGGAAAAGAGAAGGAATGTTAAACTGGAAAAATCATAATCCCAACAATTTTGAGCAGGAAAGGAAAAATTTCAGATTCAGTGGAAATTCTGGATTTCAAAGGAAAAATCTTCAGAATCGGAATCATTAAGGGAACAATTCCAGAAACAATTCACAGCAGAATTATACAACACCCAGGAATGCACCTAATAATGGCAAGACCAGTGAGCCAAAGGCACCTATCAAATATTTTGAATGCTAAGGTCCTCATTACACATCAGAATGCCCCTTGAGGAAGCAGAAAGCAAACAACATCAACTCTATACAGGTTGAACCCATGGTGGGAGATGTGGCAAGGGAAATGCCCAGAATCAATGCAAAACTCGACAACAGACAAGCAGATCATCAAATCTCCATGGTAGAGATTGAAGTTATGATACATGATCATCCTGTTACTATTTTAATTGATCCAGGTGCTAGCTTAAGTTATATATCACCAAGCATTGTGGAAAGTCTTAAATTGAAAACTGAAAAGTTTAGTAAATCTTGGATAGTTAGACTAGCAACTGGAACAAAGAGAAAAGAATCAGGTTTTATAGAAAACTGTGTTTTGTCCATGAATCATTTACAAACACAAATAAAGTTGAATATTCTACCTTTAGGTTCTTATGATATTATAGTTGGGATGGACTGGTTAGAAGCCCATCATGTCATCCTAGACTATTATGGGAAAAGTTTTACATGCTTAAATGACGAAGGGAAAACTGTAGAAATAAAAGGCATCCCAAGGAAGGTAACCCTTAGACAGATTTCAACCATGCAAGTTAAGAGGGAAATTAGGAAAGGATGCCAAATGTTTGCAGTAAACGTGGTAAATGATGAGTTTATGGACAAAGAGGACAAAATGAAATTAGAGGACATACCTGTCCTTAAGGATTTTAAGGATGTATTTCCTGAGGAGATTCTATGATTACCACCCAAAAGAGATTTAGATTTTACCATAGAGTTAATACCAGGAGAAGTACTGAATTCTAAGGCTCCGTACAGAATGAACATACTGGAGTTAAATGAATTAAAATCACAGTTGAAGGTGCTTATTGATAAGAAGTATATTAGACCCAGTGTGTCTCCTTGGGGAGCACCTGTCATCTTTGTTAAGAAGAAACACGAAACCTTAAGACTGTTCATAGATTACCACCAGCTTAATAAGATGACAATCAAGAATAGGTATCCATTGCCCCGCATAGATGATCTTTTTGATCAGCTGCATGGAGCAACAGTATTTTTGAATATTGATCTAAGATCAAGATATCATCAAGTATGGGTTAAGGACGAAGATATTTTCAATACAACTTTCTTAACTCGGTATGGACACTACGAGTTTGTAGTCATGCCATTTGGCTTGACTAATGCCCCGGCTGTATTTATGTGTTTGATGAATAATATTCTACATAAATACTTAGACAAGTTTGTTGTTGTGTTTATAGACGACATTTTAGTGTACTTAAAAAGCAAAGAAGAGCATGATGAACATTTATGAATTATCTTACAAGTACTAAAAGATCATCAACTATACACCAAGTTTAGTAAGTGTGACTTCCACAAAGACATAATTCAGTATCTAGGACACATAATTTCGGTAGAAGGAATCTCGGTTGGCCCCGGAAAGATAAGGGCCATTAATGACTGGCCGGTTCCTAAAGATGTGTCGGATGTAAGATCATTTATGGGCATTACGAGGTATTACAGAAATTTTATAGAGAATTTTTCAAAAATTGCCAACCCCGTAACTTCCTTGCAGAAGAAAAGGAAGAAATTTGTTTGGGATCAGAAATGTGCTGACAGTTTTAAGAAATTAAAGGAACTATTGACGATAGCACCTATCTTGAGGATAGCTGACCCCAACAAGGATTTTGTAGTTTGTACAAACGCATGCAATGATGGACTCGGCGGAGTCCTGACACAGGAAGGGAATGCGGTGGCATACGAATCTAGAAAGCTGAAAGTACATGAAAAGAATTACTCTACTTATGACTTAGAGTTATTGGCAGTTATTCATGCCCTAAAATTGTGGCGTCACCATCTTATTGGTAGGAAATTTACATTATTGACAGATAACATAGGTATGAAATATTTATTAGATCAGACAAACCTGAATGCTAGACAAGCTAGATGGTTGACGTTCTTAAGTGAGTATGATTTCGAAATTCAACATATTAAAGGGAAGGAGAACAAGGTTGCAGATACCTTGAGTTGTAAGGCAAAAATAAATTTTATTTCAGCAATCAGTACTTATTCAACTGATTTGGAAAATCAGATTCTAGAAAAGAGTGAAATAGATGAAGAATATAGAAAAATGAAGGAAAAGACAGCAAACAATAGTTCTGAAAATTGTATGGCAGATTTCAGCATGAAGGAAAACGGTATATTACTGTTTAAAAATAGATTGTAAGTACCAGACATACCAGAAATAAAATTTCTGATATTAAATGAGATGCATAAAAGTCACTATTCTGGTCATCTAGATTATCAAAAGACCATTACTATGTTGAGAAAAGAATATTATTGGCCCAAAATGAAGGATGAAGTAGCAGAGTACATAGCTAAATGTTTGGGTTGTCAAAAAGTGAAGGTTGAACACCAACATCCCGTTGGATTGTTGCAATCGTTACCGATACCAAGTTGGAAATGGGAAGTGATCAGCATAGACTTTATTACAGGATTACCTAAAAATCATAAACAACATGATTCAATCATGGTGGTAGTTGAAAAAATCAGCAAGGAATCACATTTCATACCCGTAAAGACTACTCATAAAGCTTCAGATATTACAGAGATCTTTATGAAATAGATTTTTAGATTACATGGAATACCGAAAGTAATAATTTAAGATCGTGACTCGAAGTTTACAGGAAACTTTTGGAGGTGACTATTTAAGGGGTTGAACACAACTTTAAATTTTAGTACAACATTTCATCCATAGATGGATGGACAGATAGAAAGGGTAATCAAGTTTTAGAAGATTTATTAAGAATGTATGTTAAGGATCAGCCTGGTAAGTGGGAAGATTACTTGCACTTAGTAGAATTTGCTAATAATAATCATTATCATGCATCGGCCATACTTAGTCCTTTTGAAATATTGTCTAAGGTTGGAGCAGTGGCATACCAACTGGATTTGCCACCAAACTTAAAAATACATAATGTTTTTCATATATCATTTTTAAAGAAATATGTGCACGATACTACTCATGTTGTAAACTGGAATGATGTACAGGTGGGACAATACGGAGATTTTCCGATGGAACCAGATTGTATCCTCGGAAGGAGGGAAACTATTCTCCGGAATAGCAGCATTGGGAAAGTGAAGGTGCAATGGAAGCACCTTATCCCAGAAGAGGCAACCTGGGAGTTGGAGAGTAGTATGCAGGCAGCATACCCAACTCTGTTTCAGGAATACTCAAGGAATGATTAACCAACATCGAGGACGATGTTGAGACTTAAGGGGGGGGTGTATGTCACCTACCCAAATTTCTGAAAATTATTATTTTATTTGCAAAATACTTTATGTTAAATTTAATTACAAAGTTTTGTAATTATGATCAGTTTTGATCAAGAATGAATGTAATTACTAAATATTATTATTTAAATAAATTAATTAGGAGACAAACACCCAAGGAGACTGTTAAATGAGTGTTCACTGACCCACTAGGAGGAATGGAAGCTGTTGGAAGGCATGGGACAGATGGCAGCAATTGCATCACACCACTAGCTGTTGGTTATGGGACAACTACCCCTAAAAATGTGTCATTATCCTCCAGGTGGAGAGAGTGAGCAGGCAACTCATTTAATGACCCAGTAACATCTGAAAAAGGCCTAGGCAGCCTACAAAAGGCAAATTCGAATTGAGCAGGAAAATCTTAATGAATATTTCTACATAATATTTTTCCTCATGTGCATTAGGTGATCATTGAGAGATTCGAATAGGGAGGCTGGTTGTGAGTGCAATCTTGATTCTGCAAATTTCTGAGAAGAACCAGAGATGCTACTGCAGGTCTATTGGACTGCTAGCTATTGAAGATTCAGAAGTTATTTGCTACTGCAAGAAGAAGTCCTATTCCTAGAGTTTCTTCCTCCTGGTGGTTCAGTGAACGGGCTTAGGGGTCCTAAGGCAATACTTGATTGTTTTCAGGAATTGGTTGGGTGGAACAGTCTTCTTGGGTTGTTTGTTTCCCTACAGATTTTCCCAGGTTCTACAAATTTTCTACTTATTCTCAGTTAATAATTCTGTTCTATATAATTAGTATTTTCTGGTTTTCTATTTCGAAAAAGAATTTAATTCTAGATTTGTTTAAGTTTGATGATGATTTTGAATTGATAAACCAGTATCTATATTTTTCCACATGCTATTTTGGGCATCGTACTCTAGTATAGATACGCAAGTTAAGAACATATTAAAAGACAGCTAAATTGCCATTTGATTTGATAGATAAATAGTAAATCTGTATGTTTAACAGTTTATGTTCTATAGTTATATAACAGTATGCATTATAGTATAGTATTTAAAAATAATGTAGAATACTTCATGTTTCCAAGAAAAAGAAATAATGATTGTTTTGAGTACAGAAACCCTGTATTTATTTTAATGAAATGTAAAACCTATAATGTTTCTCACTTATCATTTTAGTTTATAAATCGCTTGTATTTTTCCAATCTTAGTATTGTATTTTCCACTATTTTACAAACTGTTTATAGTATTAAAAACTTAGCATGGTATCACTGTACCAAAACTAAGATCACATTGTTTTAGATCCCTATTCATTATACACAGTTCCATAAAAACATATATTATATCCACATTACTCTACAGTACAAACCCTACTACATTTAAGGGTTGTTATGAAAATAATTTGATTTTATATCTTTCATTTTCCAAAGACCAAACACGAATCAGGGGTGACCTGTTCATTTATTTTACAATGAGTTGAAACCTTTTCCAACAACACATATTATAAAGCTATCTTTTTAAAACAAAGTTTCATAAACCCTAGTATGAGTCAAAAATCACGATGTCAACCTACAGCTTTAACACAGACCCGACTTATAGACCATGATCTTTAGTTTTTCAATAAGACACATTTCATGCAAAACAATGAAAATTTCTAGTTGGGGCATAGCCCGTTATTTTATTCACATAACAAAGACAAAACCTATACTATCTTTTCCACGAATACTATGGTTTTCGTATTCTTGAACAACTGCAACAAATATGAATCATTACGTAGAAACCAAACCAAATAAAACTGGATACAAACAATAGTTTAACATTTCGAGAAGTAGAGTTTCATTCATAGGTCAGACGAGCCTTGGCTCCATTACATTTCCACAATAACAGTTATCAACTAGTGGGATGTCAAACATCTTCACTATTATAAGTTTCCACTTTCAAGAAAGAAGAATCAATGGTTTCCAATAACAAAACATTACTTTATGTTCAAAAACGAAAATCAAAACATGGTTTTATTCCCTTCATCATTGAATTCATAAAATTGAGTTTTACAATTCATTATGGACAAGATCTAAGCCTCAAAACAAACACAGAGGATAGAGACGAAGGTCTCTTATCGTAGAAGTTTTAGTATCAATACAAAAATCTTATCAAAAGATCATTTGATAGACAATGCCATGGCAAGACCGACTTCTCTCTGATGGAACCAACCACTTCATCTGAGAACAAAGGAGCACCTATGAGGTTTCTGAAAGACCTAGATCTTACCAGGGATGGAAGCTCATTTTTCCTTTCCAAACCCTTGCTCGAATCTTTTCTTCACAAACTGCAACTAACATCAAATTTATAGCTTAGATTTTGACAATGGTATTACTATATCTTAACTGAAAAATGAAGATTATAAACAAGGGTTTTTACTTTATATTCAAGGAAGATTACCTTCATAAATGGAGACCAAGTTCCTTGCAAACACCAGAAAGACGACGAGATCTCTACTGCAAATAAGACGAGGTAAATTCTATCACCCTACAGCTTGACTTATCTCATACAATTCATAACGAAGAGTTATTGAAACCTTCCACACATTAACAACTCAAACCAGAGAGCCGACCTCTTTTCACAATGCCAATACAAGGGTTTAGAACCTGCAAATCCTACCTATAGGACTCGAGGTCGAGACCTCCTGCAAACTTTCCAACCCTAGAAATTTCGGCAGCCTGTCAGCCACGCAGACCGAAAACAATAACAACAATAAACAACATTTCAAACTCTTAAACCAAACTCAAAGACAGAAGTTAGGGTTGTGATCTAACGGACCAAACTTAACACCATTAATGATCACCATGGTTCCTGTGATTTAGCATTGGGACAAGCAACAATGACATTTAATACCCACTACACAGTACAAGCTCGGCATTGCCACTTTGGCACACGGAGAACCGATCAAACAAATAGCTCGAAGGAATTTCAAAACACTTAACCATTACACAGTGGCAACTGTAGAAACAACTACATCAAACTCTTATTATGTGGATTGTTGGCAATCCTTGTCAGCTTGAGTGTCGACTTAAGCCATTAATGCAGGCTTGAATCACATTCAACAACAACGATTTTGTATCACTTGTTAAATCATCAACCTGTCCGTCACATTTAATGTCTGTCAGCACTCGATTTCCAATGATGAGATTTCAAATATCAACACAGAACTTTATAACATTATAAATTATGGTAAGTCGATTTCCAAGCTTCGTATGGGTTCTAAGTTATATTTCATAACCTATGTTGTAGTGTTGTTTAAACCATGACAATACATAGATCCATATAGTCCCAAGTCTAAGTTGCATACTAGACTAACGTTATTTATATAGAACAAAATTTTCAAGTTTATATTTTCCAAGGGTAAGCCTTATAGTATTTAAATATTATATTTATGATTCATGTAACAGTTGATAGGATGACTATAGTCATAAGTGGCATAGTTCTCATTCACATGTAATTCATACTTTAAATTGATACTCTTCTTAAGCCTTATAAACTTATAAGTTATCACATCTAGCTCATAGAATTACGTTTAGTATAGACCATACTTGAGAATACTTTATTATTATCATGGCAATTTGGTTGCACTAATATAAATTCTATTATCACAACTATAGATAGTTTGTATGGTAGACATATCAGTGAACTCATTGATAAAGGATTATCTTTAGCTAACTACATGTTAGGTGTATTCTCTCATTCCAAACATTTTAATGTGTTTTGCGATACATTGTTACTTCAGCATTGGGAAGATAAGACGACGACAAAGCCAACTATAACCACGACTAGAATTACGACAATAAAACCATCAGTAGGATGACATACATAAATTACTCTATTTTTAAACATTATGGAGTTATAAGACATACATCTGAAAAACAATAATTATAGCTATGAAATCCATACCTGTACATTTTTTATGAGTCGCAACATAATTTATAACATTTTATTTAATTATGACGTTGAAACTGAACTATACACGTATTTCGCTCTTACCTGTCGTCTGCACATAGGAAATTCAATATGCTTTAGCATTGTAGCTAAGTAAGCTCTAGGGTACCTCGTAGGACACCCTTATGTAGCAAAGTCAAACTGTCAGTATCTTTGCGAAAGAAAATTATCGCATCATATTTCCGATCGTTTAGTACATTTGTTATCATAATCATGATACTAATTATGTGTTAAACTGTCATTATCATATTGCTACTAAAACAAAAATTAAAGCATGTTTAGTACTAACAACTTTACAATTAATGTTGTCGTAATCTCAATTATTATTTCCACAATTATTATTATCTTAATTAATGCTGCTATCAAACATTTTAAATTTTTATGAAAATTTGGGATGTTACATTCCTAGTTCCTCTGCGATGGGAACACAGAGGAATGGGGAGATGGGATCCCCTTGCCTGATTCCCCTAGTCAGTTTGATAAGGCCCCTTGGAGCCTCGTTTACGAGAATGGAGAAGAAGGACGGGGAGATAAGGCTCATGATCAATGAATCCACTCCTCCTTGAATCCAAACACTCTCAACATCTTACGAATGTACTACCAACTGAGATTATCATAGGCCTTTGCAATTTCTAGTTTCAACATCATCCCTAGGATCTTCTCTGTTTTGAGGGAATGGATTACTTCGTGGACAAGAATTATACTATCCATTGTCTTGTGTCCTTCCACAAACCGAGACTTCTTCGGAGATATTAAACAGAGGAGGATGGGTTTCAATCTATTAGTGATCACCTTGGTCATAATTTTATAAATAACATTGCACAGGGAAATAGGTCTAAACATTCTTGGGGTTTCCACTCCGTTATTTTTAGACATTAGAGTGAGGAAGGTAGAATTAGAGGCTGGAAGGATATGATGCAAATGTCTGGAATCTTCCACAATTTTCCACACTTCATTCTTGATTAAGTCCCATAAGTGATGGAATAAATTGACTATAAACCCATCAGTTCCATGGCCTTACCATCTACCATTTTCTCAACAGCTTCTTCAAGTTCCAACAATGTCACAGGTTTCATCAAGAGTTCATTATGATCATGAGTAACCAGTGAGGGGATATGTTGGGTGATCTTGTCGATATCCCTTCTTCTGTCCTGATTGGGCTCCTTCATGATGTCCTCAAAGAAGTGACAAAGTTCCCCTTAAATTTATTCCCTAGTTTCCATCCTCTCTCCATTCCCACTTCTGAGCGTGATGATCTTATTCCAGATGCGGTGTTGAATCACCGACTTGTGGAAAATTTTTGTATTTCGTTCCCATTCATTTAGCCAAGTTACCTTGGATTTTTGTTTCCATAGGGTATCGTCTTGGTTTTCTCTTTGCATCAACTTGGATTTTGTTCAAGTTTCTTCTTCACGGAGTTCAGTTGAGTAGCCTTCCTTCATTCCTTGCATCTGAATCTCCTCTAATCACCTTTCCAGGTTCCTTTTATTAGATAAGATATTTTCAAACTCTTCTTTATTCCATTTCTTGATTTTCTCCTTAAGAGATTTGAGATTTTGTTGGAACTAGTACATACTTTGTCCATCCCCGCAGTCCAGCTCTCTCCACCAATGGTGCACCTTATTTGTAAAGATAGGGTGGATAAGCAAAACATTTTCAAAGCGGAAAGGCTTTTTGAGCTGAGATCCCAATCCACTCCACTAAAAATAGACATGCCAATGATCAGAACCTGTTGAAGGGAGAACGATGGTCGAGATGTCACTTCCAAGATCCATAATTGATCCCGACACTAGGAAATGATCAAGACATGAAGCAATGTGATGATCACCACCCCTCTTATTGTTCTAGGTAAAAATGTCATTCATCGTGTTGATGCCTAAAAAATTGTAGCATCAATTAGCAAGGGTTTCTCCTCGGTAAACAATCCCAATTAGATTGTCCACCGTTTGATTGTAGGGAATTTGTCCGATTAACGGTTCCGGCTACCATGAGATTTAAAGATTTCTTATTCTCAGCACCGGTTGTGGCCCGATTCATCGTTTATGTATTTTGTTTTAAAGATTATATGCAAGTGCCCTAAGTTAAATGCGGGTAGCTAATCTAAGCTAATTTAAGATTGTATAAACAAATATAACCTATCATTGCAAGGAGAAAACATTAAAGATGAGTCAGAGACTGAAAGAAACATATAAAGATCAGAGAGATAGCTATTCAATCCTAAAGATGCATCCACAACAGGAGATACAAGATATTAAAGATAGCTTTAATTCAAATAATGCATTCAATTACTCATTTGAGATAGACATCTTTGCACAAAAAATATAGAAATCATTCATTACAAAGAACTAATTCACAATAGTAAGGAAAGATCTCACAGAAGTGTATGACTGATACAAGAGTAATCCAACACACATTCAACACATCTTTCAGGCAAAAATGTAGTGTCCCATGCTTTCATTAGGAAAAATTGAATTCCTTATACATGCAGAGAAATAGTTCACGTACAAGACAGAAAAATTCTTTCACCTGCAAAAATTTCTCTATACCATTCACTAGCTATCTATTTATAAGTTTAGCAACTGCCTCCAGGGCTACCACCTATCTTCTCTTTTTTTTATAATATTTTAATTTTCTTCTAAATGTTTTACAAAATTAAGTGACCCGTGCCACCCTTTACATAACAGAAACAAAAGAGGACAGTTGTCCCTTTGACTTCATGATTCAATAATAGGGAAGGAAAATTTGATGCATCATGGCTATCGAGCTAGTTTTGGGGTAGTGCCTCTGCTTCAGCTGGAGCAGTCATTTCGGAGGGTGCTTCTGTCTCAGCAGGTGCCTCTGCTGTTGATGATGTGCCTCTATCAATTAATGCCACTGTTGCTTCCTTCTTATCTTCTTCTTCTATATAGCTGAACCAAACACCAGTGTCTCTTATGACAACATTGGAAAGTGAAGGGAGCAAGATCTTCTTAGAGGTTACATGCTTGTCGAGCTCTGCTTCGATGTATTCCATTTTTGCTATTGCTGTCTGGTGGATTTCATGGAACATTTGAGCGTGTATTGAAGGTAGCACCATGAATTGATGAAGATCATCTGTGGTTAACACATCAATTTTCCTCACATACTCCAATTGAATGCTCAACTCGTCTTTTAAATTGGAGAGGCGCTGCTCTTTACTTGGAAATTCATCAAGGGTGTGGGTAAATACAACCTTTCACTTTACATGCACTTCTTGAATCTTTTGATAAAGGCTATTACACTTTCCCATTGTAACCTGGATCACAGTAATTAGTTTAGTGCCGTAGCTGCTACAAAATTCCATGAAAGCTACATATTCCTTAAAATCAACCACCAATTTGAACGGGAGGTGCTTGGGGAAATCCACCTTCCCTTCTCTCCACTCCATATGGCTTAAAATATTTGCTTTTACCCGTGTATACTTATTCCTTATCCTGACAGCCTCAAAGTTGATTTCCTTCTTTCTGTCTAGCATGGCCTTTAGCTTGCAAACTTCTTCCATAAGCAGTTCTTGCTTCTCATGCATCTGCTTAAGCACATCATAGGATTGCTCGTGAAACAGAGTCATATCCATTGCTCTACTATTTGCTTGTTCTAGTTTCTCAACCAAAAACTACTTATCTTCCTCTAACTGTACAACTTTAGCTTCACAGTCGTTCTTCTCTACTTCAAGTACCATCATTTGTACTGCCAAGTCTTTCTTTTCCTCCTCCAGGTGTTGATATTTATCCAACAACTCCTTATGATCGGATAGGAGGTGATCATGTTTCTTTACTACGAGCTCCCTATAGGACTGCTCATTAGCCACGGTGTGCTGTAGCATACGCGCCCTTTTCTTGGTTGACTCAAACTTATTGACTATGTTGATTACATTTCCCTCGCTTGCTTTAGCTGCTACTACAACATCAGATGCCATAGCCATAGGAGCATGCTTCATGTTTTGCATAATAGTAGTTTCACGATGGGTGACAATGTCCAATTCAAAAAGTCTCTTCAACCTTGTCTCTGACTTCAAAACAATAGATTTCCTATCTTTGTTATATACAAATCTGTTCCACTAGGACACAGTATGATCCTTTGATGGGGTGAAAGTGATCAGTGGGAGACTTTCTATGGGGACATTCTCTTTAGCGGGCGGGGTTTCTAGAAATTGGGATGAACCTATATCCATGTCCTGTGTATTAGAACCACCAGCACGTGCATCTTCATTTTCCTTGTTTTCTTCTTCGGCTTTGTGTCGCCTTTCTTCTTCTTCAGCCTTCAGCCGATTTTCTACTACCTCCCTTTCTTCCTACTCTTTGACAACTTGCTGCAATCTTGCCTCTTCTAAATCTTGATCCCGAAGCCTTTTGGATTCTTCCTCTTGCAGCCTAAGACTTTCTGCCTCCTGAAGCTTAAGGGCTTGTTCTCGCTCCTTCCACAACTGGTCATCAATTTCTTTTTGGGTTCTATCTGCTTCCTCCTTTAGCCTTTGTTCTTCATTATCTAGAGCTTCCACTACTTCCTTTTCTTTCTGCAACTTGGCTTCTTGGACACTTTGGACAGTGGTAGAGCTAGAACTTGCTCCACCTTTGTAGCGGAAGATTTGAAACTCAGTCATGTTGTTGATTCCCCTATATACTGCTTCATCATCATCACAATAATGGGCATAATCAAAGTGGGCGTACAACTCTTTATAGTGTTTTGCAACTTTGTTTCATCTGTCATTTCTATGGAATATTGCTTCTCTGAAATGAAAACCTTTCAACTCTTGAATGAATTCCTCAATGAATGCAACCTTTGAGAACTTATAGGCTCCCACATAGAATGGCAGAGAAGGGAAGGAAGCCTTTTTCAATTTATTCAAAAATCCTCTGACACCATCGAGAAAAACTTGCCTAACTGCTTCTTTCAGGACTATATAGTTAGTAGCGTATCTGGGCAAGATATATGGCGGATTGGAACCTCCATACATTCTGATATAAGTACCGTCTTCTGAAAAATAGAAATCGCCATAATTTTCCAGCATTGCCATGGTGTTCTCTGATAAGCAATTTGGTTCTTCACTAAACATTTGTTCATACAAGGGTATGATGAACTCCTCACAGATGAGTTTGTAATGCATCCTATAATTCTGAGCCCACAATATCTTATAGGCAGTATAGATTGGGGTGTTGGACTAGTCCCAAATGCATCCTAGCTTTGGGAAAGAGAGCTTGGCCAAAATGCAATCAACAAGATATGAGGACATGAAGAATTCTGACTTCTTCAGAGTCATTTCTTCTTTGGCTACGGCTACGGTAGATGATAAACTGTCTGAGAGGATAGTTTCCCAGTTAAAGACCATTCCTTTGAATGCTATGTAATGGATTATGGGGGCCCATTGTATCCTATAAATGGTTTTTTCATCCATGCCGAAAATTCTGCTCAACATAAGGGTGATCATCCGAAAAGGGGCCCTCAGATTTTGAACTTCATATTCATCACTGTCTCTTTTTCTGAGCTGCTTTCCTGTGATTAGTATCTTCTTATCCATTTCAAGATTGTCCATCTGCCGCAACCATTCATCATTCAGTAGCTATTGAGAATGCGGTAATTTGTAGGCTGGGTGGAACGAGGCGAATGCCTCTCCTTTTCTATCATACAACACTCTTGTTTCTGGGTTTGCGTGCTCCAGGATCCATCCAATCACTTCTGAGCAAGGAAAGAGCTCAGGACACGTAGAGGATTTGGATATCCTAGAGGTTATGATATTCTGATAGATGTGCTCTTCCTCCAAGAGTGCTGCTGGGATGTCTTGGTCTCTGATCATATGATAAACATCTCCCCATTTGACCTCAGGAGGAACCCCTGTGGTGTATTTGGTATCCTCAAATAGAGTTTCAACTCTTGGCTCTACTGGTTCCGACTCAACCACCTTAGCTCTCTTTCTGCTACCTTTCAGCATTATGGCTTAATCCTGTCAAGCAACTACGCATGAATAAACATAAGATTGCACAATAGTATAGAACAATAGAGCAAGACACAGGAAATTTAAAACAATATATCGACATGATAATATTTAATACTGCCAAATGAAGATAAAAACAAATATTTTGCTTCAGCACAACTTCAACCAAGATAAGTCACATCGGGGGGGGGGGGGGGGGGGGGCTAACTAAGTTGTGTTCTTTCTTCCCTTTATTCGTTCAGGATTTCTTCATACGACAGTGCGAGTGGCGCGATGGGTAAAAGCTGACTAGGAAGGTTGAAGCTCATAGGTTCCAGGGACTTAGGGGAGAGCTGAAAGGGTACATGGTTAGAAAACAAAGGCTCGGGAATGGCCAAAAATAACAACACATGTAGACGTCTACTATCCATGCAGCTCACAGGGCATATAGTTACTGAGAAAAGATTTATACATTTAGCATTAAAATGAAACAGTGGCGGAGCCACCTACTCGACAAAAGATTGTTAGACCTGTGGAGGTTGGCTATGCTGTTGGTGAGATGAGTTGGATCAGTCTAACAGCTTCGAAACGACGTTCTCTGGTACAAATTCTAACAATAAAAACAAAACAAACTCCCCAAAACCTTATATAAAGGTTGACACATGCAGGCAATTAATAGGTTGTTGGAGGCTTTAAAATGACATTTAAAACACATACGACAGGGTCACCTCAACACGTTTGGTATTGAAGCATAACCACCAAAAGCGGGAGGAAAGGGTGAGTTCACTTGACGTTGCGGCAAAGACTCGTAATTTCTATCTGCTATTTCGGCGAGAGTTTTTGAGTTTATCCGATGTTTCCGCAGATACTCGTAAATTCCATCTACAATTGAAGGTTTTGCGACTTGATTAAAATGTCCACCCGTTGCGGCCAAAGATTGGGAGTCGTTCCGACATTGCAGTGGAAACTCATGAGTTTTCCGCCGTTGCAGGGAAACTTGCCAAATTTGTCTGAAGTTTTCTTTGTGCCTTAGTAAAAGAATGACGAGAACCTCCTACGAAAAATTCTTGAGTTGGTCCGCTGTGGCGGGAGGACTCGCCGAGTTTGCCCAAAGTTTCGGATGGACTTGGCGATTTTGCCCGAAAGGTACAAGGTAGAAACACTTGATAAAACAGGTGCCCGTTGCAGCCGAACTTTATGAGTTCTTTTGCCATTGCTGGTGAAAAGCTTGAGTTCTTCCGCCATTGCGGGTAAACACTTTGAGATCCGACTTAGAAGAAAAGATCAATAAACTCAACAAGAAAGGTTGTAATGTCCCCATTTTGACCCCCTTCAAATTAAATCGTAAATGATGTAAATATTGACATTTAATCATGGTGAGGAGCTCAAGGCCAAGTCCCCACCATTGATTTAGCGTTTTATGTATCGGAAATTAAAAATAGATGCCTATGGTTCTTGTGCTAGATAGGCACAATGTAAATTAAGACATCATGTAAATACGAATTTTAATGAAAAACCCACAACTAGCTATGCAATGCAACAAAGAGATGGGGGCATGATCCTACAAGGAATAGGGAGGGAAATTATTCAAACCCTTGAGCTAATGGTGTTAATCCATTTGTCAATGAGAAAACCCATAAACCACCAACTACCCATTTTGGGTTATGGATCCAATCATTTAATTCTTCCAAAAATTGGTTGAGGTAGTTAATGGCTTGGGAATGAAGAGGTATGGTAGCCAATTTCGTGTATGGGCAAGCCATCAACCTGGGAAATCATATTTTGTCTCCTTGGGAAAGAAAACACCCACGAAATGGTTCCCAAAGCCATTCTGAACCCATAGTCTTTCCTCTCTCACGCAGACTGAACTACTGGGTCTTTCCCCATCATGTTTTTCATCATTTTCCTACATTTTTCCATGGCTGGGAGCTCGTTTTTGTGTTACACAGTGGCTGGGAGAGGAGGACCACAATTTGGGACTGTTATGGAGGCCGTTTTTGCCCCAGAATGTCCATGGACGTTTTTCTGAAAATGGATTTGGCTTTCCAGGGTTGTTTTCCATCTTCCAGTTTCGTTTTTGGGTTTCCCACATTTTTCTGAAGCTAATGAAAACCCCATCTTTGGGAACCTCATTGTAAAAACGTTTATGCATGCCCAACACTTATACTTTTGCTGTTATGTGCATCCCTATTTTGGTTTGAATCTATGAGCAAGAGATTTTGAGTGGTAGTGGACAGAATTGGCTTGATAAACCTAGTGGGGAGAGATAACTTCTCAAGAAGATCAAGAGGGATTTGGCTACTCTTCTATGCACATCCTGAGAGCACTAGATGGGGAAGGTATGGCTTGAGGGACTGTACAATAGTGAAAAGAATACTTCCTTGTGCTGGGTGTGTAGGTATTGTGGGTGCCAAGCTAGATAGATCTTGTAGAGGTATCCATGGCTCTGTGCTTGAGCTCACTAGCTTAGCAATTCTTCCTTTCCATTTCCTAACAGCCTGATAAACCCAATTGTAGATTGGCTTGGCTCATATTGATGTATACTTGGCTATGAGTGAGTCTGTTGTTCCTTGGTTCCTTGTAGAAATCATGCCCAGCTCGGGGGGTGGCAGTTGTATCAAGAGGTTGATAAGCACAACTGGCCTATGGTTGGGTGGAACGTTGAAGATGCATAGCTGGTTGCTTGGGACTACTTTGTTAAGATAAGTATTCTCTTGTGTTAACTTTGCAATTATTATTTGATGAATATCTTGAATGTATGATGGATGTGTTATTGATATTACTTCCGATGTGTTTTTTCTTATAATTATACATTCCATATGTCTTTTATATTATGTGAATGCTTAGTTAAAAGTTCATGGGGCTAGTTGCCCATTTTTAGTGTCACGATCCTCTCTATCATGCTGGTATGATAGGAGGGGACATTACAAAGGTTCCTCCTAAAAAGAACTAAGTATGAAAGAAATGTTGAATCTTAGTTATTAAAACAGGGTTGCTTTCACCAATCAGCGAAAGGATCTCTAATATTCCTGAAAATCAATCATTGAAGACAAAGTCACCAAAACAATTCTTTGTAAGTGTTTTTTCACCCTTTCAAGATTGAGTTTAGCCCGAAGATCTATCTTCTTCCTTACCAACAACTGAGCTGGATTTATTGAAGGATAAAGGAAAACATTTGAGTGTAGAAAACAAAACTGACTTCAAAGAAAAGATAAAAGATAAAATGAAAACAAAATTTTATGTACAAAGGAGACTTCATAGGACTATGAGAAATACTATTTCAAAGCAAGGCCGTTAAGAGGTAGGGTTACCTCCTCTCCTTGTAAATCTTTCAGTTTGTAGGTATTTGGGCCAAGCTTTTTAGAAATTTGGTAAGGGCCTACCCATAAGTGCTGAAATTTTGTATGCATTCCTTTACCTTCATAGGTATGGTCCCATTTTAGAACTAGGTCACCTACCTCAAAAATTATCTTGCCAGATTTTTTCTTATCAAACCACTTCTTGACTATGTTTTGGTGTTGGTGGAATCGGTGTTTAGCTTTCTGGCGGGATTCTTCAAGTTTCAGCAAGGTGTCAATTCTGGATTGTAAAAGCTGGCTACTGGAACCTTGGGAGGATTGGGCCAATTGCAAATATGGGAGTAAGATGTTGGGAGGGAGGATAGATTCTTTACCATAGACAAGGGTATACGGGGAGACCCCCAAAGCGTGTTTTGGAGCAACCCTACCTACCCATAAAGCATCTGAGAGAGCTATGTGCCAGCTCCTCTGATTTTCAATCACGATTTTCTTAAGAATTCGAATGAGTTTTTTGTTCGAAGATTCAGCTAAACCGTTTCCTTGAGGGTAATAATTGGCTGAAAAGTGTAACTTAATTCCTTTCTCATAAATGAATTCATTTATCTTAAAAGATGAAAAATAAGTTGCATTATCAAAGACTAGGGAAATTGGAACCCCAAACCTGGTTATGATGTTCTCTTTTAAGAAACTAATGACCGCATCTTCATTGATCTTGCGCAATGGGATAGCCTCTATCCATCTCGTAAAATAATCTGTGGCTGTCAGGATATATCGGTGCTGCAGAGAAGAATTTGGTTTCATCTCTCCAATGAAATCTATGCCCCATTGTTCAAAAGGTTTCGATATGATAACCCGCTATAATGGTCCTGCTGCCTTGGGTAATTTCCTAGCACTTCTTTGGCATACATCGCAATTCCATGCATAGGAGTGAGAATATCTGAACAAAGTGGGCCAATAATATCCACCCCTCGGTATCTTGTGAGCTGTGGTGTCTCCGGAATAATTCCCAACAGTAGGACCATCATGTAGCTCTTTGACCAACTTACTTGCATCTTCCTTCTCTAAACATTTGAGAAAAATACCATCATAATTTTTTATTTTTTTTTTAATTTTTTTTATTATTTTTTTTTATTTTATATATATATTTATTTATTTATTTATTTTATTTTATTTTATTTATTTTATTTATTTTATTTATTTTATTTATTTTTATTTATTTTTATTTATTTTTATTTTTATTTTTTCTGAAAAGTACTGCATCAATGATATAGTAAGCTGCCAAATTCAAACGGAGTGCTCTTCTTTGCTTAGAACTCCAATGCTCTGGTAGGTACCCTTGTTGCAAGTAGTTCACTAAGTCTCTGTACCAAGATTCGAGCGTTGTGAAGATAGGGCAGACTTCAGCCATATTTAGTTTGGCCTCGTTTTCCCAATCTCGCTCTTCATCTATTGGGTGTTTGGTGAGCAATCTACATAGGCCTTGACCTTTAATAATGGTGGCTGGTTTAAATTCTAAATCGTATTCTTGAAGAGCGGTGACCCAATTTCCTCTTCTTTCACCCAACTCCTTTTGAACAAAAAGGGATCTGACGACTAGATGGGGAACCAGAACTTTAGTCCTATTCTTAAGAATATATGGCCTGAACTTCTTTACTGCTTTGTATATGGCATATGCCTATTTATCCATGACAAGATAGTTCAGTTTAGCACCTTGCAGACGAGTGCTCATAAAAGAGATTGGGTATTCATCTCCTAATTCCACCTTTTGCGTAAGCACAGCTGCGAGAGAGTCATCTGACACAAAGGTATATAAAATAAAGTCTTTGTCAAAATATGGACTTCTTAGAGAGGGGGCATTGGCTATGGATGATTTTATATCCTTAAATGCATCTTTCTCTAAATCTATCCACTTGAACTGCACACTTTGCTTGACCATTTGCTAGAGAGGTTTGACAGTCTGAGCGAAATCAGGGACAAACCTTTCAACAAAATTGATAGTGCCCATAGATGACTGCATAGATTTTTTATTGTGGGGCATGGGGATTTTATTGATAACTTGGAATCTCTCTTGATGTATTGAAATTCCTTTCTTTGAGATGATGTGACCCAAAAATTTTCCTTCGAGAACAACAAAGACACTCTTCTTGGGGTTTAGAGATATACCATACTTCCTATAACGGTCAAAAATCTATTTCAGATGGAAGACATGGTCCTCTCTTTTCTTCAAGAATACTGTCACATCATCCAGATAGACTAAAACACAGTGATTTCCCAATCCTCGAAAAGCAATGTCCATTACTCATTGGAAGGTGGCTCCTGCGTTTATCAATCCGAATGGCATTCTTTGGTATGCAAACATTCCCCACTTAGTACGGAAAGTAGTTTTAATACGGTCTCCTTCCGCTACCAACACTTGATTGTAACCGGAGAAACCATCTAGTAGAGAAAACCTTTCTGCTCCTGATACCATCTACAAAAAAATTTCTATTGAAGGAAAAAGATAATTATCTTTATCAAATGCTCTGTTCAGGTTTCTGAAATCTACACATAACCTTATTTATCCAGACTTCTTCCTTACGGGAACTAAATTAGCGACCCATTCCGAATGCCGGACTTTAAAGATGATCTTAGCGTCTAATAACCTCTTTAATTCCTTCTGAATCAAAGGCTCGAGAGTAGGGTGCATTATTCTTAGCTGCTACTGAAAAGGTTTAACACTTTCCTTCATAGGTATGACATGCTGAATGATGTGAATATCATATGTTTTTAGATCTTCATACGTCCAATCAAACACATCTTTATATTGCCAAAAGAGTTTGATGAACCTATCTCTTTCACCCAGTGAACAACATCTACCAAGATTGACATATTTTGGTTCGGCCTCTGTGCCTAGATTTATCAGTTCATGCTACATAGTAGAACTATGAGTTTTAACATTTGTGGGTTTTTTGAACTTGCTTTGCAAATCGAACAAACTTTCAAGTGATCTCACTCCTTTAGGGATGAAATTTCCATTGACTCGTCCTTATTTTGCAGATTAGCATCATGTTTTTCTTCATCTATAACAACTTCTTGAAACATGTCTTCATTTGTAAGGAAACTAATGATTTGTTCGTCATCATCGAACACCCTAAAATTTGTTATATTATCTAGAATGGAAGGCTTAAAAACAAAGTCAATAGAACACTTATTATTAGTATGCACCAACCTAGAAGTAGAGGTAGCTAACAAGTCAGTGGCAACATTCTGTAATCTAGGAACAGATTTTATATTAAAATATTCAAAGTTGGTAATTAGATCCCATACCTCAGACCGATAGCCTTTCAGATGTGGTGAAAGACAATGAATTGTGTCTTTTACCTATCTGACGACTATTTCCGAGTCGCCAAAGACTTTCAGATATTTAACATTCAAATTAATGGACTTCTTCAACCCATGGACTAAAGCTTCATATTCAACAGTATTATTGGTACAATAAAACTCTAATCTACCAGACAAGAAGTGCTTGTTCCTCTCGGGATCCATTAGAACACAACTGACCCCGTTCCTTCCTGAGTTTTGGAACCATCAAAGTACAAAACCCAAGAAACATTATTTGATCTAACCAAGTTAGTATCTGAACTGTCTAAGTTAGTAACTAAGTTAACTATGTTACAGTCAATATCGTGAGAATAAGAAAATTGAAGGAGATCGGACTATTTGTCTGAGTCATTGCCCATATCTTCTGACTGATAGTTTCCAGGCTCGATTTCTAAGAAACAATTCTCTAGGATGGAATATGAGAAAGTTACGGCTTCATTCTTTCCCTCTAGCTAAGTTCCGTTATGTTTCATGTGTGGTTCTCTTAGCACTTTAATTTGGTTTTGCCTATTCTGATAGGGCAGCCATAAGTGGGACCAATCTATGGCAAAATAATCGTCTAGTTTAGTTGACCAATCTCTGCTAAGGATCAAACCATAAGCTTTAGGGATATCAACTACCATTATATCAATGAACCGACACACCCTAGAATCTACAGACAACCTTATAAGCACATCTTTCATTTCTCCAATTACCTTAACAGCGGTCCTGTCCAGCTGAATAATTTGGGCTGGGGATGGAGTTGGCTACCCATTGATCCTTTCGCAAATAGAAAATGGAATGACATTTGAGGATGCTCCAGCATCTACTAGACAGTTATGCACATTGTGATTGAAAATTTCAAAAGTTAAAAGGAACGACAATGTTTGGGATTTAGATTTCCCGCCAATACTAGCTTCATTAATTTCAGGGTCTTCGTGAGTATCTACTAACGGTGTGCTAGATTGGGGTTCAAGAGCCTGCAACAATTTATTTCGTGGCTGGGTAAAACTACACATATAGAATATCAAAACATTTGCTTTAACTTTCTTTATATCTTCAATTATGTCATATCCCATATCACATTCCTTTACAAGTTTGGGTTGATTATCAGTTTCATTTGAAGTTACTTTTGGTGGCTGAATTATTTCAATGTTTGGCTATTTAGTAGGCATTTGGTTAGTTTTGGGCTGTGATGGAATGACTGTGACGTGTCTTTTTGGTATCTCTTTGGAGGTTTTAGGCTTGGGCGTGGTTGAGCTTGGAACTGGATCAATGACTGGACCTTTACTACGAGTATTAATGTTAACAGTTGAGGCTTGACTTTCCTGAGGATAATATTCAGCTAATTTAGTTAAAGGTATCCAATCCCATAACACAATAGTAGTGTCTGTGGCTGGTTCTTCAGGTTTAGAATTTTGATCCTCTAGAGGATTTCCTTGGTCTGGGATTTGTGAGTCTAGCATTTGGTTCAACACCAAGCTCATAGAATTTATCCATTACGGACAGTTTTTCTCAGAGTGTAATTCTTGATGAAAGGTGCATAAATCTTCCATCCCTACTTCATTAAAATTTAAAATAGGAGAGTTATTCATAGGTGGATGAGGCTGATCGTTTTCCTCTCTTTTCTTGTAGAAAGGTTTAAAAGGCTTTCTGGAAGTGCTAGCTTCCTTATCCTTTTGAAAGATCTACAAATTTATTGGACAATTTTTGCATCATTTTGACTACATTTTCCATATCCCCTGATGGTTCTTCCTTATTCCTGGTAAGCAAGAATGGTTTCTTAGTGGTTGTTGTTTTTGTTTCTACATCAAGCAAATGCTTAGAAATTTTGTCTGCCTCTTCTTCTACCTCCCTAGCTTCTTCGAAATTTTCTATTAAAGTGGTTTTCTTAGTTCTTTGACAAACATTGCTAAGGGGGGATAGAGTGCGGTTGTATAATATTCCACTAAAGCTTCTTCTGCGGGTTTAGCTGCTTCGCTAAAATTATTTAATAGTGTGGTGAATCTTTGGTTTACTTCTTGTACCTTCTCTTTCTTTTCCATCCTCATGGACAACAATTCTTTCATGAGCATAGCTACTGTTTTCTGATTTCCATATTTCTTCAAGAAACATTGTTCAAATTCTTCCCAACTAGCTATCAAGATAGCTTGTAAACTAAACTACCATGAGGATACCTTAGGCTCAAAAGTATAGGGGAAAAGTCGACAGACTACATCTTCATGTTGCACATTTAACAGGTTCAAGGCTAAGTAATAGCTCTTAAGGTGAACTTCAGCAGAAATACCTTTTCCAGGATCATACTTAGGCAAGACCTTTTCAAGGTTCTTAGGCAGATTATGAAAAGGACCAGCCAAGTTCAAGGCTCCTCTTGCTCTCCAGGAAGGTACATCCATGGCTCCTTGTGGAGAATTAGGTGGAGTATAGTGTGGAGTATGAGGTGGAGAATTCTTTGGAGTGCACAGTTTTTCAAGATCTAGAGGATCCTCAAGATCTATTTCTCCAAGAGGTTCTGTAATTTATTCTAAAGATAAGTCCACCGATTCTTCAAAGCTCTGAACAAGAACTGAATCGTGTGTGTACTGTCTTTCTTTTCTAAGAGCTCTACTTCTAGGAAGAAAGGGAATCACGTTTAAACCACCAAGCTGTTTAATGTAAGAATGGGTATGTCTTCTCAAGTTTGCTACTTCAGCAAAAGGTATAGCATACAGTGTTTCTTTATTTTCTTGATTTTAAAATCCAGAGTTGAAATTTTCTTGATTTGTCACTTCCAAATCTGAATTGCCTAGGATTGTTGTTTTAAGCAGGTTCCCAGCTGGATCTCTTCTTAAAGAAGAGTCTCTTGTATCAACCATGCACTGGTGGCCCTCCTTCTAGCGCCAAAAACTGTTGATGCCTCAAAAATCGTAGCATCAATCAGCAAGGGATTCTCCCCAGTAAACAGTCCCAATTAGATTGTCCACCATTTGATTGTAGGGAATCTGTCCAGTTAATGGTTTTGGCTACCGTGAGATTTAAAGATTTCTTATTCTCAGCACTGGTTGCGGCCCGATCCACCGTTTATGTATTTTGTTTTAAAGATGATATGCAAGTGCCCTAAGTTAAATGCAGGTAGCTAATCTAAGCTAATTTAAGATTGTATAAACAAATCTAACCTATCCTTGCAAGGAGAAAACCTTAAAGATGAGTAATAGATTGAAAGAGACATCTAAAGATCAAACAGATAGCTATTCAATCCTCAAGATGCATCCACAGCAGGAGATACAAGATATTAAAGATAGCTTTAATTCAAGCCGATGGCTTTCTTCAACCCATGGACTAAAGCTTCATATTCAACAGTATTATTGGTACAATCAAACTCTAATATACCAGATAAGAAGTGCTTGTTCCTCTCGGGATCCATTAGAACACAACCGACCCCAGATCCTTCCTGAGTTTTGAAACCATCAAAGTACAAAACCAAAAAAAATTATTTGATCTAACCAAGTTAGTATCTGAACTATCTAATTCAGTAACTAAGTTAACTATGTTACAATTGATATCGTGAGTCTGAGAAAATTCAAGGAGATTGAACTGTTTGTCTAAGTCATTGCCCATATCTTCTGACTAATAGTTTCCAGGCTCGATTTCTAAGAAAGAATTCCCTAGGATGGAAGATGAGAAAGTTACGGCTTCATTCTTTCCCTCTAGCTGAGTTACATTCTGTTTCATGTGTGATTCTCTCAGCACTTTAATTTGGTTTTGCCTATTTTGATAGGGCAGCCATAAGTGGGACCAATCTATGGTGAAATAACTGTCTAGTTTAGCTGACCAATCTCTGCTAAGGATCAATCCATAAGCTTCAAGGATATCAACTACCATTATATCAATGAACTGACACACCTTAGAATCTACAAACAACCTTATAAGCACATCTTTCATTTCCCCAATTACCTTAACAGCAGTCATGTCCAGCTGAATAATTTTGGCTGGGGATGTAGTTGGCTACCCATTGATCCTTTTGTAAATAGAAAATGGAATGACATTTGAGGAGGCTCCAGCATCTACTAGACAGTTATGCACATTGTGATTGAAATTTTCAAAAGTTAAAAGGAATGACAATGTTTGGGATTTAGATTTCCCGCCAATACTAGCTTCATTAATTTCAGGGTCTTCGTGAGTATCTACTAACGGTGTGCTAGATTGGGGTTCAAGAGCCTGCAATAATTTATTTCATGGATGGGAAAAACTACACATATCGAATATCGAAACATTTGCTTTAACTTTCTTTATATCTTCAATTATGTCATATCCCATATCGCATTCCTTTACAAGTTTGGGTTGATTATCAGTTTTATTTGAAGTTACTTTTGGTGGCTGAATTATTTCAATGTTTGGTTGTTTAGTAGGCATTTGGTTAGGTTTGGGCTGTGATGGAATGACTGTGACGTGTCTTTTTGGTATCTCTTTGGAGGTTTTAGGCTTGGGCGTGGTTGAGCTTGGAACTGGATCAATGACTGGACCTTTACTACGAGTATTAATGTTAACAGTTGAGGCTTGACTTTCCTCGGGATAATATTCAACTAATTCAGTTAAAGGTACCCAATCCCATAACACCATAGTAGTGTCTGTGGTTGTTCTTCAGGTTCATAATTTTGATCCTCTGGAGGATTGCCTTAGTCTAGTATTTGTGAGTCTCGCATTTGGTTCAACACCAAGCTCATTGAATTTATCCATTGCGGATAGTTTTTCTTAGAGTGTAATTCTTGATGAAAGGTCCATAAATGTTCCATCCCTACTTCATTAAAATTTAAAACAGGAGATTTATTCATAGGTGGATGAGGCTGATCGTTTTCCTCTCTTTTCTTGTAGAAAGGTTTAAAAGGATTCCTGGAAGTGCTAGCTACCTTTTCCTTTTCAAGATCTACAATTTTATTGGACAATTTTTGCATCATTTTGACTACATTTTCATATCCGCCGACGGTTCTTCCTTATTCCTGGTAAGCAAGAATGGTTTCTTAGTGGTTGTTGTTTTTGTTTCTGCATCAAGCGCATGCTTAGCAATGTTGTCTGCCTCTTCTTCTACCTCCCTAGCTTCTTCGAAATTTTCTATTAAGGTGGTTTTCTTAGTTCTTTGACAAACATTGCTAATGGGGGGTAAAGTGTGGTTGTATAATATTCCACTAAAGATTCTTCTGCGGGTTTAGCTGCTTCGCTAAAATTATTTAACAGTGTGGTGAATCTTTGGTTTAATTCTTGTACCTTCTCTTTCTTTTCCATCCTCATGGACAACAATTCTTTCATGAGCGTAGGTACTATTTTCTGATTTCCATATTTCTTGAAGAAACATTGTTCAAATTCTTCCCAACTAGCTATCAAGCTAGCTTGTAAACTAAACTACCATGAGGATACCTTAGGCTCGAAAGTATAGGGGAAAAGTCGACAGACTGCATCTTCATGTTGCACATTTAACAGGTTCAAGGCTAAGTAATAGCTCTTAAGGTGAACTTCAGCAGAAATACCTTTTCCAGGATCATACTTAGGCAAGACCTTTTCAGGGTTCTTATGAAGATTATGAAAAGGACCAGCCAAGTTCAAGGCTCCTCTTGCTCTCCAGGAAGGTACAGCCATGGCTTCTTGTGGAGAATTAGGTGGAATATAGTGCGGAGTATGAGGTGGAGAATTCTTCGGAGTGCACAGTTTTTCAAGATCTAGAGGATCTTCAAGCTCTAATTCTCTAAGAGGTTCTTTAATTTCTTCTAAAGATAAGTCCACTCATTCTTCAAAGCTCTGAACAAGAACTAATTCGCGTGTGTACTATCTTTCTTTTCTAAGAGCTCTACCTCTAGGAAGAAAGGGAATCGCGTTTAAATCGCCAAGCTGTTTAATGTAAGCACTGGTATGTCTTCTCAAGTTTGCTACTTCAGCAAAAGGTATAGCATACAATGTTTCTTTATTTTCTTGATTTTAAAATCCAGAGTTGAGATTTTCTTGAGTTGTCACTTCCAGATCTGAATTTCCTGGGATTTCTGTTTTAAGCGGCTTCCCAACTGGATCTCCTCTTAAAGAAGAGTCTCCAATATCAACCATGCACTGGTGGCCCTCCTTCTAGCCCTCAAAAATCGTAGCATCAATCAGCAAGGGATTCTCCCCAGTAAATAGTCCCAATTAGATTGTCCACCATTTGTTTGTAGGGAATCCGTCCGGTTAATGGTTCCTACTACCGTGAGATTTAAAGATTTATTATTCTTAGCATCGGTTGCGGCCCGATCCACCATTTATGTATTTTGTTTTAAATATGATATGCAAGTGCCCTAAGTTAAATGTGGGTAGCTAATCTAAGCTAATTTAAGATTGTATAAACAAATCTAACCTATCCTTGCAAGGAGAAAACATTAAAGATGAGTAATAGATTGAAAGAAACATCTAAAGATCAGATAGATAGCTATTCAATCCTGAAGATGCATCCACAGTAGGAGATACAAGATATTAAAGATATCTTTAATTCAAATAATGCATTCAATTACTCATTTGAGACAGACATCTTTGCACAGAAAACAAAAGAGGACAATTGTCCCTTTGACTTCATGATTCGATAACAGGGAAGGAAAATTTGATGCATCATGGCTATTGAGCTAGTGTTGGGGCAGTGCCTCTGCTTCAGTTGGAGCAGTCATTTTGGAGGGTGCTTCTATCTCAGCTGGTGCCTCTACTGTTGATGATGTGCCTCTATCGATTAATGCCGCTGCTGCTGCCTTCTTATCTTCTTCTTCTATATAGCTGAACCAAACACCAGTGTCTCTTGTGACAACATTGGAAGTTGAAGGGAGCAAGATCTTCTTAGAGGTTACATGCTTGTCGAGCTCTTCTTCGATGTATTGCATTTTTGCTATTTCTGTCTGGCGGATTTCATGGAACATTTGAGCATGTACAGAAGGCAACATGATGCATTGATGAATATCATCTATGGTTAACACATCAATTTTCCTCACATACTCCAATTGAATGCTCATCTCGTCTTTTAAATCAGAGAGGCACTGCTCTTTACTTGGAAATTCATCAAGGGTGTGGGGAAATACAACCTTTCACTTTACATGCACTTCTTGAATCTTTTGATAAAGGCTATTACACTTTCCCATTTCAACCTGGATCACAGTAATTAGTTTAGCACCGCAGTTCCAACAAAATTCCATGAAAGCTACTTCTTCCTTAAAATCAACCATCAATTTGAACGGGAGGTGCTTGGGGAAATCCACCTTCCCTTCTCTCCACTCCATTTGGCTTAAAATATTTGCTTTTACCCGTGTATACTTATTCCTTAGCTTGACAGCCTCAGAGTTGATTTCCTTCATTATGTCCAGCATGGCCTTTAGCCTGCAAACTTCTTCCATAGGCAGTTCTTGCTTCTCATGCATCTGCTTAAGCACATCACATGATTGCTCATGAAACAGAGTCATATCCATTGCTTTGTTGCTTGCTTGTTCTAGCTGCTCAACCAAAAACTGCTTATCTTCCTCTAATTGGACAACTTTAGCTTCAGAGTTGTTCTTCTCTGCTTCAGGTACCATCATTTGTACTTCTAGGTGTTGCTTTTCCTCCTCTAGATGTTGATATTTATCCAACAACTCCTTATGATCGGACAAGAGGTGATCATGTTTCTTTACTATGAGCTCCATATAGGACTACTCATTGGCCACGGTATGCTATAGCATACGAGCCCTTTTCATTGTTGACTCGAACTTATTGACTATGTTGATTACATTGTCCTCGCTTGCTTTAGCTGCTGCTACAACAACAGATGCCATAGCCACAAAAGCATGCTTCGTGTTTTACATAACAATAGTTTCACGATGGGTGACAATGTCCGATTCAAAAAGTCTCTTCAACCTTGTCTCTGACTTCAAAACAATAGATTTCCTATCTCTGTTATACACAAATCTGTTCCACTAGGAAACAATATGATCCTTTGATGGGGTGAAAGCGATCAGTGGGAGACTTTCTATGGGGACATTCTCTTCAGCGGGCAGGATTTGTACCAATTGGGATGAACCTATATCCATGTCCTGTGTATTAGAACCACCAGCTCCTGCATCTTCATTTTCCTTGTTTTCTTCTTCGGCCTTGTGCTTTATTTCTTCTTCTTCAGCCTTCAGCCAATTTTCTACTGCCTCCCTTTCTTCCTTCTCTTTGGAAACTTGCTACAATCTTGCCTCTTCTAACTCTTGATACCGAAGCCTTTGGGCTTCTTCTTCTTGCAGTTTAAGAGTTTCTTCCTCCTGAATCTTAAGGACTTGTTCTCACTCCTTCCGCAACTTGTCATCAATTTCTTTCTGGGTTCTATCTACTTCCTCCTTTAGCTTCTGTTCTCCATTAGCTAGAGCTTCCGCTACTTCCTTTTCTTTCTGCAACTTGGCTTCTTGGACACTTTGGACAGTGGTAGAGCTAGAACTTGCTCCACCTTTGTATCGACATATTTTCAACTCAATCATGTTGCTGATTCCCCTATATACTTCTTCATCGTCATCATAATAATGGGCATAATCAAAGTGGGCGTACAACTCTTTACAGTGTTCTGCAACTTTGTTTTGTCTGTCATTTCTCTGAAATATTGCTTCTCTGAAATGAAAACCTTTCAACTCTTGCATGAATTCCTCAGCAAATGCAACCCCTAAGAACCTATAGGCTCCCACATAGAATGGCAAAGAAGGGAAGGAAGACTTTTTCAATTTATTCAAAAATCCTCCGACTCCATCAAGAAAAACTTGCCTAATTGATTCTTTTAAGACTATATAGTTAGTAGCGTATATGGGAAAGATATATGGCGGCTTGGAACCTCCATACATTCTGATATAAGTACTATCTTCTGAAAAATAGAAATCACCATAATTTTCCAGCATTGCAATGGCATTCTCTGATAAGCAATTGGGTTCTTCACTAAACATTTGTTCATACAAGGGTATGATGAACTCCTCACAGATGATTTTTTAATACATCCTATAATTCTGAGCCCACAGTATCTTATAGGCAGTATAGACCGGGGTGTTGGACTGGTCCCAAATGCATCCCATCTTTGGGAAAGAGAGCTTGGTCAAAATGCAATCAACAAGATATGAGGACATGAAGAATTCTGACTTCTTCAGAGTCATTCCTTCTTTGGCTACGGATACGGTAGATGATAAACTATCTGAGAGGATAGTTGTCCATTCAAAGTCAGTTCCTTTGAATGCTACATAATGGATTATGGGGGCCCATTATATCCTATAAACGGTTCTGTTAGCCATGCTGAAAATTTTGCTCAACATAAGGGCGATCATCCGAAAAGGGGCCCTCATATTTTGAACTTCATATTCGTCACTATCTCTTTTCCTGAGCTACTTTCCTATTATTAGCAGCTTCTTAGCCATTTCAAGATTGTCCATCTGCCCCAGCCATTCATCATTCAATGGCTGCTAAGAGTGCGGTAATTTGTAGGCTGCTGCAATGTAGGCTAGGTGAAATGAGGCGAATGCCTCTCCTTTGCTATCATACAACACTCTTATTTCTGGGTTTGCGTGCTCCAAGATCCATCCAATCACTTCTGAGCAAGGAAGGAGCTCAGGACACGTAGAGGATTTGGATATCCCAAAGGTTCTGATATTCTGATAGATGTTCTCTTCCTCCAAGAGTGCTCCTAGGATGTCTTGGTCTCTAATCATACGATAAACATCTCCCCATTTGACCTAAGGAGAAACCCCTGTGGTGGATTTGATATCCTCAAACAGAGTTTCAACTCTTGGCTCTGCTGGTTAGGGCTCAACCACCTTAGCTCTCTTTCTACTACCTTTCGACATTCTGGCTTAATCCTGTCAAAAAACTACGCATGAATAAACATAAGATTGCACAATAGTACAGAACAATAGAGCAAGACGCGGGAAATTTAAAACAACATATCGACATGATAATATGTAATACTGCCAAATGAAGATAAAAACAACGATTTTGCTTCAGCACAACTTCAACCAAGATAAGTCACTTCGGGGATGGGCGCTAACTGAGTTGTGTTCTTTCTTTCCTTTATTCGTTCAGGATTTCTTTAGACGACAGTGCGAGTGGCGCGATGGGTAAAAGCCGGTTAGGAAGGTTAAAGCTTGTAGGTTCCAGGGACTTAGGGGAGAGTTGAAAGGGTGCATGGTTAGAAAACAAAGGCTTGGGAATTACCAAAAATAACAACACATGCAGACGTCTACTAGCCATGTAGCTCACAGGGGGTATTGTTACCGAGAAAAGATTTATACATTTAGCAGTAAAACGAAATAGTGACAGAGCCACCTACCTGGCAAAAGATTGTTGGTCCCATGGAAGCTGGCTATGCTTTTGGTGAGCTGAGCTGGATTAGTCTAACAGCTTCAAAACGACGTTCTCTAGTACAAATTCTAACAATAGAAACAAAACAAACTCCCCAAAACCTTATATAAAGGTTGACACGTGCAGGCAATTAATAGGTTGGTGGAGGCTTTAAAACGGCATTTAAAACGCATATGGCGGGGTCACCTCGTCACGTTTGGTATTGAAGCGTAACCGCCAAAAGCGGGAGGAAAGGGTGAGCTCACCTGACGTTGCGGTGAAGACTCGTAAGTTCTATCTGCTATTTTGGCGAGAGTTGCTGAGTTTATCCGATGTTGTGGTGCATACTCGTAAATTCCATCTGCAACTAAAGGTTTTTCGACTTGAATAAAACATGAGCCCGTTGTGGCCAAAGATTGGGAGTCATTCCAATGTTACGGTGGAAGCTCGTGT
This sequence comes from Larix kaempferi, assembly GCA_027924585.1. Lineage (NCBI taxonomy): Eukaryota > Viridiplantae > Streptophyta > Pinopsida > Pinales > Pinaceae > Larix > Larix kaempferi. Next base: position 146,668 of record BSBM01001889.1, read on the forward strand.
GTTTTCTGCCATTGCGGGGAAACTTGCCAAGTTTCCTCGAATTTTTCTTTGTGCCTTGGTAAAAGAATAACAAGAACCTTTCGTCGTTGTGGGGAAAATTCTTGAGTTGGTCTGCTGTGGCAGGAGGACTCGCCTAGTTCGCCCAAATTTTCGGATGGACTTGGCGATTTTTCCTGAAAGGTACAAGGTAGAAAAACTTGATAAAATAGGTGCCCGTTGCAGCTGAACTTTATGATTTCTTCCGTCGTTGTGGGTGAAAACCTTGAGTTCTTTCGCCATTGCGGGTGAAAAGCTTGAGTTCTTCCATCGTTGCGGGTAAAAAACTTGAGATCCGACTTAGAAGAAAAGATCAATAAACTCAACAAGAAAGTTTCCTCCTAAAACGAACTAAGTATGAAAGAACTTTTAAGGAAAGTTTAACTCCTAAGTAACTTTGTAAGAGAAGTAAAAGGAGGGGCCCCAATATCTACAAAAAAATTGGAGGGGATGTTGCAGCAACAACAATTGGCGATTCTCTGGTGAACACAGATCTCTAAAAAAAACACTCTCCTTAGGGGTAGAAAACTTACAAACTGTTGATTTACATGAGTGATAAAATGTCTTCATAGTTCAGCTTTCGTGGATACAGTGATCACTCTCATCATCATGGTCATTTTGGGAGAGGGAAACTTAGAATCATACTTCTTTTCGAATCTCTCAGGCAATGAGTATGGAGTTCATTTTAGAATTCTGCCTTTTAGAGATCAACTTAAAAAGACTCCACAGGATCGTAACAATATCTTACAGTCATATTCGTTTGTTCCTTATTCCCATGCTATTTATACCCTTTTGGATATTTCTTGATGACTTTTGTCGTTTGAGTCTTCCAAAAATGAGTTTCTTCAACTTGCATATTTGATTTCTCTGGTTCTTCAATCCATAATGTCCTTTTGAGTGAGTGATAAGTTTGTGTGATTTATCATGCTTCACGGACGGAGAAGAACCTTGCTGAGCTGATTTATTTGGGCAGCTTTTTGTCTGAATATGCTTTAGTATCTCTCTGTCGTTCTTTGATTAAAGCGAGAGTTTATGGAAATCAACTCTTTAATATAAGCCCTTTTGGCTTTCATTTGTAGCATGTGATAATTTTAAATTCCATATATCTGTGAGACATGCTTCCTTTCCATGGGTTTGCTATAGTGAAATCCTTGAGGCAGATAATTACGTTAAAGTGAATGGGGCCCCAAGGTAGTAGGAAAAAAATGTTGAATCTTAGTTATTAAAACAGGGCTGCTTTGACCAATCAGCGAACGGATCTAATATTCCTGAAAATCAATCATTGAAGACAAAGTCACCAAAACAATTCGTTGTAAGTGGTTTTTTACCCTTTCAAGATTGAGTTTAGCCTGAAGATCTATCTTCTGCCTTACCAACAACTGAGCTTGATTTATTGAAGGATAAAGGAAAACATTTGAGTGTAGAAAACAAAACTGACTTGAAAGAAAAGATAAAAGATAAGAGGAAAATAAACGTTTATCTACAAAGGAGACTTCACAAGACTATGAGAAATATTGTTTCAAAGCAAGTCCATTTAGAGGCAGGGCTACCTCCTCTCCTTGTAAATCTTTCAGTTTGTAGGTATTTGGGCCAAGCTTTACAGAAATTTGGTAAGGGCCTACCCATAAGTGCTGAAATTTTGTATGCATTCCTTTACCTTCATGGGTATGGTCCCATTTCAGAACTAGTTCACCTACCTCAAAATGTCTCTTGCCAGATTTTCTATTATTGAACCACTTCTTGACTATTTTTTGGTGTTGGTGGAATCAATCTTTAGCTTTCTATCAGGATTCTTCAAGTTTCAGCAAGGTGTCAATTCTGGATTGTAAAAGCTGGCTACTGGAACCTTGGGAGGATTGGGCCAATTGCAAAGATGGGAATGAGATGTTGGGAGGGAGGATAGATTCTTTACCATAGACAAGGGTATACGGGGAGACCCCCAAAGCATGTTTTGGAGTAATCCTTTCTTCCCATAAAGCATTTGGGAGAGTTGTGTGCCAGCTCCTCTGATTTTCGTCACAGTTTTCTTAAGAATTTGAATGAGGTTTTTGTTCAAAGATTCAGCTAAACCATTTCCTTAAGGGTAATAATTGGCTGAATAATGTAACTTAATTCCTTTCTCATAAATGAATTCATTTATCTTAAAAGACGAAAAATAAGTTGCATTATCAAAGACTATGGAAATTGGAACCCCAAACCTGGTTATGATTTTCTCTTTTAAGAAACTAATGACCGCATCTTCATTGATCTTGCGCAATGGGATAGCCTTTGTACATCTTGTAAAATAATCTGTGGTTGTCAGGATATACCGGTGTTGTAGAGAAGAATTTGGTTTTATCTCTGCAATGACATCTATGCCCCATTGTTCAAGAGATTCCGAGATGACCATCCATCAGTATCTTGTGAGCTATGGTGTCTCTGGAATAATGCCCACCAGTATGGCCATCATGTAGCTCTTTGACCACCTTACTTGCATCTTCCTTCTCTAAACATCTGAGAAAAATACCATCATAATTTTTTCTGAAAAGTATTGCATCAATGATTTGGTAAGCTGTCGAATTCAAACGTAGTGCTCTTCTTTGCTTAGAACTCCAATGCTCTGGAGGTACCCTTGTTGCAAGTAGTGCACTAGGTCTTTGTACCAAGATTCGGGCGTTGTGAAGATAGGGCAGACTTCAACCGTATTTAGTTCGGCCTTGTTTTCCCAATCTCGGTCTTCATCTATTGGGTGTTTGGTGAGCAATCTACATATGCCTTGACCTTTAATAATGGTGGCTGGTTTAAATTCCAAATCGCTTTATTGAAGAGCAGTGACCGAATTTCCTCTTCTTTCACCCAACTCCTTTTGAAAGAAAAGGGATCTGACGGCTGGATGGGGAACCACAACTTTAGTCCCATTCTTAAGAATATATGGCATGAACTGCTTTACTGCTTTGTATACGGCATATTCCTGTTTATCCATGATACGATAGTCCAGTTCAACACCTTGCAGACGAGTGCTCATAAAAGAGATTGGGTATTCATCTCCTAATTCAACCTGTTGCGTAAGCACAGTTGCGAGAGAATCATCTGACATGAAGGTATATAAAATAAAGTCTTTGTCAAAATCTGGACTTCTTAGAGAGGGGGCATTGGTGGCTGATTTGATATCCTTAAATGCATCTTTCTCTAAATCTGGCCACTTGAACTGCACACTTTGATTGACCATTTGCGATAGAGGTTTGACATTTTGAGTGAAACAGGGACAAACCTTCGAACAAAATTGATAGTGCCCATAAATGACTGCATAGATTTTTTATTGTGGGGCATGGGGATTTTATTGATAACTTGGACTCTCTCTTGATCTATTGAAATTCCTTTCTTTGAGATGATGTGACCCAAAAGTTTGCCTTCGAGAACAACAAAGACACTCTTCTTCGGGTTTAGAAATATACCATACTTCCTGCAACAGTCAAAAATCTATTTCAGATGGAAGACATGGTCCTCTCTTTTCTTCGAGAAGACTATCACATCATCGAGATAGACTACAACACAGTGATCGCCCAATCCTCGAAAATCAATGTCCATTGCTCATTGGAAGCTGGCTCCTGCATTTATCAATCTGAATGGAATTCTTTGGTATGTAAACATTCCCCACTTAGTACGGAAAGTAGTTTTAAGACGATCTCCTTCCGCTACCAACAATTGATTTTAACCAGAGAAACCATCTAGTAGAGAAAACATTTCTACTCCTGATACCATCTACAAAATTTATTCGATTGAAGGAACGGGATAATTATCTTTATCAGATGCTCTGTTCAAGTTTCTGAAATCTACACATAACCTTATTTCTCCGGACTTCTTCCTTACGGGAACTAAATTAGCGACCCATTCCGAATGTCAGACTTTAAAGATGATCTTAGCATTTAATAACCTCTTTAATTCCTTCTGGATCAAAGGCTCGAGAGTAGGGTGCATTCTTCTTAGCTGCTGCTGAAAAGGTTTAACACTTGCCTTCATAAATATGACATGCTGAATGATGTAAATATCATATGTTTTTAGATCTTCATACATCCAAGCAAACACATCTTTATATTTCCGAAAGAGATTGATGAACCTGTCTCTTTCACCCAGCGAATAACATCTACCAAGATTGACATATTTTGGTTCGTCCTTTGTGCCTAGATTTATCAGTTCATGCTGCATAGAAGAACTATGAGTTTTAGCATTTGCAGGTTTTTTGAATTTGCTCTGCAAATCGAACAAACTTTCAAGTGATCTCACTCCTTTAGGGATGAGATTTCCTTTGACTGCGTCCTTATTTTGCAGATCAGCATCATGTTTTTCTTCATCTATCACAGCTTCTTGAAACATGTCTTCATTTGTAAGGAAGTTAATGATTTGGTTGTCATCGTCAAACACCCAAAAATTTGTTATATTATATGGAATGGAAGGCCTGAAAACCAATTCAATAGAACACTTATTATTAGTAGGCACCAACCTAGAAGCAGAGGTAGCTAACAAGTCAGCGACAACATTCTGTAATCTAGGAACATATTTATATTAAAAGATTCAAAGTTGGTAATTAGATCCCATACCTTAGACTGATAGCCTTTCAGATGTGGTGAAAGACAATGAATCGTGTCTCTTACCTATCTGACGACTATTTTTGAGTCACCGAAGACTTTCAGATATTTAACATTCAAACCGATGGCTTTCTTCAACCCATGGACTAAAGCTTCATATTCAGTAGTATTATTGGTACAATCGAACTCTAATCTACCAGACAAGAAGTGCTTGTTCCTCTCGGGATCCATTAGAACACAACCGGCACCAGATCGTTCCTGAGTTTTGGAACCATCAAAGTAAAAGACCCAAAAAACATTATTTGATCTAACCAAGTTAGTATCTGAACTGTCTAAGTTAGTAACTAAGTTAACTATGTTACAGTCGATATCGTGAGTCCGAGAAAATTGAAGGAGATTGGACTGTTTGTCTGATTCATTGTTGATATCTTCTAACTGATAGTTTCTAGGTTCGATTTCTAAGAAACAATTCCCTAGGATGGAAGATGAGAAAGTTACGCCTTCATTATTTCCCTCTAGCTGAGTTACGTTCTGTTTCATGTGTGGTTCTCTCAGCACTTTAATTTGGTTTTGCCTATTCTAATAGGGAATCCATAAGTGGGACCAATCTGTGGCGAAATAACCATCTAGTTTAGTTGACCAATCTCTACTAAGGATCAAACCATAAGCTTCAAGGATATCAACTACCATTATTTCAATGAACTGACACACCCTAGAATCTGTAGACAACCTAATAAGAACATCTTTCATTTCCCCAAATACCTTAACAGCGGTCCTGTCCATCTGAATAATTTGGGCTGGGGATGGAGTTGGATGCCCATTAATCCTTTTGCAAATAGACAATGGCATGAAATTCGAGGATGCTCCATAATTTACTAAATAGTTATGCACATTGTGATTGAAATCTTAAAAGTTAAAAGGAACGACAATGTTTGGGATTTAGATTTCCCGCCAATACTAGCTTCATTAATTTTAAGGTCTTCCCGAGTATCTGCTAATGGCACACTAGATTGGGGTTCAAGAGCCTGCAAAAATTTATTTCATTGCTAGGGAAAACTACACATATCGAATATCAAAACATTTTCTTTAACTTTCTTTATATCTTCAATTATGTCATATCCCATATCGCATTCCTTTACAACTTTGGGTTGATTATCCGTTTTATTCGAAGTTACTTTTGGTGGCTAAATTATTTCAATGTTTGGCTGTTTAGTATGGAATTGGTTAGGTTTGGGCTGTGGTGGAATGACTATGACGTGTCTTTTCGTATCTCTTTGGATTTTTTAGGCTTGGGATTGGTTGTGCTTGGAACTGGATCAGCGACTGGACCTTTACTGCGAGTATTAATGTTAACAGTTCAGGCTTGACTTTCCTCAGGATAATATTCAGCTGATTCAGTTAAAGGTACCTAATCCCATAACACCATAAATGTGTTTGTGGCTGGTTCTTTAGGTTCAGGATTTGGATCCTCTAGAGGATTGCCTTGGTCTCATATTTGTGAGTCCAGCATTTGGTTCATCACCAAGCTCGTTGAATTTATCCATTGCGGACAACTTTTCTCAAAGTGTGGTTCTTGATGAAAGGTGCAGAAATGTTCCATCCCTACTTCATTCAAATTTAAAAGAGGAGAGTTATTCATAGGTGGATGAGGCTGATCGTTTTCCTCTCTTTTCTTGTAGAAAGGTTTAAAAGTCTTCTTGGAAGTGCTAGCTGCCTTATCCTTTTCAAGATCTACAATTTTATTGGACAATTTTTGCATCATTTTGACTACATTTTCCATATCCGCCGATGGTTCTTCCTTATTCATGGTAAGCAATAATGGTTTCTTAGTGGTTGTTTTTTTTGTTTCTGCATCAAGCGCATGCTTAGCAATGTTGTTTGCCTCTTCTTCTAAATTCCTAGCTTCTTCGAAATTTTCTATTAAGGTGGTTTTCTTAGTTCTTTTGACAAACATTTCTAAGGGGGGATAGAGTGCAGTTGTATAATCTTCCACTAAAGATTCTTCTGCGTGTTTAGCTGCTTTGCCAAAATTATTTAACAATGTGGTGAATCTTTGGTTTAATTCTTGTACCTTCTCTTTCTTTTCCATCCTCATGGACATCAATTCTTTCATGAGTGTAGCTATTGTTTTCTGATTTCCATATTTCTTTAAGAAACATTGTTCAAATTCTTCCCAACTAGCTATCGAGCTGGCTTGTAAAATAAAATACCATGAGGATACCTTAGGCTCGAAAGTATAGGGGAAAAGTCAACAGACTACATCTTCATGTTGCACATTTAACAGGTTCAAGGCTAAGTAATAGCTCTAAAGGTGATCTTTAGCAGAAATATCTTTTCTAGGATCATACTTAGGCAAGACCTTTTTAGGGTTCTTAGGTAGATTGTGAAAAGTACCAGCCAAGTTCAAGGCTCCTCTTGCTCTCTAGGCAGGTATAGCCATGGCTCCTCGTGGAGAATTAGGTGGAGTATAATGCGGAGTATGAGGTGGATAATTCTTCAAGAGGTTCTGTAATTTCTTCTAAAGATAAGTCCACTAATTCTTCAAAGATCTAAACAAGAACTGAATCGCATGTGTACTGTCCTTCTTTTCTAATATCTCTCCTTCTAGGAAAAAGGGAATCATGTTTAAACCGCCAAGCTGTGTAACGTAAGCATGGGTATGTCTTCTGAAGTTTGCTACTTCAGCAAAAGGTATAGCATACAATGTTTCTTGATTTTAAAATCCAGAGTTGAGATTTCCTTGATTTGTCACTTCCAGATCTGAATTTCCTGGGATTGCTATTTTAAGCGGGTTCCCAGCTGGATCTCCCCTTAAAGGAGAATCTCCTATATCAGCCATGCACTGGTGGCCCTCCTTCTAGCGCCAAAAACTGTTTATGCCTTGAAAATCGTAGCATCAATCAACAAGGGATTCTCCCCAGTAAACAGTCCCAATTAGATTGTCCAGCATTTGATTGTAGGGAATCCGTCCGGTTAACGGTTTTGGCTACCGTGAGATTTAAAGATTTCTTATTCTTAGCACCGGTTGCTGCCCGATCCACCATTTATGTATTTTGTTTTAAAGATGATATGCAAGTTCCCTAAGTTAAATTCAACTAGCTAATCTAAGCTAATTTAAGATTGTATAAAAAAATCTAACCTATCCTTGCAAGGAGAAAACATTAAAGATGAGTAATAGACTGAAAGAAACATCTAAAGATCAAACATATAGCTATTCAATCCTAAACATACATCCACAATAGGAGATACAAGATATTAAAGATAGCTTTAATTCAAATAATGCATTCAATTACTCATTTGAGACAGACATCTTTGCACAAAAAATATAGAAATCATTCATTACAGAAAACTAATTCACAATAGTAAGGAAAGATCTCACAAAAGTGTATGATTGATACAAGAGTAATCCATCACACATTCAACACATCTTTCAGGCAAAAATGTAGTGTCCCATGCTTTCATTAGGAAAAATCGAATTCCTTATACATGCAGAGAAATAGTTCACGTACAAGACAGAACGAGTCTTTCACCTGCCAAAAGTCCTCTATACTATTCACTAGCTATCTATTTATAAGTTTACCAACTGCCTCCAGGGATGCCACCTGTCTTATCTTTTTTTTTAAATCTAAAATTTTCTTCTAAATGTTTTACAAAATTAAGTGACTTGTGGCACCCTTTACATAACATAAACAAAAGAGGACAGTTGTCCCTTTGACTTCATGATTCGATAACAGGGAAGGAAAATTTGATGCATCATGGCTATTGAGCTAGTGTTGGAGCAGTGCCTCTACTTCAGCTGGAGCAGTCGTTTCAGAGGGTGCTTCTATCTCAGTTGGTGCCTCTGCTATTGATGACGTGCCTCTATCAATTAATGCCGCTGCTGCTGCCTTCTTATCTTCTTCTTCTATATAGCTGAACCAAACACCAGTGTCTCTTATGACAACATTGGCAGTTGAAGGGAGCAAGATCTTCTTAGAGGTTACATGCTTGTCGAGCTCTTCTTCGATGTATTGCATTTTTGCTATTGTTGTCTGGTGGATTTCATGGAACATTTGAGCATGTACTGAAGGCAGCATGATGCATTGATGAAGATTGTCTGTGGTTAACACATCAATTTTCCTCACATAGTCCAATTGAATGCTCAGCTCGTCTTTTAAATCGGAGAGGTGCTTCTCTTTACTTGGAAATTCATCAAGGGTGTGGGGAAATACAACCTTGCACTTTACGTGCACTTCTTGAATCTTTTGATAAAGGCTATTACACTTTCCCATTGTAACCTGGATCACAGTAATTAGTTTAGCACCGCATTTCCTACAAAATTCCATGAAAGCTACATCTTCCTTAAAATCAACCACCGATTTGAACGGGAGGTGCTTGGGGAAATCCACCTTCCCTTCTCTCCACTCCATCTTGCTTAAAATATTTGCTTTTACCCGTGTATACTTATTCCTTAGCCGGACAGGCTCAGAGTTGATTTGCTTCATTCTGTCCAGCATGGCCTTTAGCCTGCAAACTTCTTCCGTAAGCATTTCTTGCTTGTCATGCATCTACTTAAGCACATCACAGGATTGCTCATGAAACAGAGTCATATCCATTGCTTTGTTATTTGCTTGTTCTAACTGCTCAACCAAAAACTACTTATCTTCCTCTAACTGGACAAATTTAGCTTCAAAGTTGTTCTTCTCTGCTTCAAGTACCATCATTTGTACTGCTAGGTGTTGTTTTTCCGCCTCCAAGTGTTGATATTTATCCAACAACTCCTTATGATCGGACAGGAGGTGATCATGTTTCTTTACTATGAGCTCCCTATAGGACTGCTCATTGGCCACTTTATGTTGTAGCATACGAGCCTTTTTCTTGGTTGACTCGAACTTATTGACTATGTTGATTACATTGTCCTCACTTGCTTTAGCTGCTGCTACAACAGTAGATGCCATAGCCACAGGAGCATGCTTCGTGTTTTTCATAACAGTAGTTTCACGATGGGTGACAATGTCCGATTCAAAAAGTCTCTTCAACCTTGTCTCTGACTTCAAAACAATAGATTTCCTATCTCTATTATATAAAAATCTGTTTCACTGGGACACAGTATGATCCTTTGATGGGGTGAAAGGGATCAGTGGGAGAATTTATGTGGGGACATTCTCTTCAGTGGGTGGGGTTTGTACCAATTGGGATGAACCTATATCCATGTATTATGTATTAGAACCACTAGCTCGTGCATCTTCATTTGCCTTGTTTTCTTCTTTGGCCTTGTGCCGTATTTCTTCTTCTTCAGCCTTTAGCCGATTTTCTACTGCCTCCCTTTCTTCCTTTTCTTTGACAACTTGCTGCAATCTTTCCTCTTCTAACTCTTGATCCTGAAGCCTTTGGGATTATTCTTCTTGTAGCCTAATATTTTCTGCCTCCTGAAGCTTAAGGGCTTGTTCTCGCTCCTTCTGCAACTGGTCATCAATTTCTTTCTGGGTTCTATCTGCTTCCTCCTTTAGCCTCTATTCTTCATTAGCTAGAGCTTTTGGTACTTACTTTTCTTTCTGCAACTTGGATTCTTGGACACTTTGGACAGTGGTAGAGCTAGAACTTTCTCCACCTTTGTAGCGGCATATTTGCAACTCAGTCATGTTGTTGATTCCCCTATATACTTCTTCATTCTCATCATAATAATGGGCATAATCAGGGTGAGCGTACAACTCTTTACAGTGTTCTACAACTTTGTTTCATCTGTCATTGCTATGAAATATTGCTTCTTTGAAATGAAAACCTTTCAACTCTTGAATGAATTCCTCAGCGAATGCAACCCCTGAGAAGTTATGTTAAGATTCAATATGCTAAGACAGAAAATATCAGCATTACATTTCATTTCACAACAATAGCATATACAGGATCACTGAAGAAACAACAAGCACATCATAAACACAAGAGACATAGATTTATCCTGGGAAACCCTCATGGGGTAGAAAACCCAGCAAAGCTTCCTCAATATAGATGACCAGCAAATACAAATATGCAAACCAAAGACATGAGCTCCTCCTCCTCCACAGCAAACCTCTCTCACATAAGTGCGCCACTCACAAGTGAATGAATGAGTGAGATAAGTGAGGAACATCCTCCTCTACTTATACTTATTCCCCGACTGACTTTTACACAAGCTAGGTCGGCCCCAACTTAATTACTGGGCTAAACAACCCATTACAACTGACTGGGCCGACCCCACTAGGGTGGTCTAATAACCATTTGACCCACATAACACATACAGGGTCGACCCCCCACTAGGGAATTCTAATAACCCAAGTTACCACAATCTGACGGAGGAATAAACATCTCCGGAATAATAAAGTACAAATATAATGTTCTTAGAAGTTACAATATCTCAACACTCCCCCTTAACGATAAGGATATTATAACAACATCTGCAGGAGCAAGGAGTCATCAACATCCTACATGATACATCTATAAACCATTGGGAGCTTTCTCAACATCATCAGTAACTCAACTACTTACTGGAATATCTTCAAGATCTTCAATACTGGAACATCAACATCTTCAGTACCGAATCTTCTGTAGTAGTTGAACAACTACAACAATATCATCATCTAGATCCTCACGATCAGCAGCATCGTCATCACACGATCATCAGAATCATCATCATATGATCATCAGCATCGTCATCACACGATCATCAGCATCGTCATCATATGATCATCAACATCGTCATCACACGATCATCAGCATCATCATCATACGATCATCAACATCGTCATCACACGATCATCAGCATCATCATCACATGATCATCAACATCGTCATCACATGATCATTATCATTGTCATCACACGATCATCAGCATCGTCATCATCATCGTCATCACATGATCATTATCATTGTCATCACACGATCATCAGCATCGTCATCATCATCGTCATCACATGATCATCTTATAGGATGATCAATCCTGCTCTCTTTAGGACATAGGTCCATGAATGATACAATCCAAATCAAGTTCTGGGATGATCAATCCTAATTATGTACCTTTTGGACCGAGGTCCAGGGACGATCTAGTCCTATCATGTACATTTTGAACCGAGGTCCAGGGACGATCCAGTCCTATCATGTACCTTTTGAACTGAGGTCTAGGGACAATCTAGTCCTATCAATCAATTCTCAGAGACCTCTGTCTACGACTCAATTCAAGGGACCATAAATCAAGGGATGATCCAATCCTATCAATCATTCTTGGATACCTCTGTCTACAGCTCAATTCAAGGGACCATAAATCTAGGGACGATCCAATGCCATCCTGTCCATGAGGGACTTCATTCCTGGAGACATCGTGTCTATGGCTCAATTCAAGGGACCATAAATCCAGGGACGATCCAATCCCATCGTGTCGACTAGGGACTTCATTCTTAGAGACATCATGTCTACGACTCAATTCAAGGGACCATAAATCCAGGGATGATCCAATCCCATCCTGTCCACTAGGGACTTCATTCTCGAAGACATCATGTCTACGACTCAATTCAAGGGACCATAAATCTAGGGATGATCCAGTCCCATCCTGTCCACTAGGGACTTCATTCTCAGAGACATCATGTCTACGACTCAATTCAAGGGACCATAAATCCAGGGACGATCCAATCCCATCCTGTCCAGTAAGGACTTCATTCTCGGAGACATGTGTCTATGACTCACTTTAGGACTGAAGACCAAGGATGATCCAATCCCCATCCTGTCCACTAAGGACTTCATTTTCGAATACTTGTGTCTATGGATCACTTTAGGACTGAATTCCAGGTATGATCCAATCCCCATCCTATCCACTAAGGACTTCATTTTCGAAGACATGTGTCTACGGCTCACTTTAGGAATGAAGTCCAGGGATAATCCAATCCCCATCCTATCCACTAAGGACTTCATTTTTGAAGACATGTGTCTACGGCTCACTTTAGGACTGAAGTTCAGGGATGATCCAATCCCCATTGTCAACTTAAACCCTGTCTAATGACTATCCACCAACCTCTCTGTTGGCATCACCAATATAGGTATCCTCATCAATACATGTATACATATCATCGATACAGGTATCCTCATCAATACATGTATACATATCATCGATACAGGTATCCTCATCATCGACTTCACTTTCGATCTGGGAAATCTCATCATCAGTGTCTGCATCACTCCCCCTTTCGAGGAGGGTCCTACCAAGCTTGTCTCGGAAATACTCAAACTTTACTTGAGGTAGAGGTTTGGTTAGTACATCGGTAACTTGTTCACTTGAGGTAGAGGTTTGGTTAGTACATCAGAAACTTGTTACAAATTCGAACTTTATAGTTCCTTTCTGCACCATATCTTGTATATAGAAATGTCAGATCTCTATGTGCTTTGAATTATCATGGAACACTGGATTCTTTTCCATATTGATACAACTTTGTTTGTCACATAGAATCACAGTTGGGTCTATCTCTAAGTCAAACAATCCTGAAGCCATACCGCTTCACAACTAGCAGAGCAAGCAACCATATATTCCGCTTGTGCTAATAGCCACACTAGATTGCTTCCTGCTAAACCATGAGATCATGGTTGATCCTAGACAATAACATCCTCTCAATGTGCTCTTCCTGTCTGATACACTTTCTTCCCAATCAACATCTGTGTAGACATCTAAAGTCATCATCTCCAAGATAACATAGATCAAATTCTATTGTATCCTTTAGGTACCTCATCACATGCTTTGCAACTATCAGGTGAACACATCTAGTTTCCACTAGATACTGACTCAAGGTTTTCATAGCAAGGCATATATCTGGCCTAGTATTCATCAGATACATCAATGACCCAATAATATGTCTATACAGAGTAACATCAACTAACTCTGAGGAGTTATCAGCTAACAACTTCAAGTCATAACCCATGAGAGTGGCCATGGATTCACATTCCAACATATCGATTCTTCTCAAGATTTCCACAGCATACTTTCCCGGGATGAGAAATATTCCTTCTGAGCCTTGCCATACTTCCAGACATAGGAAGTAATGCATCAATCTAAGATCTTTCATTTTCAATTCTGCAGCCATCTTCTTCTTGCTTTTCATGATCTGTTTATAAAAATAGATCATCCACATACAGTGATAGTATGACAGGTTCATCATTCGTAACAGTTTAGCTTTACTTTTGGTAAAGCCCAATATTATCAAGAAACTATCAATTCTCCCTTTGTGACTAAACATCATTCATTGAGTGATCTTCTGCATATCTATATGTGCCATCTCTCGTTAGATGGGTCTACTGATATGAGCCTCAATATCATTCGAACTCTGTGGTGAGTTTCTTCTTGCGTCCATGTCATCTGTGTAAAGAAACCATATTCAACCTTGTAGCAAAGGTTGAGATCCATCCACATCACCCATGATGATCATTAAGCTCATCAATTGATTATCGATCCTAGGTACCTGAACAAAGCTTTCTTCAATTACATCATTGAGATAATGGTCTTATCTAGCCACTTGGAGCAAACATCTCATCATGATTCTCTTCCTCTTTCTAAGAGAATCTTCTAGCCACGAGCCTTCTATATTATGTTTTGATTTGTAAATATTTTTGTTGAACATCCATCACTTGTTCGGTGTTCATCATTCGTCATGATCTTTCCTACAAATAAAAATTAAGTACATGATTAGTAATACTTCATAATCATCAAATGATATTGACATGATAACCTATTATGTATACAGATATCATTTACATAGTTATGCAACTATCTTGACCAACACTTTGGCACAACACTTTTTCATATCCTGTATGCATACAGTGGCTATCTAGATGCCTTCCATCTCTACCAGAACATACTACCAAGAGTGTGCACAGCTCTCAGCATGTAAGCAAAGAGGTTTCATTCTAGACAAGCAACAATGGAATGTTTATCCAATTTACCAATCATATGCATATTAGTAGTATATTGTTCAATGCTATATGAATGTTAACACTCAACATGATATATTCTAGGAATACAAATATGTATACAACTATTACAAGCAATATCATTTACTATTGCAAATAACAACTCAAATACTTATCTTTTATGTTTGTGTGGTTGCCTCTCGCTTGATCTTCTATATGTATTTTGAACTTCTATTCATTCTGTACCACTGTGCATGCTCAAGTGTGCACTAGTGTCATCCTCATGATCTCATACAGAAACATACATTCATTAGTATATTCTCAATATTATCAAAACATTATAATTCTAAATAATCTTGAATATGTATAGTCATGATCACAGATAATAAACATTAGTATTCAAGGTTTCAGGGAAGTATTCTTTTACTCATGCATATTCTGGTTTGATCATAGGACTCTTCTGGTTAGTTAAATCATCAATCAAGATAAGAGACATAATATGCATAAACCCTTTATTACTAACTTTATGAATAAGCATAACCAATCATACCAAGTATATTTATATAAGGGATCCTAACACAAGGTAAGATTCTAACTTGACATAGGAAAACATACCTAGATTAGTATACCCACTTAGTCATGTCTAACATACCTAATCAATATCTTCTTTGTTCTCTTCAATGATTTAGAGATCCTGTGTTGGAACCTGCATATCTCATAGGTTAAGCATAATAGAAGAAAGCCATACATACCTCGTAAGTAGAAATTCTATGTGATCAAAGATTCTGGAGGAGTCTTTGTCTTCATGTTGTCATGGTCATGGAACCTGATTTGTCTTTCGTGATGTACCTGTATCTTGTTAGCAGACAACTTCAACCTCATACAACACCACAGTGAATTAGTACAATCATATAACCCTAATCAATGAATGTCTTCTATCATTCACATTCATACTTTTATTAGGGTGATAGGACAATTCTAACATTGTACTAACCTAAATAATATGAAGCCAAACATATTATGAACTTAATCAAGAATCAAATTTCAAGACATACCTGTATCTCCTTAAGTCATACCTATCGAGATTTCTTGTAGTCTTCTTATGTAAGGCCTTAGCCTCAACTTCCCCCTGAAACTGGATCTGGATCTTTATTAGGGTTTGTTAGAGAAACCCTAAAAATTCAATCTTTGACTTTCACACTTCTAAATGGATGAAAGGATGTGTCTTGCTGAGCTAATCAAACTTGCATACTTCAATTTTGAAATCTCCAAAATTTGACCCCTAAAAAATTTTAAACTTCCGGATCTTCTGGACAGGATCCCGAACTAGGGTTTGATGGAGCCCACCCTTCTTCTTAATCAAAAGATTCGATCCAAGGCTCTAAACTCTTATTTTTCTAAGGAGATTCCAGCCGTGGTCACAGACTTCAAAAATTCTAACTTTTGTTGAAGCCCTAATTTTCCACCTTTGCGATCAAAATCCCGAACTGGGGTTTGATCAAGCCTGGTCTTCTAACCAACCAAAAATTTTGATCTTGGTCTCTAAATTTTGATTTTTATGAGTAGCATCCAGCCGTGGTCTCCGATTACAGAAATTCCAACTTTCTCCAAAACCCTAAATTCCGGAAGCCATGAATGAATGTGCTAAAAAATAATTCTGTTTTGACAAAAATATGTACCTGATTGTTTCTATTGTAACTATGAAATTTTCAATCCACAGGGTCTGAAAACGTTTTTTGTGGTAGCCTTACTTATCGTCTTTCCATCCCGACAGTTTTGACCTCAATTGTACTTTCTGAGAGATATTTATTACAAGTGTCGCAACGTGACCTATTTATGGGATAAAACAAGAGAGCGAACTTGTACAGCGTTCCACGTGTCACTGGTTCAACTTTGGCCTCTGAAAATGTTTTTTGCGATAGTACAGTTTGTGTAATACCGGTCACTTTTTACAAAATTTCATTTGGATCTTCCTAGCCCAAGTTATTACCTTTTTTCCTAGGTCACCTGAATTTGACTGAGATCTGGAAGAGGCAAAAACCCTAACGTGTACTGATCATAACTCACAAAGTACAATGAATATGAGGGTTTACTTTGGACACAAGGTACCTGGGGATGTTATCTACGACCTGTAAAGGTTTTAGATCCTGAACCTTCTCCAAAATGGATTTATAGTGAAAGTTCCACAATGACTGTTTTTTTCTATACAAAACCCTAACCTTCAAGTTGTCGCAAGTGAAGCAAGTGTCGTAAGTGCCATACATTGCCTTCCTTCAGGTTAGCTCTGATACCATGTTAAGATTCAATATGCTAAGACAAAAAATATTAGAATTGCATTTTATTTCACAACAATAGCATATACAGGGTCACTGAAGAAACAACAAGCACAGCATAAACACAAGAGACACAGATTTATCCTGGGAAACCCTCATGGGGTAGAAAACCCAACAAATATTCCTCAATATAGATGACCAACAAATACAAATATGTAAACCAAAGACATGAGCTCCTCCTCCTCCATAGCATACCTCTATCACACAAGTGCGCCACTCACAAGTGAATGAATGATTGAGATAAGCGAGGAACATCCTCCTCTACTTATACTTGTTCCCCGACTGACTTTTACACAAGCTAGGTTGGCCCCAACTTAATTACTGGGATAAACACCCCATTACAACTGACTGGACCAACCCCACTAGGGTGTTCTAATAACCCTTTTACCCACATAACACATACAGGGCCGACCCCCCACTGGGGAAGTCTAATAACCCAAGTTACCACAATCCAACGGAGGAATAAACATCTCCGGATATACAATAATATCTTCACGGAGGAATGAAACATCTCTAGAATAATAAAGTACAAATAGAATATTCTTAGAAGTTACAATATCTCAACAACTTATAGGCTCCCACATAGAACGATAGAGAAGGGAAGGAAGCCTTTTTCAATTTATTCAAAAATCCTCCGAATCCATCAAGAAAAACTTTCCTAACTGCTTCTTTCAGGACTATATAGTCAGTAGCATATCTGGGAAAGATATATGGTAGCCTGGAACCTCCATACATTCTGATATAAGTACTGTCTTCTGAAAAATAGAAATCGCCATAATTTTCCAGCATTGCCATGGCATTCTCTGATAAGCAATTGGGTTCTTCACTAAACATTTGTTCATACAAGGGTATGATGAACTCCTCACATATGAGTTTGTAATGCATCCTATAATTCTGATCCCACAGTATCTTATAGGAAGTATAGAATGGGGTGTTGGATTGGTCCAAACACATCCCAGCTTTGGGAAAGAGAGCTTGGCCAAAATGCAATCAACAAGATATAAGGACATGAAGAATTCTGACTTCTTCAGAGTCATTCCTTCTTTGGCTGCAGCTACGGTAGATGATAAACTGTCCGAGAGGATAGTTTCCCAGTCAAAGACAATTCCTTTGAATGCTACGTAATCGATTATGGGGGCCCATTGTATCCCATAAACGGTTCCGTCAGCCATGCCAAAAATCCTTCTCAACATAAGGGCGATCATCCAAAAAGGGGCCCTCAGATTTTGAACTTCATATTCGTCACTATCTCTTTTCCTGAGTTGCTTTCATGTGATTAGAAGCTTCTTAGCCATTTCAATATTGTCCATTTTCCCCAACCATTCATCATTCAGTGGCTGCTGAGAGCATGGTAATTTGTAGGCTGCTGCAATGTAGGCTGGGTGGAACGAGGTGAATGCCTCTCCTTTGCTATCATACAACACTCTTGTTTCTGGGTTTGCGTGCTCTAGGATCCATCCAATCACTTCTAACAAAGGAAAGAGATTAGGACACGTAGAGGCTTTGGATATCCCAAAGGTTATGATATTTTGATAGATTTTCTCTTCCTCCAAGAGTGCTCCTGGGATGTCTTGGTCTCTAATCATACGATAAAACTCTCCCCATTTGACCTCAGGAGGACCCCCTATGGTGGATTTGGTATCCTCAAACAGAGTTTCAACTCTTGGCTCTGCTGGTTATGGCTCAACCACCTTAGCTCTCTTTCTGCTACCTTTCGGCATTCTGGCTTAATCCTGTCAAGCAACTACGCATGAATAAACATAAGATTGCACAAGAGTACATAACAATAGAGAAAGATGCAGGAAATTTAAAACAATATATCGACATGATAATATGTAATACTGCCAAATGAAGATAAAAACAAAGATTTTTCTTCAGCACAACTTCAACCAAGATAAGTCACTTCGGGGGGGGGGGGTGCTAACTGAGTTGTATTATTTATTCTCTTTATTAGTTCAGGATTTCTTCAGACGACAGCGTGAGTGGCGCGATGGGTAAAAGCCGGCTAGGAAGGTTGAAGCTCGTAGGTTCTAGGGACTTAGGGGAGAGCTGAAAAGGTACATGGTTAGAAAAAAAAGGCTCAGGAATGGCCAAAAATAACAACACATGTAGATGTCTACTAGCCATGCAGCTCACAGGAAGTATCGTTACCGAGAAAATATTTATACATTTAGTAGTAAAATGAAACAGGGGCGGAGCCAGCTACCTGGAAAAATAATGTTGGTCCCGTGGAGGGGCTATGCTGCTGGTGAGCTGAGTTGGATCAGTTTAAAAGATTCGAAACAGCAGTCTGCGGTACAAATTCTGACAATAGAAACAAAAAAAACTCCCCAAAACCTTTTATAAAGGTTGACATGTGTGGGCAATTAATAGGTTGGTGGAGGCTTTAAAATGGTGTTTAAAACGCGTACGGCGGGGTCACCTCGGCACATTTGGTATTGAAGCGTAACCACCAAAAGCGGGAGAAAAGGGTGAGCTCACCCGACATTACGGCGAAGACTCGTAAGTTCTATCTTCTATTTTAGTGAGAGTTGTTGAGTTTATCCGATGTTCCAGCGGATACTCGTAAATTCCATCTGCAACTAAAGGTTTTGCAACTTGAATAAAACATCCATCCGTTGCAGCCAAAGATTAGGAGTCGTTCCGACGTTGTGGTGGAAACTCGTGAGTTTTCCGTCGTTGCAGGGAAACTTGCCAAGTTTTTTTGAAGTTTTCTTTGTGCCTTGGTAAAAGAATGACGAGAACCTCCCGCCGTTGCACGAAAAATTCTTGAGTTGGTTCATTGTGGCAGGAGGACTCACCGAGTTTGCCCGAAGTTTCGAATGGACTTGGTGATTTTTCCCCAAAGGTACAAGGTAGAAAAACTTGATAAAACAGGTGCTTGTTGTGGCCAAACTTTATGAGTTCTTCCGCCGTTGCAGGTGAAATACTTGATTTCTTCCACCGTTGCATGTGAAAAGCTTGAGTTCTTCTGCCGTTGCGGGTAAACAGCTTGAGATCCGACTTAGAAGAAAAGATCAATAAACTCAACAAGAAAGGTTCCTCCTAAAAATAACTATGTATGAAAGAAATTCTAAGGAAAGTTTAACTCCTAAGTAACTTTGTAAGAGAAGTAAAAGGAGGGGCCCCAATATATACAAAAAATTTGGGGGGGATGTTGCAGCAAGAACACATCGTTACAATATCGACAAGCTTCAAATCCTTAATGGTGTCCCTGAATATGATGTTTTCATCCTAAAGTCTCCTTCTCCCCCCTCTCTTCTCATCTATGAACGTGATTAATTTGAAATCCCCTCCTAGTATCTAGTTCCTTCCCTCAAACCATCTATGGATCTCTCTTAAGGACTCAATAAAGCTTGCTTTCTGCTGGGGTAGGTGGGGGCCATAAACATTACTGAGGACCCCGTTGATTGGGCATCCAATCACTTGGAATTCAACTAATATGGATCAGGGGTATGCCATGAACCTTGTTAGAGAGACTTTTCTTGGATCCCAAGGATGCCTATCCCACCCACAAAACCTCGAGCATCGAACACCATCCCATCACAACCCCTCCAAGATTTTCTTCCAACATCATGGAGATGGGCCTTTGGGAATTTGGTTTCTAGCAGGAATATTATTGCAAGTTTCTCTCTTTGAACTTTTTTCTTCAATATTCTAACTTTCTGAGGGTTATTCAGCTCCCTAATGTTTCAATTTATAACCTTGATTGAAAACACAAAGCAAAATTAAAGACCCGGATTAGCCCTAATAGTAGGGTACTGACCTGATTCCACCAACCTAAGTATGGCTACTGTAATTCATTGCCGATTCAATTTCCTCCCTGGTTTATTTTCTATCTCCACATGTTTTTGTTTGTTATCCTTATGACACTCGGGGACAATTCCTAGGGGGATCAAGGAACGGGCTTTAATGATTGCCACCTGAAGAAGGGAAACGTTCTCTTGGGGTATGTATCCCTTTTTCTTATCTTCACATGCTTGTTCAATTCCATCTAGGTGCAGTTCCCCTATGTCCATGTCCTCCCCCTCATCTTCTACCTCCATCTACTATTGGATCAGGATCTTCTTTTCCTCACCTTTCTAATGACTCCCCTACTTTCCCTTCCTACCTATCTCTGGGTTCGGACTACTCTACTTCTCAGAAAGGGGTACCTGCTCCATATAATTCTTGATTTGGTCTTCCAGAACTGTGAATTGGTTAGTAACTCTGGCTTTTTTGTGCACTTCAGGGGCTCCCTGTCTTCATCCTACCTACTTTCGAGAATGCCCTTTTGAGAACCCTTGATCATCAACATGTTCAAATTGTTTGGGATGAAGGGGGGGTTTGTTTTGAGGGAAACCCCTAAAAAGGTTCCCATACTCATGTCATTGATGGAATTGGAAGGCTATATGTTCATCTAAATGTGTTTTCCAATCCTCATGTCCCATGATAAGTTAATAGATTCCGAGAGTTCCTTTGATAGATACATATCAACACATATCCTTGCATATGCCATGTACCTATGAGCTTTCGTGTGCTCCGAGGTATCAATGAAGGAACCCAGATTATTTCCTATATCCTCGACAATCCTTGGATACCAATATTCCCCTAGAAGAGAGTATAGTCGGATCCAAACCGATGCAACTCTCATATCTTCTTTTTATGGGAAGAATCGTTCCTTCCAAGGCTGAAGGAAAAGACCCGCTAAATAGATAAAGTATGTCCCTCCATCCATCACCCGATTTCTATCTTCTAGATTAATAAATCTTGTGGCGAAGAAGCCCTTGGATCCGAGGTGCAAGTCATAATGGCCTGTCGGTTTCCAGGTGGAATTAATCCACCAGATTGGGGATTTTTTAGATGGAAACATGCCTACAAATTTTCCAATGAGGGATTGATCTTTCATATACTAGATACGATCCCTTAATCTGTTCAATTTGATCTACATTGAGGGTATCCGATTCGATTTGGGTAGACACTACCCTTGTTAAAATTTAATATGCTAAGACAGAAAATAGCAGCATTACATTCCATTTCACAATAATAGCATATACAGGATCACTGAAGAAACAACAAGCATAGCATAAACACAAGAGACACAGATTTATCCTGGGAAACCCTCATGGGGTAGAAAACCCAGTAAAGCTTCCTCAATATAGATGACCAACAATATACAAAGATGAAAACCCTGAGCATAAGCTCCTCTTCTCCATAGCAGACCTCTCCTCCACAAGTGCGCCATTCTCAAGTGAGCGTGTGTGTCAAATGAGGAAAACACCTCCTCTATTTATACACTACTCTGACATATCTTTTACACAAGTACACGTAGGCTCGTATTTAACCAATGGGTTAAATACCCCACTACAACTGACTGGGCCGACCCCTCTAGGGTGGTCTAATAAACCTTTGACCCACATAACACATACAGGGCCAACCCCTACTAGGGAAGTCTAATAACCCAAGTTACCACATTCCGATGGAGGAGTAAGCATCTCCGGATTCATAGTATAATTACATCGGAGGTATGAAACATCTCCGGAATAAATAATATACAAATATAATATTCTTTGAAGTTACAATATTTTAACACTCCCCCTTAACGAGAAGGATATTATAACAGTATCTGCACGAGCAAGGAGTCATCAACATCATACATGATACATCTATAAATCATTGGAAGCTTTCTCAACATCATCAGTAACTTAAGCAGTTACTGGAACATCTTCAATACTGGAACATCAAGATCTTCAGTACTGAGTCTTTATCTTCTACAGCATTCGAACAGCTACAAGAACATCAACATCTGAATCCTCACGATCATTAGTATCATCATCTCACGATCATCAGCATCGTCATCACACGATCATCAACATCATCATCACACGATCATCAGCATCATCATCACACGATCATCAACATCGTCAGCATCGTCATCACACGATCATCAGCATTGTCATCACACGATCATCAGCATCGTCAGCATCGTCATCACACGATCATCAGCATCGTCATCACACGATCAATCTAGTTCTCTATGCAAACCAGTCATGTACCTTTTGAATCGAAGTCCAGGGACGATCCAGTCCTATCATGTACCTTTTGAACCGAAGTCCAGGGACGATCCAGTCCTATCATGTTCTCAGAGACCATATGTCTACGGCTCAGTTTACAGGACCAAAGTCCAAGGATGATCCAATCCTTACCGTACATTTAGGACAGCGTCCAAGGATGACTTAATCCTCAACCGTTCATTTAGGACCATGTCCAAGGATGACTCAATCCTCCACCGTACATTTAGGACCACGTCCAAGGATGACTTAATCCTCCACCGTACATTTAGGACCACGTTTAAGGATGACTTAATCCTCCACCGTTCATTTAGGACCACGTCCAAGGATGACTTAATCCTCCACCGTACATTTAGGACCACGTCCAAGGATGACTTAATCCTCCACCATACATTTAGGACCACGTCCAAGGATGACTTAATCCTCCACCGTACATTTAGGACCTACGTCCAAGGATGACTTAATCCTCCACCGTGCATTTAGGACCTACATCCAAGGATGACTTAATCCTCCACCGTGCATTTAGGACCTATGTCCAAGGATGACTTAATCCTCCACCGTACATTTAGGACCACGTCCAAGGATGACTTAATCCTCCACCGTACATTTAGGACCACGTCCAAGGATGACTTAATCCTCCACCGTACATTTAGGACCACGTCCAAGGATGACTTAATCCTCCACCGTACATTTAGGACCTACGTCCAAGGATGACTTAATCCTTCACTGTCCACCAAGGACTTCATTCTCGAAGACTTACGTCTATGGCTCTTCTTTAGGACTGAAGTCCAGGAATGATCCAATCCCTTCACATGTTCATCAAGAACTTCATTTTCGAAGACATACGTCTACGGCTCTTCTTTAGGACTGAAGTCCAGGAATGATCCAATCCCTTCACATGTTCACCAAGAACTTCATTTTCGAAGACATACGTCTACGGCTCTTATTTAGGACTGAAGTCCAGGAATGATCCAATCCCTTCACATGTTCACCAAGAACTTCATTTTCAAAGACATACGTCTACGGCTCTTCTTTAGGACTGAAGTCCAGGAATGATTCAATCCCTTCACAACATGTATAACAAAACATGTATCCTCATCATCAAAATATGTATAACCACAACATGTGTCATCATCATCAAGACATGTGTAACCACAACATGTGTCATCATCATCAAGACATGTGTAACCACAACATGTGTCATCATCATCAAGACATGTGTAACCACAACATGTGTCATCATCATCAAAACATGTATAACCACAACATGTGTCATCATCATCAAAACATGTATAACCACAACATGTGTCATCATCATCAAAACATGTATAACCACAACATGTATCATCATCATCAAAACATTTATAACCACAACATGTATCATCATCATCAAGACATGTATAACCACAACATGTATCATCATCATCAAAACATGTATAACCACAACATGTATCATCATCATCAAAACATGTATAACCACAACATGTATCATCATCATCAAAAACTAACATCAAAAGCATGTATACATCTATCATCAAAAGAAAGAATATAAGAGTCCTAAATCTAAATAATTCTAAGTAACTAGGTGCAGTAAATAGGTAACCTCATCATTGATGAGACAGAATTGTTATCAGATACTATGCTACTCCCCCTTTCGAGGAGGGTCCTTCTGGACTATACCAAGCTTGTCTCGGAAGTATTCAAACTTTACTCGAGACAGAGGTTTAGTCAAGATATTAGCAATCTGATCCTCAGTGCTTATATACTCGAGCTTGATAGCTCCTCTCTGCACCATATCTCGTATATAGAAGTATCGGATCTCTATGTGTTTTTGACTTATCGTGGAATACAAGATTTTCTATCTTGATGCAGTTTTGAATGTCACACATAATCATAGTGGAATTCATTTCTAAGTCAAACACTCCATATAATAGCTTCTGAAGCCACACTGCTTCACAGCTGGTAGAGCAGACAGCTATATATATATACTGCTTCAGCAGTACTGAGAGCCACACTAGATTGTTCCTTGCTGAACCATGAGATCATGGCAGATTCAAGACTATAACATCCACCTGATGTACTCTTTCTGTTTGAGGCACTTCCTGCCCAATCAGAATCTGAGTAACCATGTAAACGGAGTTCATGACCTCCAAGATAATATAGACCAAAATCTAAAGTACCTTTTAGGTACCTCACTACATGCTTTGTAGCTATTAAGTGAACCTTACTAGGTTCTACTAGATACTGACTTAGGGTATTTACAACAAAGCATTTATCTGGCCTAGTATTTGTTAAATACATCATTGACCCAATGATTTGTCTATATAGGGTTAGGTCCACTAAATCCGATGAGTCATTAACTAAAAAATTCAAGTTGGAGTCCATGGGAGTGACCATGGCTTTACACTCCAACATATCAAAACTTTTTAGAAACTTCACAGCATACTTACCTTGATTTAAAAGATCCCTTTTGGATCTTGCCATACTTCTAGACCTAACAAGTAGTGCATTAATCCGAGATCTTTCATTTTTATTTCTGTAGCCATTTTCATGATCTGTTTCTCATTCCTTGTCAGAAAGAGATCATCGTCACACAATAATGGTATGATAGGTTCATTATTCACAACCTTAAGGTAAAGGTTAGGATCATCTTTACTTCTGGTAAAGCCCAAGCTTTGTCATGAAGCTGTCAATTGTCCATTATTCACACTCTGCATTGAGTGATCTTCTGCATATCTATCTGTGCCATCTCTCGTCAGATGGGTCTACTAATATGAGCCTCAAAGTCATTCAAATTCTATGGTGAGTTCCTTCTTGCATCCATGTCATATGTGTATAGAAGCCATATTCAACCTTGTAGCAAAGGTTGAGATCCACATCACCCATGATGATCATTAAGCTCATCAATTGACTACCAATCCTGGGTACCCATACAGAACCTGATTCACACTTATTTTTTAATTTCACCATTAAGAGAATGGTCTTATCTATCCACTTGGAGCAAACATCTGTCATGATTCTCTTCCTCTTTCTAAGAGAATCTTCTAGCAATGAGCCTTCTATATTTTGTTTGATTTGTAAATCTTCTACAAATCAAAATTAAGTACATGATTAGTAATACTTCATAATCATCAAATCATATTAACATGATAACCTATTATGCATACAGATATCATTTACATAGTTATGCAACTATTTTGACCAATACTTTGGCACAACACTTTCCCATATCCTGTATGCATACAGTGGCTATCTAGATGCCTTCCATCTCTACCAGAACATACTATCGAGAGTGTGCACAGCTCTCAGCATGTCAGCAAAGAGGTTTCATTCTAGACAAGCAACAATGGAATGTTTGTCCAACTTACCAATCATATGCATATTAGTAGCATGATATATTCTAGGAATACAAATATGCATACAAGCAATATCATTTACTATTTCTAATAACAACTCAAATACTTATCTTTTATGTTTGTGTGGTTGCTTCCCGCTTGATCTTCTATATGTCTTCTGAACCTCTATTCATTCTGTACCACTGTGCATGCTTAAGTGTGTACTAGTGTCATCCTCACGATCTCATACACAAACATACATTCATTAGTGTATTCTCAATATTATCAAAACATTCTAATTCTAAATAATCTTGAATATGTGCAGTCATGATCATTAGTATTCAGGGTTTCAAGGAAGTCTTCTTTTACTCATGCATATTCTTGTTTGATCTAGTTAGTTAAATCATTAACCAAGATAAGAGACATAATATGCATAAACCCTTGATTACTAACCAATCATACCAAGTATACTTACACAAGGTAAGATTCTAACATGACATAGGAAAACATACCTGGATTAGTATACCTACTTAGTTATGTACAACATACCTAAACAATCTCTTCAATGATTTAGAGATCCTGAGCTAGAACCTGCATGTCTCGTAGGTTAAACATAATATAACAAAGTCATACATACCTCGTGAGTCTTTGTCTTCATGTTGTCATGGTCATGGAACTTGATTTGTCTTTTGTAATGTACCTGTGTCTTGTTAGCAGACAACATCAACCTCACACAACACCATAATGCATAAGTACAATCATATAGCCCTAATCAATGAATGTCTTTGATCATTCACATGCATTCATATTGTTACTAGGGTGATAAGACAATTAATAACATTAATCAAGATTGTACTAATAAATAACATGAAGACAAACACATTATGAACTTAATCAAGAATCAGATTTCAAGGCATACCTGAACCTCCTTAAGTCATACCTGTCGAGACTTTTTGTAGTCTTCTTATGTAAGGCCTTAGCCTCAACTCCCCCTAAAACTTGATCTGGAGCTTGATTAGGGTTTGCTAGAGAAACCCTAAAACTTCAATCTTTGACTTTCACACTTCTGAATGGATGAAAGAATATGTCTTGCTGAGCTGATCAAACTGGCATACTTCAATTTTGGAATCTCCAAAAATTTGACCCCTCAAAATTGCCTTTGAAACTTCTGGATCTTCTGGACAGGACCCCGAACTAGGGTTTGATGAAGCCCACCCTTCTGTCCAATCAAAAGGTTCGATCCAAGGCTCTAAACTCTTATTTTTCTGAGGAGCTTCCAGCCGTGGTTACAGACTTCAAAAATTCCAACTTTTGCTGAAGCCCTAATTTTCCATTTTTCTGATCAAAATCCCGAACTAGGGTTTGATCAAGCCCGGTCTTCTACCCAACCAAAAATTTGATCTTGGTCTCTAAATTTCGATTTTCCTGAGTAGCATTCAGCCGTGGACTCCGATTCCAAAAATTCTAACTTTCTCCGAAACCCTAAATTCCGGAAGCCATGAGTAAAGGTGCTCCAAAAAATAATTATGTTTTGACAGAAATATGCACCTGATTGTTTCTGCTATAAATCTGAAATTTTTGCTCCACAGGGTCTGAAACCTTTTTTTTTACAGTAGTGTGACCTATCATCTTTCCATTTTGATAGGTCTGACCTCAATTGGGTTTTCTGAGAGAGAGTTATGCCAAGTGTCGCAACGTGACCTGTTTATGGGATAAAACAGGAGAGCGAACTTTTACGGCATGCCACGTGTCACTGTTTGAACTTCGGCCTCTGAAAAAATTTTCTGAGATAACTCGACCTGTTATATTTCCATCCTGACAGGTCTGACCTCAATTGGACTCTCTGAGAGAGAGTTATGCCAAGTGTCGCAACGTGACCTGTTTATGGGATAAAACAGGAGAGCGAACTTGTACGGAATTCCACGTGTCACTGGTTCACCTTCGGCCTCTGAAAAAGTTTCTTGAGATAGTACAGTCTGTGTACTACCTGTCTCTTTTTACGAAATTTCATTTGGATCTTCCTAGCCCAAGTTATGACCTTTTTTCCAAGGTCACCTGATTTTGACTGAGATCGGGAAGAGGCAGAAACCCTAACTTGTACTGATCATAACTTACAAAGTACAACGAGTCTGAGGATGCCCTTTGGACACAAGGTACCTGGGGATGTTATCCTCGACCTGTAAACTTTTGATACCCTGAACCTTCACCAAAATGGAGTTATAGCGAAAGTGCCACGATGACTGGTTTTTGCTATGTAAAACCCTAACCTTCAAATTGTCGTAAGTAAAGCAAGTGTCGTAAGTGCCATACCTTGTCTTCCTTCAGGTTAGCTCTGATACCATGTTAAAATTTAATATGCTAAGACAGAAAATAGCAGCATTACATTCCATTTCACAATAATAGCATATACAAGATCACTGAAGAAACAACAAGCATAGCATAAACACAAGAGCACAGATTTATCCTGGGAAACCCTCATGGGGTAGAAAACCCAGTAAAGATTCCTCAATATAGATGACCAACAATATACAAAGATGAAAACCCTGAGCATAAGCTCCTTCTTCTCCATAGCAGACCTCTCCTCCACAAGTGCGCCATTCTCAAGTGAGCGTGTGTGTCAAATGAGGAAAACACCTCCTCTATTTATACACTACTCTGACATATCTTTTACACAAGTACACGTAGGCTCGTATTTAACCAATGGGTTAAATACCCCACTACAACTGACTGGGCCGACCCCTACTAAGGAATTCTAATAACCCAAGTTACCACATTCCGACGGAGGAATAAGCATCTCCGGATTCATAGTATAATTACATCGGAGGTATGAAACATCTCCGGAATAAATAATATACAAATATAATATTCTTTGAAGTTACAATATTTTAACAACCCTGACCACCACCCCTCTGGAGCCGACATTAGATTTAAACCCTGATTTCTCAATCCATCTCCTCCCATTTCATTTAAAGGGATCCAAACGATTCCGATATGAACCCCTGCATCCATTGTCCTAGGGGAGGCCATATCTCCTCCCCTTGTCCTTTCTTCCATGAAACATCGTCAACCGTCCTCACAGACTTGCTGTAAGCAGGAAAGAACCAAGTGCACCTCCGATCAAACCTTCGTTTAAGGTTAATATATACTTCTTAGAAAGTTTTTATGGTGATCAATATTTTTACTAAGAGGGTTTCTTATTCTTCCCTTTGAACATAAGGATTGCATATCTCTGATAAAAAAGAGTAGGAATCACAAATCAATCAATATTTTTATAGTCTAGTTTTCTACTTTGTCCACTTTTGAAGGCATTTGCTTAAGTTAACATAAATACATATTTTGGTGTAGGTATTTTAAACATATTATATATATATATATATAATGGTATGTAAAGTTTAGGAATCTCAATATTCTACCTCGAGACTAGAAAATCTAACCCATATTGACACCTTTGACATAGATTCGATATATAGATTGAAGCTAGGGTTCCATGGCTTCTTAAAAAGGCTTACAACCTCCAAGAATTACAACATTCTAATTTTTTAACTTATCCTGATCCATCTTGGTGATGGATTCCAAAGTGTTCATACATTTTCCTATAGGAATATCCCCACAAAGCCTTAATCCAACTTTGGATCTTATTTAATGGTATTTATTTGTTCATGCTGAAAATGAGGTTAAACATCATATTAAATGTCACTGGAAAGTAAGTTTGTATTAACCACTTCAAAAGATAATAAAAAAAGGTGAAAAATGATATATGCACCTCCCATATATTAGCTTAAGCATTAAAATATTAGATATGTTCATTAATGAAATAGATGGAAACATTAATGTGATTCTCAAATTAGTATGATTCAAAAAAGATTGTGGAATAAATATTTAACAATGTAATTTGATTCAAAAGATATTGTGGAATGCATATTTAACAATGTAATTAATAATATGAACTATGTAGAAATTACACTTGAAACCTCTTATGAACAATTTGGATATAGAGACATGTATGGTACTTGTTACCACTTTGAATCTATATGTTGTGAAATGTTTGTAATATGAAACCATATTTTCAAAGAAACAAATAACTTATAAAATAAGGATTTATTCAAAATTAGAACTAATGTAGCTAGTGAATATTATTGAACTTGTCTTTGATCTTACAATATCATCCTTTGATACATAAGACTACCAATGTGTTTTTTAATGTGTAGTCCTATACCAAATGAACTATGCAAATGTAACTCTTCAAACCACTTCACCCATAATTGAATTACTATGCATAATTCCATAAAATATGAATAGCATCACCATTTTCCTAGACACAAATTGAACATCTTTGAAGAGATTTATTGTTCCATTTTTTCATCATTTTTGCACAATAGATATTCATGTGAGCAAAGCACTTGTAAAGAATATTTTCATATGGCATAACATGCATCCATTAGATCCACTTTCACTCCATCTTTGATCTTATATTCCTAAGGTTTAATCCTCCATAAAGACTTCATAAAACTCCTTGGTTGTAAATAAGGTATGCATATCCTTCCAACACAACTATTTCATAGTGGAAATAGTGGGTCCCTTACAAGGAAAAGGGAAAACTTAAATAAGTTCCCAAAGGATACCCCCTTAATGTCTAAAATATTGATCATCCTTCCATGGGATTTGAGAATAGGATTGGATCAATACAACTATATCTATATGCATTGAAGAAACCATCCCCTTCAATCCTGAAATCAAACTTCTTCAAAATTATGGACACTTGTCACAGATACCTAGTTCCAAATCCAAAGGCCCATGTTAAAACCCTAGCTTTTGTCCTTCCACATGTTCATCCCCAATCCTTCCCATGGATTTAAGAAGAAATGTCTATCCTTCCACATTTCCATCCCCACTCCTTTCCATGGAGTTAAGAAGAAATGTGAAATTATTCAAACCTAGGACAAACTTAATCACTTCTAAGGAAAGTGCCACCCCATGGATATGAATTTAAATAACAAAGATCTAATAAGTACAAGTAAGGGATATGATATTGAGTGTTAGTAACCTGTTGGCACACTTTTTTATAGGAAACATAAGAATTTAAGGGATGGCAAGTCAAATTTGTACAATACACTTGCATTACATGGTTTAGAAATATGAATGTAATTCTTAAAAAATGTTAGTGAGTTGTGTTTGAACAGACTCAACATTGGAAATCTTACAACAAAATGGAGTTTCATTTTCAATGTTAAGTTTGGATGGGTGATAAATGAAAACAACATGTGATTCTTCAATTCAAACGCATGTGCATTATGAAATGTGAATGTGTTTCTATTTATTGAAAAAAATTGCAACTCTTTTATTATTTTTTCTATTTATAAGGTAATAAACAAAATCATACTTTGCATACAAGGATCCTTCAAAATGCCTTTTTGTCTACTACATGACTAAAAAATATGGTACATAGAATTCAATGAGAAGAATTCTGCAATTCAACTTGTGTTGACCATATATATATGTTTTTCATAACTTCCTTATTGAGAATTTATTAATTAACTCTAAAATTGTTAGTTCATTCAATAATCATTTTTTTTATTTAACTAGTTAAATGAAATAATACTAAACCCAATCAAAACATGGATCTGATGTGTGAACCTAAAACCTTGACAAAAAAAACTAATTTCAAAACCAAAACATCAACAAAAATCACGTAAACCTAAATAAAAACCCCATCAACCTAATGTTACGCTAAAATCTCGTCACCATGAGTCCTGTATCCACTCATTGCCTTAATCCCTGAAGTTTACCTGACCAAAAAAATCTAGAGCAAGTTGTTGACCTTGTCTTCCATCATCCCTAGAAATGTTGGCACACCCTTCTCACCTGCAAGAGGCGCCACACCTTGGATGGCGCTTGATGTGCACTAACATCCTGTGCCATTGGCTCTTGCTGTCCTCATGCAAGCTGCGGCTACCATTCCTGTCGCTTGTTGTCTTCATGCAGAGTGTGCCAGTGTTGATTTAAATGGATAAACAAGAGCTTCGAGTGACTTCTCGAAGCATGGTGAGGTGTAAGTCTATCTCTAATTGATAGGTGAGCTGTCCTTCGGTTCCCTAAACTCAAGGGAAGATCCCTTATACTTCTCCCATTAATCCTCAACCTAGTCCACCCATTTGGTCTTATAAATATGAATCCTCTCCCCATTGGAGGGGGAGGAAGGTCTAAAGTACTCTCATACTTGTGGAATTACTCTAGGCGATCCCTATTCATCTTTGGGAGTCTTACTTCATCCTTGGAGGCTTGGCTTGGCTTGTTGGAAGGAAGGTTGTAACATTAAAGCATAGGTTGTAACGTTCTCTCTCTATGTCCTCTATTTTATTGTACAGTTAATACAATATCTTCCCATATACATTATTGTGTTGGTAGTGTTTAGAGTTTTCTTCCTTAACTGTTAGATTAGATCAATCATATGCAATATATGCTTTTACCGCTCATTTGTTTGTACTCATTCATCAGGGATTTGCAGTTGGAGATATGAAGGTTGAGGAGTATTGGATCAAGCAAAGGGTGAAAGGATTTGTGAATGTCAGGTATGAGATCCATGTGTTAGTTTACATTTATATTGATCTAGGGAGGTTGATTATATTCTGTACTTTATTTGTTCTAGATCCAGTTGGACTAGTGAGATCTAGCCTTAAGTCCGCTTAGGTATATTGTCCGAAAACACCTAATACTAAGGTTGAAATAGTTACTTAGTTGTCTTGTTTGAGGAACCTAGTTCGCATATTAATTTAGATATCTCCAAGACCTAATTTTCATTTCCCATATAAACTCCTTGGACACAAGTATTGCAATCATTTTCTAAGATTAAGTCCAACTATATTATTTAATTCCTTGTAGGTTATAGAGTATTGGCTTTATATTTGTGTGGTCACATAGGCCTACTCACCTAGAGGAACAATGTATGATGTTAAATTCACTCCTATGTCGCTTTCATACATGACTTTCCCAATGATGATATTTTATCTCTTTAGGTTGTTCTTCTATGATAGACTGTGTTCCTTGAGTTTCCCCTAATTAAGTCTAGATGTGTGACCTCTTAGGGATGTCTCATATGTTATTAGGAACTATGGCTTCATTCTCTCTCTTGGGCCCTAGCCCTTGGTTGCTATTTCGGTTCACAATTTCCCTCATGGAAAACATTTTAGGTATTTCCTAACTTTATGGGTTTGGTTCGAGTGTTGTAAACCCCCCATTGGGTCTAAAATCACTTACGCTGCTGTGCTCACTAGCTCATTTCCCTATTCACATGACCCATTTGTCCACTTTTTCACCATCTGAGCCTCTGAAACCAACAAAAGGTCACCAAAAGACCTGAGTACACCCCTTTTCCCACTAAAAAATATTATTTTTCCTAAAAAAACATAAAAAACCCTCAAAAAGGGTCCAAATTCCCAAAATATTAAAAAGGGAATAAAAATATTAATTTTATTCAAAAAAGGAAAAAAGGAGGGAAAAGTACCTAAACCATCTTGGTTAATACCATTGGTTTCCACAAAACCACAAATGGTATTTCCCACCACCAAAACCTATAAAAAGGTGGTAGGGGCTCCTCATTTCACATCCATCCATTATCTCATCCTCATGCTGCCGAAATCTCCCTTGAGCATTTTGGCCATTGTAAGCAACCTTGGAGAAGGAGACCTCTTGGAGCTTGGAGCTACTCATCTTGGGAGTTGCTCAACATCAACCTTCACCATTGAAGGTATTATCGCAAGCACTTGCTTGCCCCCCATTTTTCAATACAAATTCATTCTTTAATATTTTCTTGTTCTTGTTTTTTAAATGTTTACATTATTTGCTTATATTCTTGCATAGATCCATGATTAGTTTTGTTTAGTTTAATTAGTTGTTTATTTCTATTTGAAACTGCTGCTACTAGTTAGCAGGTGCCCATAGCACTAAGCCTGGTTGCAAAACCGGGCCAACAGCTGCTTCATTTAAATTCCATGACAACCCAAATATATTTTGGGTTTCTATTAATGGATTCAAAATTAGTTAATCTTTCTTAACACTACCCCACCTCTTGGTCTTAAGTGTCTCATGGATTCCTAAAAGGGTACCACCTTTGTGGTCAAAAACACATATAAAAAAGGGACATTTTAGGCTTGAAAACCCGTGGTATAGTCTTAATGAACCCAAGGTACCAAGTCAAACATTGTATATTTCTCGTTTTTGCACATCCTACTCTTGTCGAGTTTTACACATCTTAAGAGTTCTATGCTTAAGCCTCTTTTTTGTTTC
Source organism: Larix kaempferi (assembly GCA_027924585.1). Taxonomy (NCBI): domain Eukaryota; kingdom Viridiplantae; phylum Streptophyta; class Pinopsida; order Pinales; family Pinaceae; genus Larix; species Larix kaempferi. Next base: position 181,170 of record BSBM01001889.1, read on the forward strand.
TTCCTTTTCATTATTTTATTTTATTGTCCATTTATCAAGAATTTATTCTCCGTAATTATATAGAAAATGATTTATTTTCAATAAAATAGGCATAGGAAATTACAAACACATAACCACATTAACCATATAAATACTCCAATGGTCATAACATACATACAAATATATATGTGCCCATGCGAGCTTGCGCGCGTGTGTTTGTGTGTGTGTGTGAGTGTGTGTGTGTGTGCGTGTGCGTGTGCGTGTGCGTGTGCGTGTGCGTGTGTGTGTGTGTGTGTGTGTGTGTGTGTGTGCGCGCGCGCGCGCGCGCGCACACACACGCATGCACACGCAGGCGTGCCAACGTGATCACGTGGGGTGGTTCACAAGTACACCATTAGTAATCACCATTTCAAATTGAAGGAAGTAAGGCTACAAACATGATGCAAATCTAATGTATATTGCTAAAATTAAAAAATTGGGTGTCATTGTAACACCCCATATATGTTCTTTTGCTTAGGTTTTTAAACAAAAGATTTTCAAGTTAGTTCACACATCTTGGAATCATATCAGACTTGTGAAAAATATCATGGGGTTATCCTGCTAGGAATGTCATAGTTGGATACAATGACTTGTGATCGATGCTACCTTAATATGATTGTCATGTATTTGATTTGGAAGTATAATTAAATGAATGTGTATGTGTTCACCTTATGATTATAAAACAGGTATATTTTGATGTGACTTTTTATGGCCATGATCCATGTATACCTTGGGTAGAGCTAGTGTGATGGGATGGTACCATAGTATCATGGTATCCTCATCACCTAGATGCTCCATTAGGAACCTTAATTGTTAGTCTATGTTGAACACTATAAATACTTGGTTGGGAAGTGATGTATTTGTGATTGTTTTGTACTTTATTTTTATTGATGAATTGTGATTTTAATCATGATTCATTGAGTTATTTATTGTAATGATTCACAAGGGTTAGTGTGGTGATGGAATATTATGATGTTCTTTGGGAATAATGACCTTATGGTTGTGACACCCTAGTGTGGTGATGGTTCCAGTGATCTTGATTTAATTGTTGATTGACTATTATGTACTTCACGAGGATTAATAGGATATGGTGTTTTTGACTTATCATCCCCTTATTGATTACATTAGTTGATGATTGATTTATGTTGGACATAGAGAAATTTGTGGTATTATTGGAAAAATATAACCTTTTGTAAATAGAAGTATGTTGGAATCTTATTAATACTAGGGGGGGTGAATCAATATTACCGTAGTTATGAACAATTTTCACTTCTTATACAACTTAAAATGCAATTATATTATACGTTAAAAAACAGTTGTACTATGCGTTCATCATAAACAATAACATTCATCCACATATGTGCAAAACACAGAACACAAGGATTTTTATGTGGAAACCCAAATGGGAGAAAACTATGGAATTCTGTCTTATAATATAAATATTACATTCATGGAAGAACCAACTTCCGAAATTCTCCAGCACCAACTAGAAGGAGTCACCAACCCCTGGTTTTATAGGAACTGGCCTAAAGGAAGCACCGACTCCCTGATTTACCAGCTTCAACTGGAAGGAGGCACTGACCTCCTGTTCCTTGCCCCATCCTGCCGCTATGATATGAATGTAGAAAATACTTCGATGATGTTTTACTGATTCACGCACTCTTCATATTAACTGCAGTTCATTTTGTTGTGTGCACCTTCTGTATATTGAGATCTTGCAATAGCTAAACTATATCACATACTTCACTTCACCACATACTTAACCTCATCTTCAAAAATCGTGCATTGCTTCGACATGCGTTCTGTTACTACGCATATACAAACTCAACTGATATTGCACATCCTATGTTGTGTTGTTGTACTGACTTTGCACATCTGCATCATATTACTTACATCATTCTGTGCATCTTCTATTATGCTACACTTCTGTCTTGGTGCATTTTCTTGGATAATTTGTGACCTTCTGCGTACCATCTGTGATTCTTCTTTTTTGTTCTTACACACTTGTCTCAGATAAAACTCATCATACTATGTGTCTTCTGCTGTGCTACTCTTTTGTCGTTGCTGTCTGTCTCAAATAAATTGTATCATCTTTTGCATCACTTGTTGTGCTTCAAGTTTGTCTTTATGCAACTAGCTTAGATAAACTACATCATCCTACGCACCATCAACAATTATGTTCTTTTGTTCATGTACACTTGGCTCTCTACTAGATCATGTTGTTATGGTTCCACAAGCCATCGATACCCCAAGAATTAGAAGCTTTCCAAATCACAGTACTACCACTTTCTCATATTCAAGCTTACTTTTACTCTCCAACTTGGATTCTTATTTATACTTGGCCTATGCAGACCGTATGTCCACAAGTTGGTCATAGCATCCATTCTCCCTTACTTCTTGGTAGAGCTGATTTCTGCATCCTCCACTTGTCATGATATGCATGTTAATTTTTTAGCATTAAATCAACATACTCTAGGATCTTTACTGAGAGAATAACATGTACAACATGTCAATCATATCAAGCATGTATCAAGCAATCACAGAAGACAATGGACACACAGAGTTTCACTAGGGAAAACCATAAAGGTGAAAAACCCCACAACTTCCTCAGAGATAGAAAGAGCAATGATAAAACCAAAGTACAAGAGATAGTCTTCTCCTAGCAGCTGATCCTCCTCCTCACATGTGAGCCACTTTTCGAGTGATGGAAGAGTGAGTAATGAGATATCAAATAGAGATATCCCGATCTCTATTTATACTTGTCATGTGCTGCCCAATAAACTAACATGTCCAACTTGTCTAACTCAGTCTAATAACCCATGGTTACATTAATCTGGGCTGACCCCACACTTGGTGGTCTAATAACCCATCACAACAAGTTACGACACTTGTCAATACAAATGACGACACTTTCGTATAGAGGAATAATACCATCTCTATAGGAGTAAAATATACATAGGTGAAATACATTCGAAAGTTACATATAAATCAATGTTGCACAACTGAGGTGTCATTCCTTGTGGGTATTTCACATACTTGGTCCTTTGCATTGTGGTTCTTGCGCACTTTGGAACCACTTCATGTGAGGTCTTGTGCCCTTGATGTACCATCACTTGTGGGTCTTGTGCACTTGTATTCTCTAAATACCTCTTTCTTCCAAGGTTCTTGCGTGCTTCCAAGACTTGTATACTTATTCCTATTGGTGGGTCTTGCACACTTCCGGGACTTGAATACCTGTCCAAACACATCTTGCTCCCAAACTTCCTACGCATTGCCAAGACTTGTCTTTCCATCTCTTTGGAATTACCTTTGACTAGATCGATGGGGAGTTGCGCGCATACCTTATGTACTTCTTCAAACTAAATATAATTATACAATCTGGATGCACTTCTTATGTACTTATTCAAACTAGATTCCATATACTTCTTTAAATTGGTAGAACAGATACTGAATCCTCTTTGACATCAGTTGACATCAATGACAACCAAAGTTCAACAATATATTCCTTTGGCATTGATGTCAACACCTCATGAAGCTGTGCATGTAAACACCTCATGAAGTTGTGCTTTTCCTCTGTTTTGTTTGCAATGCTCACCCTGTGTGTACTCCCCCTATGTTCTTGCCAGTTTGACCCTTTGCTCATCTATGCAGTTCTCAGTAATTTTCTGTTTTCTTTCATTTATTTGAGGATCTATTACACTAATGCATGCTTCATGATATTTCTCATTTGTTCCTTTGTGAGATCTCTGATTAGTACTTCTCTGTTGCTTTTTATCTCTGCGCTGATCACATGCTTTATTATTTTTCTCCCCCTTTGACATCAATGGAAAATAGTTGCCTTCAATGTGCAAATTTAGGTTCTGCTTTATTAGTTTTGGCATCGGCTTTCATGCAGTTGCTTGCATTGATCTCCTTCTGCATGTCCTTAGCAAATTGTTGACTCAAGTTGTCATCATTGCTTCCAAAAATATTGATATCTTCTACATATACTTCAACAACGATCATATTTTCATGCTCAATTTTTATGTAAATATTATTGTCCACACTACCCCTTTTGAAACCATATTGTTGCAGATATTTTTCTAATATTGAATACCAAGATCCGAGTGCTTGCTTGAGTCCATATAGAGATTTCTTTAGTTTGCAGACATAATCTTTATTATCTAAAAGATATAAACCTTTTGGTTTCTCTATGTACACTTCTTCTTCCAGATCTCCATTTAAGAATGTCGACTTTACATCCATTTGACATAACTTGATATTTTTAGAACAAGTATAGGCTAGGATCAACCTAATTACTTCCATTCGTGCAATAGGAGCGAAGGTTTCTTCAAAATCTATTCCTTCAATCTGCACATATCCCTTGCACACTAGTTTTTCTTTATTCCTAACAACCTATCCTTCTTCATTAAGTTTGTTCTTGAATACCCATTTTGTGCTAATAACATTTTTATTCTTGGGTTTGGGTACAAGTTCTAGTGTCCGATTCTTTTCAATCTGGTTTAATTCTTGATTCATAGCTTTAACCTAGTTCTCATTAGTTTTGGATTCCTCAAATACTTTTAGTTCAATTTGAGACAACAAATAAAAATGAACCTCTTAATTCGTATTTCTCAAGTGCCTCCTTCTAGTTCTGACACCAGCTTTTTTATCTCCAATAATTAGGTCCTCAAAATGATTCTTTTGAATGTATCTAGAAGGACACTTTGTATCCAGCCTCCCTTCATCTGACTCATGTAGATATATTATGTCTTGTGATTATCTTGTTTCTTCATTTACAGGAAGTTCCTTTGGTAATTGTTCAAATATTGGTTGGTCATCATCATCCTCTATTATTCTATGCATGAATACTTCATCTACATTTACATCTGGACTTTCTACCATATTCCTTAGTCATATATTGTAGCACTTGTAAGCTTTGCTTCTAGTCGCATACCCAAGGAAGATTCCTTCATTAGATTTGGAGTCAAATTTTCCCAAGTTTTCATTGTTTCTCTTGATGTAGCACTTGCTTTCGAACACTCTGAAATGCTTGACAGTGGCTGGCCTTCCCTTCCAGATTTTATAAGGCATTGAGTTATTGTTTGTACTTATCTAGCATATATTAAGGATGTGCATAGCTATATGAATAGCCTGATTCCAAAAAATATTTGGTAACTTTGAACCGTTCAACATTATTTTGGCCATTTCCTGCACAATTTTGTTCTTCCTTTCTGCCACTCCATTTTGCTGCGGAGTTCTAGCAACTCAAAATTGTCTCCTAATTCCATGCTTTTCACAATTTTTTTTAAATTTATTCGACGTGTATTCACCTCCATTGTCTGATAATAAACACTTAATCTTCAATTCAGTTTCATTGTCAACTACTTCTTTAAATTCCTTGAAGCATTCAAATGTCTCTGATTTTTCCTTAAGGAAGAACACCCATGTCATTCTAGTATAATCATCAATGTAAAGAAGAAAATATGACTCACCATTTAGCCCTTTGGTTCTCATTGGGACACATAGATAAGTGTGCACTAGTTCCAAGGGTTTTGTTGTGGTGTACTCTTTTGTCTTAACTAACTCTTGTTTGATTTCCATGCAGGCAGTGCTTGCAGACAAAATTCAATGGTTTCGTGATTTTTGGAATGTTTCTTACAACTTGTTTCTTACTAATTCTGACCAAATTATCAGAATGGATGTGCCCCAATATTTTTTTCCAGAGACAGATTTCATATATTTATCCCATTCAACATTTTTCTTCCTTTTCTTCATCCAAGATATATACACTATTAGGTGTTCTAGTGGTGGTTTCAACTAGTTTTCCTATATTCTTGTTTCTTATCTTACATTTTTCTGAGTCAATGGTAAATGTATGTCCTTGATCACACATTTGGATTACTATGAGGAGATTATGTTTCATGTTTTCAAAAATTAAGACATTCTCCGCTTTGGTCCTCCTATTTCCCAAGCTTACTAAGCCCTTACCTAGAATTTTGGCAGAGCCGTTATCTCCAAAATAGACACTGCCTCCTTGTTCTTCCCTATATTTCATGAAAAATGTTTTTGTCCCCTATCATGTGCTTAGAAAAACCGCTATCAATGTACCATTGACCCCTTTTTTGTGTGTAGGAATAGGTCACATTTTGTAGACTCTACTTTGATTGGGATGTTTATAGTCCTGACTATCATGACCGTGATTATGACATCTATAACATTCACAGTCTAGGTTCAGGGGTATGAATAGATTGAAATTTTCTTTTGGAGTTTCAGTTATTTTTCTAACATTGTTCATATGGGGCTAACTTGATTGAAATTGTTATTTATTCTAGAATTCACATGTGCATGTGCTATGCAGTTTATTTCCTTATGACCGAAATTATGACAAAAATAACAGTTACACAAAAAGAGAGTTTGATACCTATTTGGATGTGTTCTTTCTAAATTGCGCTGGTCGAATTTTCATGTGAGTTGGATCCTGGTTCTCGTCTTCAAAATTCTTATTTTTCTTTGCAATATAACTTTTGAGCACATCATCATAACACTTTGTTTTATAAACTAAATTTGAATATTCATAGTCTAGTTTTGACATACTTTTGGTGTTGTTTCCGAACTTTCATACATGTTGTAGGTGGATGCTGATATTTTGTAATTATTCTTTTAGAGAAGTGAACTCTGCTTCTATATTTTCACATTTTTCTTCTCTCAGTTTCAACTTCCTTACTACATATGCTTGTAATTTGAATAGTGATTCCTGCAAGTGTTTGTTTTTCTTCCATGATTCCTTCAGTTCTTCAATGCACTGATCATTTCTCCCTCAAAATCTATTTCAACCATTCCTTCATCTTCTAAGTCCATGTTATCCATGAATAATTTTTCCTTCATGTTCATATCTGTGCAAGGATCTATCTTCCAAATGTTAAGTTGTTACTGAATACACCTGCCCTGATACCAATTGTTGGAATCTTATTAGTATTGAGGGGAGGGTGAATCAATATTAACGCAGTTATGAACAATTTTCACTTCTAGTCAAACTTAAATAGCAGTTATATTATACGTTAAATAGAAATTGTATTATTCCTTCACCATAAACAATCACATTCTTCCACATATGGGCAAAACAAATAACACGAGGCTTTTTACATGGAGACCTAAATGGGAGAAAACCATGGAATTCTCTCTTATAATATAAATATTACATTCATGGAAGCACCAAATTCCATAGTTCTCCAGTACCAACTCGAAGGAGGCACCACCACCTGGTTTTATAGGCACCAACTTGAAGGAAGCAACGACTCCCTAATTTACCAACTTCAACTGGAAGGAGGCACTGACCACCTGTTCCTTGCCCCGTCCTGTCTCCCAATATGAATGTAGAAAATATTTATTTGTTATTATATTGATTCATGCACTCTTAAGATTAACTGCAGTTCATTCTATTATGTGCACCTTTTGTATATTGAGATATTACAATAGATGAACTGTATCACATACTTCACTTCACCACATACTTAACCTCATCTTCACAAACTACGTTCTGCTTCGACATACATTTAGTTACTGTGCATCTACAAACTCAACTGATACTGCACATCCTGTGCTATGCTGTTGTACTAACTTCGCGCATTTGCATCAGATTACTTACATCATTTTGCGCATCTTCTGTTATGCTACACTTTTGTATTGGAACATTTGTATTGGATACTATGTGACCTTCTATGTACCATATGGAATTACGCATTTATGTTCTTATGCACTTGTCTCAGATAAAAATCATCATATTGTGTGTCTTATGCTATGCTACTCTTCTATCACTGCACATTTGTCTCAAATAAACTGTATCATATTGTGCATCACTTGGTGTGATTCAAGTCTATCTTCATGCAATTGGATTAGATAAACTACATCATCTTTCGCACCATCAGATTATTGTTTCTACACACTTGTCTCTCTGCTAGATCATGTTGATCCATTTACACGAGCCATTGATACCCCAAGACTTAGAAGCATGTTGGTTCCATGAGCCATTGATACCCCAATAATTAAATGCTTTCCAAATCAAAGTACTACCACTTTCGCATCTTAAAGCTTACTTTTACTCTCCAATTTGGATTCTTATTTATACTTGGCCTACGCAAACCGTACATCCACAAGATAGTTGTAGCATCCCTTCTTCCTTACTTCTTGGTCAAGGTGATTTCCACATCCTCCACTTGTCATGATCTACGCGACTGAGGTGTCATTCCTTGTGGGTCTTGTGCATACTTGGTCCTTTGCATTGTGGGTATTGCGCACTTTGGAACCACTTCGTGTGAGGTCTTGTGCCCTTTATGTACCATAGCTTGTGGGTCTTTTTCACTTGGATTCACCAACTACCTCTTGCTTCCAAGGTTTTTGTGCGCTTCAAAGACTTTTATACTTCTTCCTATTGGTGGGTCTTCTGCACTTTCGGGACTTGCATACTTGTCCAAACACTTCTTGCTCCCGAACTTCCTACGCATTTCCAATAATTTTCCCGCCATCTCTTTGGAATTACCTTTGACTATATGGATAGGGACTTGCGCACATACCTTATGTACTTCTTCAAAGTGGATATACTTCTGCAATCTGGATGCACTTCTTATGTACTTCTTCAAACTGGATTTCATATACTTCTTCAAACTGGTACAACTGATATTGAATCCTCTTTGACATCAGTTTACATCAATGACAACCAAAGTTCAACAAAGTATTCATAGAGTGGGAATCACATCCAAGCGGAAGGGGGGTCTTTTTAAATGAGGATAGCCTACCTAATTATTTCATTTATTGACTTAAAATCACTTAAGTTAATTGGGGTAGAAGAAAAAGGGGATAAGTTGTAAATAATTACCTTTTACCCACTTTCTGATATGTGTAATTTATCCCCTAAGCTTAATTTCACCCCATGTGTGACATGGTAGGGGGAATGGGAAGTCCAAGAGACATTCTTGGGAGGGATATGATATTCTTTATAGATTAGAAAAGAAATTATGCCTTATGTGAGGAAGCTAGTTGTTGTGGAGTCATTGGGAATTTATACCTTGAGTAGGATAACTGTCTTGATTGTGAAATTGTGGGAGAACCCTAGTAGTTTCTCTACCCTCTTTTTTGTGGGTTGATGGGAGTGGGGAGTGTATATGACCAACTAGTGCCATTAATGATCATTTATGCTAGGAAATTATTTTATTTCGGCCTTTGGGATGATGTTTTCGAGTATGATTAATTAGGGGTATTCACTAGGGCTATAATGGTAATAAGATCCTTGCAAAAGGATGCCACTAACAAGTATGTTTCCTAGTCAACTGGGGTGTGCACTAGGGTTTTAAGTGTTAATAATATTCTTGCAAATGTATGCCACTTACAACTATGTTTCCTAACCAAATAGGGTTATGCATTAGGGGTTTTGAGTGTTAGTAAGACCCTTGCGCACTATAACTTTGTGGGATATGGGGGTGTTGTAAGTCCAAGATCCTATTTATTAAATGGGTTTTTATGCTCTAACAATATATATATCATATTGAAAATAAAAACATAAGAAAATTTATTTTGTTTATGTATTTTTACTTCCTTTTAGGGTGACTAATTGTTCACTACTTGATTCCTTAGTAAGCTTATTGTTATGCATAAGCATAGTTAGTCCTAATTGCATGACAAAAGGAAAGAGATAAATAGTATAAATATTTTTTAATATGTTCGACTAAACTAAGGTATTTCCACAAGGTTGAACACCTTAAAAAACAACTCACACAAACAGATCACATATCAACATACCAATGTTTTACATGGTTAAAACTCTCAGAGAGGGAAATAGTCCATCACCTTAACCAAATAGATACTCAAGGCAATATTTAATGCAAAGGAAAAATATGTTACATATGAGTTTCTCACAATCAATCATTAATAAAATGACTTTCCATGATTTTTAAATAAAGATCATAGACCAATTGGGAACTAAGCTATAGATCAATAATTGTTAAGATCTAGGTGAAGACGAACCATCAAATCAATCTACGTCTAGAACATATTGTGACCAGAGGATTACATAAGTACAGATGCATACTAAAGAAACACACTTTATCTAAAGATACTTTAGACCAAGTTGATCTTAACTAAATATTAAGTTTTCGAATATCCTAACATCCCCCGTTAAGAACAATTTGGGATAGGATTAAGGATTTACAAAGGTGACACAATAGGAGAAGGAAAGAGGAATTAGAGCCTATCCTTATTGTTGGTTCCAAGAACACAACAAACATGATTATACACAGCTATTGCAACTGCAACCTGATCCCAAAAACTTTGTAAAATTGTAGGGCCCCTCCTTTGATCTTACTCAAATTTTGTTTCATATTACCCCTGACACTTAGTTTTTCTTGAAAATAACAAAAAAAGGGGCATTTCCACACTTCCGCATTCCTAAGTTCCACATCATTCCTTTTCCACAAGTCCGCAATCTAGAACTTCCGCAATGCCGCAATCCTGCACTTCCAGAATTTCGAAATCCCTCTTTTCCACATTTTCGATTGCAAATTGGGTTTTTGGCTTGTTAAATGGTCTCCCGCATTCCCGCAATCCGCATGCCCGCAATTCCACATCCCGCTATTCCACATTCTGCAGCCCCACAACTCAACTTTCTTGCATTTATGATTGTGGATTGCAGACTGCCTTTCCGACTTTGGAATTTCATTCCGCATTTCCTCATTTCGCATATCCCTTTTCCACATTCCTGCACCTTGCTTGTCCACGTCCTGCAGTTTCACTTTTCCGTAGTTTCGATTGCGGACTGCGGATTGCATTTTTGAACATTGGAAAATGGCACCCGCAATTCCGCAATCCCGCATCCCTGCAAGCCCACATTATAGATTGCGGATTGCAGGGGGATGATTTTTTGGCCATTTTTTAAATCCTTTTCCGACTTTGGAAGGATGATTTTTTGGCCACTTTTAGGGTTTTTTTCAACCTTCCGCCTCTGCGATTTTAACACTGAAACTAGATCGTGGAATTTTAAATCTTTGTTTTGCAAACCATATTGACAAATAAAGCTTCTGAGATTTGTATTATTTTCATTATTATTTTGCTTAATAATGAGTTTTGCTTATACATTGGTTTTGTTGTTTCCTCAGGATGCGTGGAAGTTGAAAGGTTGTGAGCAGAAGGAACAACATGCATAAAATACAAGATTGGTAATATAAAGGATGCAGAGGAAGCCAAAGTGAGCAATCATATGTGAAGGAAGTTGAAAGACTGCACATAGAGAAAACGATTGGCATAAAAGACAAATTGTGTTATCCAAAGGACACAGGTGGAGTTGAAAGGATCATTCATAACGCAGATGGAGCTGAAATGCTGCACGCAAAAGAAACGATAGACACAAGAGCCAAATCTGGAAAACCAAAGGATGCAAAGGGAGTCAAACTCATCAGTCATGTACAGACAATTCTCTTGTAATATAAATATGGGGGAAGAGTACTAGAGAAAAGGGAATTTTTCTAGTGAATTAGAGACTGGATACATTGTGTAAGAGAACTAATTTTCTGCTAATGAGGAAGTGTCTATTTGTTGGGAAACGTTTGCACAGATGTTTTCCTAGGACATGTGATTGATAGATCAGAACTATTTCTTTTCCTTTTATGTTCATGTTGTGATATCTTTCTAACTTTATTGAACTACTTCAATGGTGGTGAATGATTTCCTTATCTATGCAAATATCTATGTGTTAACAGAGTAATAAATTGTGTTAATTAAAATCAAACCTATCTTTGGTAATATTATGTTGGGAATGTGCATATTTCATCTTAATAGCTATCTATTGGATTTGTATGAGCATTTTCAGATTATTACTCTTATTTAAATTCACTCCTTGCAAGGATAGGTTAGTTAGTTTAGAATAGAGTTAGCTAATTGACAAGGTAGAAGTGGTAAGACGGGAGGTAAGAACCTACACATCAATTGTGTGGTTTTTGTCTGTCAATTATAGGTTAAATGCATTAGTTAAATTAGAAGCATACCATAAACATAAAATATAAATGGTGGGTCGGGCTACAATCGGTACATAAATTAAATATACACAGCTACGGTAGCCAGACCGTTAACCGGACAGATTCCCTATACCAAACAGTGAGCAATCTAATTGGGATTATTCATTGGGGAGAATCCCTACTGTCAATGCTAGGATTTTCCAGGCATCAACAATTTTGGTGCTAGAAGGAGGGCTCGATGACAAGAAATCCCGTGTGAATTCATTTTTCTTAAGTTGACAAATTATTAATGACTTCTTCCCATATCCCTGTATTGGAACATGCTTTCAACTCAATGAGACCATCCAAAATTATTTCCAAGAAGACAGTTGATCTCTTGTTACAATATAATTTTGATGGTGAAGGGAACACCTATGCAATTAGACATATTGTTCATTTTGATGTCACTCGTCAAAATCTAAAAATTGAGCAAGATGCTGAAATATGCAGGTTGTTTACCCTTAGTTTCAAAGGATGAATTAGGTCTTGGTTCAAAATGCTATCGCCTAAATCTATTCATAGTTGGAAATAGTTCATGGAAATTTTTATCACTTCACATGAATACAATGACTATAGATATTTATGTGTTGATCTTGAAAGGATCCGAAGAAAGAAAGGTGAGTCAGATGACGATTTTATTTTGAGAATGGCTCATATTTATCATAGGTTTCGTGAAGAAGACAAGTCCAATGAAGAAGAATTAATTGACTGGGTTTTGGACCTCCTTGATTTGACTGAATATGATGAAGTTTCACTTAGTGATGAAGGAAATTGTAGTTTCTTGAATGATACTAACCTGGGACTTTTGTTCCAAGGTATGTTAAATTCTAGTGGGAAGAAAAGTATAGAAGATATTAATTTATCCAAAAACCTTCTTAGAAGGTCTGATATTCGGAATGAGTGTCCATTTTCTGCTGTAGGTGCACATGAAGAAATTCCTACTCCATCAAAAAGTGAGTTGAATGGAAAATTTTGTGAGGAATATTTGGGACATGTGGATAAATTAGGTTATTTGAATTTATTGGATGATGATTTGGAAGTACCATGTCCTCACATCCCATGTGAAATAATTGAAGAAAATGTTGAAGATGAATCTCCAGCTAGAGGGATGGATGCCCCATATTGTCAAATAACACCTCTGTCTGAAATTGTAAAAGAAGATAATATAAATCAGTGTTTGTTGAGAAAATGGATGATTCAGTTGTTGCAAATATGCTTGCTGGTAATGGCAATTTTGTTGCTAAAACACAACAGAATCATGTTGATTTGATTGATAAATTGTGAACTTACGATTCTCAGGAACATGCAAGTGTTGAAGGAAATTTGTTTGAGCATGAGGAAACAATGATGGATTCACATTCTGAAAATTTTTACTCTATGCACTCAGACTTGTTTGTTGATAGTGTAAAAGAGGATGAATCAATATTTGATCAGAGAATGGATTATCCAATTGTGGAAAATATGATTATTGATGATTGTACTATTGCTGAAACACATCTTGAACAAAATCATAATGCTTTGATAGATGATTTATTATTGGAGTAGCAAGTGATTGATGATTTAATTGAATATGCAAAATTTAAAAGAAGATTTTTCAACCCAGACATATTTACAGATTGTACAACTAAAAAATAAGCCAAAAATATGCTTGAATTGAATAACCTTGACTCTGAATTTTGCATTTCACGGAATATTGACAAGGGTGAATATGTAGAGATTTCTAATGATCATTTTGAAGTTTTTAATGAAGTATAATTTTTTTTCAATGGAACTCAAGCTAATAGTGATCGTACTGATGATGTGGAACAATGGGAGGTTATTTACAATACTCCATTGGATCCTAATGAAGACGACATTTATGATTTTTAAGAATTTCATGGTAAGGAAGAGTGCATTGATGACAATGATAAGGAACTTAATTGTCCAATGATGGTTATGTCAGATTCTCACATCATTAATCCACACTCTGTATCCAATAATGAGATGATATCTATGAAAAATGACTTTTTAATTTCATCACATGGTCCTATGGATATTCATTATTCATATTCAAATTTTTTCACATGAATCACATAACTTTCATGATTGTGTTGATATATGGCTGAAAATGTCATTTTATGAAAAGTTCCCACAATGCAACATGTACCTGATTTTTTCTGTTGTGAATGGATTTAGGACTGGTATTACTTTTCTGACCTTGAATTGCATAATGCATTAGTCCTACAGACCTATGCATAGCATTCATTTCCCTATGGGACTAAAATATTTTTGATGGCTACATTGGATCTATGATTTTACTTAACTCTGTTGAACCAGTGAAGTTAGGTTAGGAGTAGCATAGATTTTCTTTTCTTAGCTTGCAGAATTAGAGTTTCACTCACATATTTTTATTTGTATAGGCTAGTTGTTATTTATTCATTAGGTTTTATTTGATAGCTTAGATTTCCCCTTTATCTTTCTATCCCTTTGGATATTTGGAAATGAAGATGATACCCTTATTTGATGCATATGTTGGACTAAAATAAACATTAGGTATATACAAGAGATGTCTTCACTGATAGCATCTAGTTGTTTTCATGATAATGAGGACACATTCAAAATCTATCCAAACTGAAGAAAATCTATGTATGCAGAATTATGGAAATACATTCTTTGATTTTGAATGCAAGATAAAAGTGAACAACATAAATAAAAAAGGAAGGAAGATCATTGAAGATACAATTAGGGTTAATACCATTAAACGTTTTAGTTAACGATGAAAGAAGAAAGCATGTGCACTATTAAAGGTTAAATCATTGATGAACAATCAATAAGGCACCGATTGAAGAATCAAAAAACTTTCATGAAGATTCCTGAAGAGTTGATAACACAAGTATGTTCTAATTCAATTTTCTAAAAATAGTTTTGAGATCCGATACCCCATAGACCACTGGTTGAAAAGTTTGATCGTACAGAACTCATAAAGAAAATATGATATCCAGTTGATATCTCTTACTGTCCCATCAATGGGAATGACACCTCTAAAATTTTACCATTTAAAATGCATTATGAGATTGAACTAATAATTATGATTTGGAATTTTTCATTATCTGACATGGTAATTTTGCATCAAAATTAATTACCAATGTCACCAGCAAAAGGTAAGAACAACCGGGGTTTGATTACATTTTTATTGCCTCCCATGATTTCATTATTCTTATTCAATTATAATGTTTTGACAAGTATTTTCTAGAAGGGAGTGTAGCAAATGATTGTAAGTGCAGAAATACCTCTCCTAGATTCATAGGGAGTACTCTGTCACTTAGCAAATGAGCCCTGACAATGTCTTCTCAATTCCATTACTTTTTGAGTGATTTTGAAACTACTTGATTGTTGTTTTGGAAAATTAAATCAATTTGATCATGCAATGGAACTAGTGGCCTTATAATGAAATTTTAGATATACTTGACCTCAGGTGCTGAATCGTAAAAGATGATCTGAAACTTGTGGTGTTGATACTCCTTCTAATCCCCTGAAAATACCTTGGTTTGTTCTATCCTTCATTCAACTTAACAGTCGGCCCAATCATGAGCCCTCTAAGTGAGCTTAATTTCCTTCTTGCTGACTCAACCCTCAAACTAGAGTTATCAGAATTTGGTTTGGGAAGAAAGTGATGGAACACTTAATCAATTGTATGTTGGATATCTTGAAGAAATATCAAGGGTTTAGGTGGCAAGTGAATTTGGGAACAATTTTTAAATTATAAAATAATTTTGGGCAATGAAATGTTGGATTGAGTGATTCTTGTAATATGGCTTGGCTTTTTCCTGTCTGTTTTCCCTGAATCCATGTTTTTACCTGTCTTCAACTTTCCACATTGTTAAGGTTGTCCTTGATGATATGATATTTGGTATTTATTACATCCCTTCACTGGTGTCTCTTGTTTTGAAAGTAAATATGAAAAAAGGAATCGGTTGTGCCCGGATATAATCTGATATTCCGGTTTGTTTTTTATTTTGCTGATTTACAACTAGATACTATGTTGGTTTCTAATTCTCTGCCTTTCTATGTGGTCAGCCATGATGGATTGTTTTTATTGTATACTTTTTTTATCCCTTTCCTCATGCTTTTGTTTTGTTGATCCTTTTTGCTGATCCTTTTGTTGATTTTAGCCTCTTGTTTGATCTCATTTGTTTTCATCTTAGGATAGTTAGCTTCAGCTTTATCCCATGTTGTTTTGATTTTTATTTACTTGCTTGATTTTGTTTGAATAAACCTCAACTCAACTTTCAAAATGATGTGCAAAAATGCAGAGATCTGAACAATCTCATATGAAATGTTATAATCACAAAAGGATTAGAATTGGATTCATAACAAAAGGAGTTCTTTTTGTAAAAACAATGCCATGAGTAATTTTAATTGCTACTTTGTTTTAAAAGGGGAAACCTCCTTCGCGTTTCATTTTGTGTCAATGTTAATCCTGTAAAAATAACCAGGATTCATGAATTCTAAATTACTATCTTGGGGCTCAACTCACTTACACATAAATAACCATCTTAGGAAGCCTATTATAATTGACCCATGGAAAGGAAGCAAGTCTTGCATATGTATGCCAATTAAAATGATCCCATGATACAAAAGTTACAGCCAAAAGGCTTATAATGAAGAGTCAAAATTTTTGAAAAATTTCATCTCCATCAAAGAAATGGTTTTGAAAATAAATACATCCAATCAAGAAGATTGCCCATATAATAATTCCAAAAATTTATTCTCCATTCGTGAGTATGACAAACAAAGAAAACTAATCACTCACACAAAAGGACATTATGGATGGAAGAACCCACGTCAAATTTTTAAGACTAAAGAAAGCTATTTGTGAAAGGCTCGGATGGTAAAACTTGTCAAAAGAAAGCATCTAAACAAATGTTGATAGCATGGGAATGAAGAACAAACAAATACATTTGTATGATTTTGTTACGATCTTTTGGAGTCATATGTAGAGGTAAACAAAAGATGGGACTAATAATGAACTCCATATTATGGCCTCAGGAGAGTGGTTAGGAAATCTGGTCCAGGTTTCCCTATTTCCCAAATGAATGACTAATATGATTCAAGAAATCTCCTCTCCCTGCATAAAACTTTATCCTTTTAAAATCCTGGTAAAATGATAAGGGCACAGTTTTGCAATCAGAATTAATAACAAACAAGCAATTGTGATCCTTAAACGGGTTTGTTCAGAGATTCGTGTTCATGTTAGGAACCCATGTCTTTACTTTGTTAGTATGTTGTTGTTGGACGCATATGCTTTGTAAGTCGTCCCGTAGTATTTGTTGATCAATAGTTTGTGTTATTGTTGTTGGCGCATATGCTTTGTAAGTCGCCCGTAGTATTGTTGATCCATAGTTTGTAATGGCCCATGGTTTTGATCCATAGTATTTGCGCTTAGAATTAGTATATAAGTGTGTGTTGAAACCTATGAAGGCACTGTGAAGTTATTTGTATTGAGCTTGCTCATAGGAGGTTGCCCCCTCGAAGTGGCCTGTGATCAATATAAAAGCGATTCTGAGTTCTATCATTTCTGCTATTTCGCATATTTTTATTAAGTAATTGTTGCAGGTGCATCACATCTGGTATCAGAGCACTTTCTTGGGTTCGCTGGGTGAAATTTCTGCCAAAATTTTTTTTCGCATCTATTGCAGGTTCGGATTTGGGAATAATCCCTATCCGCTTAACTGTGGGAAGTACTTGGGCATAATCCCTAAAAATCATTGTGAGGAGTACCACAGGAACCCCGAAGTAGCTGGCCCATTGAGAGGACCTGGCAGCGAAAAGGGCAACGACCCCTACCTGATTGACTAGTTCCCACCCGTGAGGTAAAGCAAGAGCTGTCGTTTGTGGCAAAGCGGTTATCAGTTTTACCTGAGCCGTGGAGTGAGGGGTACTACCCCAATACGCAAGCCGTCAGACAGCATTGGTGGCCGAGTGAAAACACTGAACTGTTAGGAAGCCGCACATACCTGGGGTTCATATCTACTTTTAGCTGAACTATTGTCGATCACTGCTGCGCCGTTTCAGATCCATTTTGCAATCGATTCAAGATCCAGCCGTTTGGCGTTGTTCCAGATTCCTTCCGAGCCGTAGCTGTTCCAGTCTGTAAAAAAAAAAAAAAAAAAAAAAACCGTAGCCGCTCCAGTCTGAAAATATATATATATATATATATATAATTCTGTTTTTTCTCCATATCTCCCTTGTTTTACCTCTGTTTCCCTTGAAATTTTCAGGGAACCCCTGTCATTCCATTCTGCATATTTCATTCATGAGGACCCTACCCTCAATTCCCCTTCCTACAGCCCGAAATCCCACATTTGTCTATTTTTAGGGTTTGCCATAACTTCCTCAGATTTCACCCAATCACCTTCAAATTTTACTACAGAGCTCCTTTCTGAATTCTACTTCTTTGTTCCCCTCTGCCAAATTTTCTCATTCTTTCACCCCGCTTCTGAAATCCTCATTTTTGCTTCCCTGTTTATCCAACAGTATCCAAAACCTAGTCAAACCCCAATTACCCTTCTGATTTTTTCCCAAATCCAAATTTTCCCTTACTGAAGTAGTTCCTGTTTTTGTTTTCCTACCCTGTCAACCAAAAAAAAAAAATCTTGGTTATGGTTATCACCCGTGTAGGAGCAAAAACCATGGAGGAAGCACTTGCAGCCATCCAAGCCAAACTCCAGGATCTGGATGAAAAATTTCTCGGTCTCCATCTTGAACATTCAGCTATGAACAAAAAACGGCAGTCCGAGTCTTCAACATACAATGGGTTCTCTTCTTCCAGCAATTTCCATGGTCCGAAGCTTGATTTTCCTCGCTTCAATGGTACCGATCCAACTGGATGGATCTATCGTGCAGAACAGTATTTCAATCTGCTTAATACTTTTGATGTCAACAAAGTTCTGTTGGCATCCTTTCATTTGGAACAGGAAGCTCTTCAATGGTACTGTTGGTACATCAAGGCTCATCCAGAGCCCAACTGGCTAGACGTTTGCCAGCTCCTTTTGCAATGATTTGGTCCTAGTGCTTTTGATGACTTCACAGGAGCCCTCACTAAACTTCGCCAAACTAGCACTGTGAGAGAGTATCAAACCGAATTTGAGAATCTAGCCAACCACACCAAAGGATTGTCTGATGAATTTTACCGGAGTTGTTTTATCAGTGGTCTAAAGGATGCCATCCGCTCTGAGGTCAAAATGTTATGTCCCAACACAATGATGGAAGCACTAGGGTTGGATAAGTTGGCAGAAGACAAGATTGCATCCCAACAACGCTCCAAGCCCACTTTTGCTCCCTTCCGAAATATGGGTTCTCAGCGACCACCTATACCGCAGGCTCTTCGACCAACTCCTATCAAGCGTTTGTCTGAAACAGAGATGCAAGCACGCAGATAAAAGGGGGTTTTCTATAATTGTGATGAGAAATTCACTCGGGGACATAGATGTGTTCAGCAAAAGCTCTATCTCCTGGATGTGGAGTCTCCGCCTGCCTCTGAAATGGGTGACGAAGATCCAGAAACACTGGATGCTCTGGTTGACATTCAGGAACCGCCTATTGACCCTCCGTCTCAGGATGAATAGCCAGAGATATCTCTCCATGCTTTAGCTGGAATCACCACCCCCCAAACAATGCGGGTCAGGGGTTACTTCAAGAAGCTTCCTCTTACAATCCTCATTGATTTTGGTGGCACTCATAATTTCATTAACCCTCAGATCGCCAAACAAGATGATTGTTTTATCCATCCTTGCTCCAACTTTGAAGTCATGGTTTCCAAAGGGGGCACCTTACCTTGCAAAGGGAAGTGTCGAAATGTGCGTATCTCTATGGGAGATTATACCTTGCGCTCTGACATGTTTGCCTTGCCCTTAGGCGGATGTGATGTGGTTTTGGGCGCTCAATGGCTACGCACACTCGGCCCTATCTTATGGGATTTTGCCGAACTTTGGATGTAGTTTTCCCTCAATAGACACAAACACACATTGACAGGATTACAACCAGGTTCTCTCAGCATCATCAGTTCACATCACATGGAAAAAATCCTCAAGAAGAATTCACATGGTGTCATCGCTCAGATCCATTCCATCCAGATGCAACCATCAGCGGTCTCCACTACTCCTTTGTATCTACAACAAATTCTGGATCGATATACAGGTGTCTTTACTAAACCAGTGGGATTGCCACCTTCCAGTCCAAAAGACCATCGTATTCAGCTCCTTCCTAGCAGCGTTCCTCCCAACATCAGGCCCTATCGCTACCCATTTCACCAAAAAATGGAGATTGAAATGCTTGTTCGGGACTTATTGAAGCAAGGTATTATTCGCCCAAGCACTAGTTCATTTTCTTCTCCAGTTATTCTTGTCCGCAAAAAAGATGGGTCATGGCGCCTTTCCATTGAATTCCGAGCACTTAATCACCTCACCATCAAGGATAAGTTTCCAATTCCTGTTGTTGATGAGCTTCTTGATGAGCTTCATGGGGCTCACTTTTTCTCCAAGTTGGATCTTCGTTCTGGGTATCATCAAATTCGGGTTCATGAGGATGATATCCCTAAAACAGCTTTCCGCACACATGATGGCCATTATGAGTTTTTGGTCATGCCCTTTGGACTCACTAATGCTCCTTCCACATTCCAGGCCTTAATGAATAAAATATTTCGATCGTACTTGCGGAAATTCATTCTAGTATCCTTTGATGATATCCTCATCTACAGTAAAACATGGGATGAACATCTCCAGCATTTGGATCTTGTCATGCAACTTTTCTCTGACCATCATCTCCATGCCAAGTAGTCTAAATGTGTTTTAGGACAGAAGGAAGTTGAGTATCTCAGGCACATTATCTCAGCACAAGGGGTTCGCGTGGATCCAACCAAAATCGATGCCATGAACAATTGGCCACATCCTCAGACACTCAAGAGCCTTCGTGGTTTTTTGGGGTTGACTGGATACTACCGCAAGTTTGTCAAGGATTATGGGAAGATTGCAGCTCCATTAACTGCTCTATTAAAAAAGGATGCCTTCACATGGACACTTGCTGCTCAGTGTGCATTTGATAAACTAAAACAAGCTATGTGTACTACACCTGTGCTAGCTATGCCTGATTTTTCCAAGCCCTTCACTATTGAGAGTGATGCTTGCGGCAATGGACTTGGTGTTGTTCTCCTTCAAGATGAACACCCCATTGCGTTCACCAACAAAGCCCTTTCAGGTAATAATTTAGCTGCCTCTACCTATGAGAAGGAAATGATGGCTATTTTGCATGCAGTACAGAAGTGGCGCCCATACCTATTAGGAAATCATTTCTGCATCAAGACTGATCACCAAAGTTTGAAATATTTCTTGGACCAGCGTGTCTCCTCCCCGGCACAACAGAAATGGGTTAGCAAACTCATGGGTTATGACTATGAGATCACTTACAAGAAGGGTAAAGACAATATTATGGCAGATGCTCTTTCTCGCACATTTGATACCCAAGGTTCTCTTTCAGCTATTTCCATGCCTGTTCCAAATTGGTTGCAATCTGTTCAACAGGGTTATGTCAATGACTCCTCCTTATCTCAAATCATCCAACACTTGACCAACAACCCTTCTACTGTACCACATTACTCTTGGGATGGTGCTTCTCTGCAATACAAGGGTCGTCTGGTGCTTCCCCAAAGCACAGATCTTCAACATGCTATCTTCTATGAACTCCATGCTTCTCCATCGGCAGGGCACTCTGGATTCCTCAAAACTTATGAACGAGCACGGTGTAACCTCTTTTGGCAGGGCATGAAAAGGACAATTCAACAGATGGTGGCCGAATGTGATACCTGCCAGCGCAACAAGGGTGAAACAACACTCCTTCCAGGATTTCTTGAACCCTTTCCCATACCTACATGGATTTGGACATATATTTCTATGGATTTCATTAAAGGGCTCCCTAAATCTGGAGGGAAGACAGTGATTCTCGTTGTGGTTGATCGCCTCTCCAAATATAGTCATTTTTGTGCTCTCAACCATCCCTATACAGCCTCCTCCGTCGCTCAAATTTTTCTGGACCAGATCTTTCGTCTTCATGGCATCCCTTCTTCCATTGTCTCGGATCGTGATGTGACTTTCACCAGTCATTTTTGGACAGAACTATTTCACCACACTCGCACCAAACTAAAGATGAGTTCAGGATATCACCCACAAACAGATGGTCAGACTGAAATTGTCAATAAATGCTTGGAAACTTATCTTCGTTTCTTCACCTCTGAACAACAAGATCAGTGGGAAAAATGGCTCCCTCTCACTGAATGGTGGTACAATACCTCTTACCACACTGCCTCTAAAATGACCCCATATGAAGCAGTATATGGTCAGGCACCTCCAGCTCTTCTTCCATACACCCCCACCAGTTCACCATTTCAGGAAGTTGACACGGTCCTTCGAAACCGCGATCAGATTCTGCACATTTTGCGGGACAATCTTCACATGGCAAGAAATCGCATGAAGCAACAAGCTGATCAACACCGTTCTGAGCGCACTTTTCAAGTCGGCGATATGGTTTTTCTTCGTCTCCAACCATACAAACAATCATCCTTGAAACTCAAAGGGCATCATAAGCTTGCTCCAAAGTTCTATGGGCCATATCGGATTCTTCAGAATATTGGGTCTGTTGCTTATAAATTGGAACTTCCTCCTTCTTCCCACATTCATCCAGTCTTTCATGTCTCTTGTCTGAAGAAAGTTCTTGGCACCAACATCAGTGGACAAACGATTTTACCCAAACTGGATAATGAAGGATCCATCCTTTTGGAGCCAGAGGCCATCCTCAATCGGCATACGCGTCAGCTTCGCTCTCACTCTATCACATAGGTCTTAATTCAGTGGCACGACATGCAACCAGAGGATGCTACATGGGAACCACTCCTTCAGATTCAACAACAATTTCCACATCTAAAGCTTTGAGGATAAAGCTTTTTTTAAGGGGGAGGGGATGTTAGGAACCCATGTCTTTACTTTGTTAGTATGTTGTTGTTGGACGCATATGCTTTGTAAGTCGTCCCGTAGTATTTGTTGATCAATAGTTTGTGTTATTTTTGTTGGCGCATATGCTTTGAAAGTCGCCCGTAGTATTGTTGATCCATAGTTTGTAACGGCCCATGGTTTTGATCCATAGTATTGGTGCCTAGAATTAGTATATAAGTGTGTGTTGAAACCTATGAAGGCACCGTGAAGTTATTTGTATTGAGCTTGCTCATAGGAGGTTGCCCCCTCGAAGTGGCCTGTGATCAATGTAAAAGTGATTCTGAGTTCTGTCATTTCTGCTATTTCGCATATTTTTATTAAGTAATTGTTGTAGGTGCATCACAGTTCACCAGCTAGTCACCAATTGTTACAGCTACAACTTGATTCCCAAAATTTTTGTAAAACTTGTAGGGCCCCTCCTTTGATCTTACTCAGAGTTTGTTTCATATTACCGTTGACACTTAGTTTTTCTTGAAAATAACAAAAGAAGGGGCATTTTCACACTTCCGCATTCCTAAGTTCTGCATCATGCCTTTTCCGCAAGTCCACAATCCATACCTTCCGCACTTCTGTAATGATGCAATCTTGCACTTCCGCAATGCCAAAATCCTGCTTTTCTGTAGTTCCGATTGCAGATTGATTTTTCGACTTGTTAAATGGTCTCCCGTATTCCTACAATTCGCATGCTCGCAATTGTGCAGCACCACAACTCGGCATTCTCGCATTTCGAATTGCGGATTGCGGATTGTTGACTTCATTTCAGACTTTGGAAATTCATGCCGCATTTCGCATATTCACATTTCCTTGTTCCTCCACCTCGCTTGTCCATGTCCCGCAATTCTGATTGTGGACTGTGGATTGTGGATTGCATTTTTGAACATTGGAAAATGGCACCCGCAATTCCACAGTCCCGCACCCCCACAAGCCCGCATTGTGGATTGCAGATTGTGGATTGCGAGGGGATGATTTTTTGGTCATTTTTAAAATCCTTTTCCTACTACGGAAGGATGATTTTTTGGCCATTTTTAGGGTTTTTTACGACCTTCCACCTCTGCGATTTTCACACTGAAACTAGATCATGGAAGTTTAAATATTTGTTTTGTAAACCATATTGACAAATAAGGCTTATGAAATTTGTATTATGTTCATTATGATTTTGCTTAATAATGAGTTTTGCTTATACATTGGTTTTGTTGTTTCCTCGAGATGCGTGGCAGTTGAAAGGATATGAGTAGAAGGAACATTAGGCATAAAAGACAATATTGGTAATCTAAAGGACGCAGAGGAAGCCAAAGTGAGAAATCATATTCAAAGGAAGATGAAGGACCGTGCACAAAGGAAAAGGTTGGCACAAAAGAAAAATCATGCTATCCAAAGGACGCAGAGGGATTTGAAAGGATCATTCATAATGCATAGGGAGCTGAAAGGCTATGCACAGAAGACATAGTAGACACAAGAGCCAAATTTGGAAAACCAAAGAACGTAGAGGGAGCCGAACTGATTAGTCATGTACAAACAATTCTCTTGTAATATAAATATGGGGGAAGAGTACTAGAGAAATGGGAATTCTGCTAGTGAATTAGAGACTGGATACATTATGTAAGAGAACTAATTTTCTGCTAATGAGGAAGTGTCTATTTGCTGGGAAAAGATTGCAAAGATGTTTTCCTGGGACGTGTGACTAATAGATCGGAACTATTTATTTTCTTTTTATGTTCATGTTGTGAGATCTTTCTAACTTTATTGAACTAATTCAATGGTAGTGAATGATTTCCTTATCTATGCAAATATCTATGTGTTAACAGAGTAATAAATTGTGTTAATTAAAATCAAAGCTATATTTAGTAATTTTCTACTGGGAATGTGCATATGTTATCTTAATAGCTATCTGTTGGATTTGTATGAGCATTTTTAGATTATTACTCTTATTTAAATTCTCTGCTTGCAAGGATAGGTTAGTTAGTTTAGAATAAAGTTAGCTAATTGAAAAGGTATAAGCGGTAAGACAGGAGGTAAGAACCTACACATCACTTCTGTGGTTTCTGCCTATCAATTATAGGTTAAATTCGTTAGTTAGATTGGAAGCATACCCTAAACATTAAATATAAATGGTGGTACAGGACGCAACTGGTACATAAATTAAATATACACACCTATGGTAGTCGGACCGTTAACTGAACGGATTCCCCATACCAAACAGTGAGTGATCTAATTGGGATTTATCATTGGGGAGAATCCCTACTGTCGATGCTAGTATTTTCTGGGCATCAACAATAACATGAACATATAACATTAAAGAAAATGATAACATCGTGCACATCTAGACACCATGATTTATCCTAGAAAACTCTTAACGATGTAAAAAAAATAGAATATCTTCATTATGTTCCTTGGAAACATATGGCCAAGGCATGGTCAAGCATGGCTCTATCGCCATGGGAACCTTCAACCATCACTAGGAGAATAGGCACACATACAATGGAGTATGACCAACCTTTTTAAAGGCTTACATCAAAAGAATACCATGGGAAGACCTCCCAATAACATGGGTATATTACAGTAATAACCAAATTCATTTAACTTGCTCTATGAGATAATCAATATTAACCCAACATTCCACCCTTGAAACTTGACTTGCGAATGACACCTTCCACCCCATCAATTTCTATCCACCAGGAATATCGCATCCCCCCTATCACCTGGGTCTAAAAGTCGACTTTACCAATGAGTTTCCAGGGTTATGCATGCCTCTATTGGTGTTACAGCCATATTCCCATTTACAATGATTTCAAATCCATTAATGAAACATTTCTTTACAAAAAATACCTAAGCTTCTACTTGCTCATACAATATTAAAACAAGAACTCTTGAATCGAGTTCTCAAATTTTGTTGCTCAATCAACTACCTAGTCGACCTATATGCATAATAATTTACAGACTGCACTATCTATGCCAGTTGATCTCTCTTCCCATTTGACTATAAAGACCACCATCTACTCCAATCGAATTCTCTACATAGTCGACAATAGACTTCACTGTATTCTCTAGTCAATTCCCCTGCATAGTCGACAATAGACTTCACTGTCTGCTATAGCAAATTTGTCTTCATATTTCTCCAATTATTTCCTCGGTTACCACTAACACATTCTATTTGATCACATCTACATCTACATCAAGACTCATATCTACATCTGCATCATTGGATCAATCAACTACCTAGTCGATTTTAACCATGAATACTCAATCAACTTGAGATTTTCCACCCATTCGATCTTCTATGACTCTTCAATCAATATTGATCTTGACTGTCTTGTTGTTGACTCATATATTAACCTTGGTCGACCCAGTAGTTCATATCCTTAGTCAACCCAGTAGTTCATATCCTTAGTCAAACCAATCAACAAGTCAGACATATTCTAAGTTGACCCAAATGACATGTTGATTACATTGTCGATCACAACCATCAACCATCTGTCTGCTCGATCAATCACCCTTGTCAATTTGGAAGGTCAACTTGAACTATGTAATTGACCAAGTTAGTAGACCATGACTCCAACACCTCTTTCGATTGCACAAATCCAACCATCTATGACTCTTGTTGACTTTGACTGCTTCAACCACATATCTATTCCTTCATATTTGAACCTCTGAAGCATTCTACATGACCTCAAGCTGGATCATTTATACCACGATTCGATTATTCCAATCATTGTCTTCATTCCATTTTCAATGGCCAAAAAACATAACAAAAAAAAATAGACCCCCCCTTTGCGTGAATCAGTCATCTATTCATTGATTTGGCACTATCCTAAGAGTACCAAAAAACAACATGCTCTGATAGTATGATGAGAAAAACAAATATATA
Organism: Larix kaempferi; assembly: GCA_027924585.1. NCBI lineage: Eukaryota > Viridiplantae > Streptophyta > Pinopsida > Pinales > Pinaceae > Larix > Larix kaempferi. The sequence continues at coordinate 208,094 of BSBM01001889.1, forward strand.
TACCCGCACATCGTGTTTCTTTAGCATACCTTAGATCTAGAACTTTTGTTGCTTCTAAGTCCGACCCATCATGCCAATGGATCCGACCACACCAATTCACACTCTACCATGCAAATATAGGTGAGTGAAACAATTTCTTCAACCATTCTCAACGACTCCATCTACACTCAATTATATCTTTATTAGATTGCTTTCATTGGAGAGTCAGAGTCTACCAAGCTCTGATGCTAAATATTTGTTCCAGGAACATAACAAACATTATTATACATAGCAGAAACATATAATAGTAAAGAATTACATAACATCATGCACATCTAGACACCATGATTTATCTTGGAAACCCCTTTACCAGGTAAAACTAGCAGAAGATCTTCATTATGTCCCTTGGAAAAATCCGTCCAAGGCATCATCGAGCATGCCTATACCACCACGAGAACCCTCGACCACCACTAGGATACTAGACACACAATACAATGGAGTACTAATATCCTCTTTATAGGATTACACCACAAGAATACCATGGGAATACCTCCCAATAGCATGGGTCTATTAGAGCAATAACCAAAGTTGGTTAACTTGCATTATGACTAAGTCAAGGTTAACCCAATACCCACTTAATGACAAATTCATGAACTCCTATCATAGATCAAATTTTAGAAAACTTCACTTATGTAATAGACTTTGTGAATATGTCTACAACTTGATCATATGTAGGGAAAAATAACACTTCAATAATGTGATCCAAAATAAGCTTTCTGATGAAGTGCATTTGTAGCTCAATGTGTTTGTTGCAATGATGTTGAAATGGGTCTATAGTGAGATTGATGGCACCCTAATTGTCACACCAAAAGGTAGTTAGATGTTGCTATAATCCAAACTTTGAAAGGATATGTCAAATCCATAGGGATTCTTGAAATGCATTTATTGTCGCTCAATACTCTATTTCTGCTAAAGAAAGAGAAAGAGCTTGTTGTTTCTTACAAGAGACAAGTCCAAAACCAAGACTGAAACCATAACTTGTAGTGACTTCTAATAATGAAGGTCACCAACCCAATCTAAATCAGTAAAACCAACCAACAAAAGAGACCCCCTAAACTATACCCCGAACATACATAAGTATCATTTTTGTTTCTTTCCAATGACTGTCATGGGAAGTTTGCATATATCGGGCAACAAGACCAAACAATTCTAATTAACAAATGGTACAAGGTAGAATCTACTTTAGGTGTAGTTCCACTACTACATATGGGCGGATTGTTCCACGGAAATTTTCCATGTTTCCAATATTTGTGGGTTAAAAAAATGATTTTTTAATTTTTTTGTTTTTCAAGGCGGAAAAACTATGGCAATATCCACGATTTTTAAAGTTCCACGAACATTCATCCCTATATCAACGAAATGTTTAGGATTCACTTTTCGTGGCAACATGGATGAATGTCGAGCTATATAAACTACACACTCTCACCATAATTTTCACATCTTCTTTTCTTGCGGCACATTGAGCACGGATTTTGGACTTGTGGGGTGATTTTATGAGCTTGGATATTTTGCATAGCTCTGATTTTGAACTTGCAAGGTTAGTAATGTGTAATTTTTTGTCTATATTTTTATAAGGGTTATATTTTAATATTGTTTAGTAATGAGGCTTAGGTCATGTTAACTTTCTTTTTTGCCTTTCTAATATTTTTTTTAAGAACTTGCTATAATTTTCATTTAACTTGCTATATTTTTTTCAAGAACTTGTTTTTTTGGCTTAGGTCATGTTAACTTGCTTTTTTGCCTTTCTACCCACAAAAGGTCATTATAAAACGGTTGTGGAAATGAAATTCATGGAAATGATATTTCAAGTCCAACATACTTCTAGCTTAAGAATTGCATCACCTCGTCAAATCTAGATTCTAGTTAAATATTTTAGGGTAAGTTGATTTTCATGGTAAATAACATTCATTCTAGTACTAAAGTCATTTTTGTTAATTAAATTAAGTGGTACTTTTCTTGCTTGTGATTAATATTGTGTTTGTGATGCTTTTTTTTGTTATGAAAAATTTGTGATGCTTCTTAAGCTATGAAACATATTCAACAAGAAAAGATTCATGGAGCATCAATCCAACCATAGAATTCATCACCCTATCGACAATTATTTGACCTTAAAATAATGCCAGCTATAATTTTGTGAATTAGATGTACACAACCAATGTAATGATTCTATATGCAACATCATTCTACTAATTACCATCTTTCCATTCTCAATTCACTTTCTCACAACCAACTTACCATCTTTCCATTCATATTAACTTTAGTCTTCATGTTTTTCTTTATAAATATAGAAAATATTGGATTATAATATACTATATTCAGAAATGTACTTATAATATCTAATGTAATTGACAAGTTATTGTTTTATATGGTGTAGGTAATACAATTACTTGTACCACTACAAGGATTTGTCACTATGAATGAAAATGCAAGGAAGCTTGCTCAGTTTAGAGCCGCATTAGAGGCGAGAGGAGATGGAAAATGTTATTGTCCTTGTTTTGATTGCAAGGGCTTGCAAAAAAGAAGACTTTTAATAGAAACAGCTGAAAGACATTGTAGGGAGAAGGGGCACGCCAAACGGGGTTATGAATGTCATCCCCTAGTAAGACTATTTTTGGGGTTCAAATTTTAATATATTCACTGTAACATTCATCATGTTTGCATGAATTTTAGTAAAATGTCTAATTTTTTTACTTATATATGTTCTATACAGACTAATTTTTCTATGTTGCTTGTAAATTTATAGACAATGCCCCCAAAATGTCGCATTCCAAAAAGTTATTTGCCAAGTACTAGCAGAAATACTCATTCACAACCCAACGAACTTCTACATCAGAATATTGAAGATGATTAAGTAGTTATTTCTGATTATATAATGGATGTAGATAATATTAGTGATACAAATCAGGAAGATGAGATACATAGATTGATCCAAGACACATTTGCTCCAATGGATGAGGACAACCAAGATGATAGTCATGATGTTGATCCTCTACTTGAGAAGTCACGTCAACCTCTTTATGAAGGCTCGAACACAAATCTTTTATCTGCTATATTGTTGTTAGTGAACTTGAAGGTTTTGAATGGATTATCAAACACCTGTCTAACACAGATACTAAGGTATGTAATTTGTTTTTTATTTTTGTCTGCATGTTCACAATATCTATACAAAGGGTTGGATTTTTTCCTATATTGTTGCTATCATTATCTAATGTGTAAAGTTTGGATGCGATATTGATGATTAATCGTGTTTTCATTGATTTATTCTTTTGAATTTTGTAGATTGCTAGGTGAATTTCTATTACCAACTTCAAATATTTTACCATGCACATATCAAGAGATATGTGTCATTATGAAACCATTTAGTATGGAGTATCAAGCTATTGATGCATGTCCTAATGATCATATCATATACTATGGACAATATGAATTAGAAAATGAATGCCCACAATGTCAAACAAGTAGGTATCAAAGCGATAAAGTGACAAAAAAGGTGCCTCAAAAAGTTCTTCGTTATATTCCGATAATCCCACATTTCCAGCGGTTGTTCAGGTGTCAAAGTATAGCACAGTTTATGGATTTTCATGCAAAGAAGAGAAGTCGCGACGATGTTCTTCGAATGCCTGCAGATCGTTCTGCATTGAGTGACATCGAAGAAAAGTGGCCAATTTTTAAAGAAGATCCTCGTAATGTTAAACTTTCTTTGGCAGGTGATGGTGTCAATCCATTTGGAGAGCTTCGTTCTACCTACTCAATGTGGCCTGTTTTTGTTATAAAAAATAACCTTCCTCCTTGGATGTCGATTAAGAGAGAGCACACAATGTTGGAAATGATTGTTCCAGGTATTTAATTAATAGGTATTTTTTTAATTGAAAGTCTGATCAGTAAATATTTCATTGATTTGTTTCTTGCATGATAATTATGTCTTTTATATATAACGACATATAGGTGCTAAATATAATTAATCAGGTATGTTTGACCAATTTATAGTCAAGTACCAGGTTAAAGATATGAACGTATATCTTGAGCCTCTTATCGATGAGTTGTTGAAGTTATGGGCTGGCATCACAATGTGTGATATTTCTAGACCAATAGGGCAAAGATGATTTCAATTCCATGGAATAATTGCATTTACAATTCATGATGCTCTCGGGTTAACACATTTTTGTGGTATGTTGTTACTTTCTTTTGTTCCTTAATATTATATATATATGTTGATAATATCATGCATTGTTTTAAATTGTAATTCTAATTTGCTACATCAATTCATATATCTTGTAGGTCTTCAAACCAAGGGTAAATTTGCATGTCCATTTTGCGGTCACAGGATAAAATATCGCCGTTCAAGGAGTTTAGCAAAGGAAGTGTTCGATGAGTATAGGCACTTTCTGCCTAAGAACCATAGTTATCGAACTACAGACAAAGAAAAATTTAATGGTAAAGAAGAGAATGGAAAAAAACCATTAAGAATGACACCTCACCTATGGAAGGTGGAATATAATAGAAACCGTCAAGGTATGCCAATTTTTTTTTTGTATTGATTGTCTTGATGTTTCATGAATGTCGTTAAGGCACACGAGGAATCAAAATTTACCCTATTTAATTCAGCAGGTTACCATACTACGAGCACCTGCAAATAGTTCATTTGTTTGACACAATGCATATCGGGAAGACAATAACATAAATGTTATGGCGAATATTAGATGGAAGGACTGACAAAGAAAAAAATGGAAAGATTTGTAGTGACATCCAAGATGCTAATCACTCATTGCAAAGTGTGATCGTTAATTCTAATGGCGATGGCCGTCAACAGAATATTAGTCTTCCTTGGTGCTTGATGGAGAAACAGAGCAATATTGTAAAAGAGGTCATCAAATATCAGGTTTCCGACGGGGTTTTCGTCAAACATAAAGAATATCTTGACGAAAAAGGTGATTTTCCAGGGGTTAAAACACATGATTGGCATACATTCATTAAGGTAATCATGAGTCTATAATGTATTTCATTATCGGTATGCAATATTTTATTTATTTTATTCTGTTATTTTGAAATAACTATTAATAATTATGTGTTTTTTGATACAATATGTTCTACCTTTATCTCTCCCAGATGACTTTGACAACAACATAAAACATATTATTTATGTTCTTGGAAAATACATGAGGTAAGTAATGTTTTACTTGGAAAATGTACTTGGTTTGTGGTTTGTAGCGGAACTTATTGACATATTATGTTTTTCCCACAAATATTATATATGCCTTGATATAATATTGTTTTATTGCATCATTTGTAGGTGGCTCTCATCAAAAGAAATCCATAAAGAAGATATAAGGCATTGGAAGAGAGAAATTCCCCGACTAATGTGTGAAATGCAACAATATCTACCTCTAGCATTTTTCAATGCACAAGAACACTACCTCATACACCAAGTTGAGGAGATTGAATTGTGTGGACCAGTACACACAATGTCGATGTGGATGGTGGAGAGGCAGTTGAAGTCATTGAAGGATTTTGTTAGACAAAGAGCGTGTCCCGAGGGTTCTATGGTTGAAGGATACATGGTATATCAGTGCATGGTGTACATTAGTGAATATCTACCTAAATTAGCAGAAAATATGAATGTGCCTCGCATTTGGCATCTCGACTCCATCAACAAATTTGAAGGGGAGGTACTATTGGGGAGAGGTACATTGAGGACTATGAAAGGTAATTATTATTATACATTGTTGAATCAATATGTTACACATTTATTTTTTCCACTTTTATATTATCATACTGTTTTTTAACTCTTTTTAATAATTATGCATTTTCAACTATATTAAACTTATGTGTGCCTTTGATGATCTAATTAATGATATTGAATTGTTATTTTATCCTATAGTTGGTCGAGTGTGGGATGCTTTACATTTATGCATTGCAAACAACCTTGATTGGATGAGGCATTGGATAAAAGATTGTGAAGAATTCTTCGATAGGTTATCATGGGAGGGGCTCAGTAACATGATTAAAACAGCTCATCATCTTCAACATCAAATTCCTGACCTTACGTCGCAAAGTGAAGTTGATTTAGCCTATGGTTTAAAAGATAAAAAGGCAAGTAAATTTTTCACCCACACTATTTCTAGTTACTTCGATCCATTTTTCCAATTACATTTCATTTGTTTCAGTTTTAAATTATATTTATTAACTCCTATATGAATTTTATTAATTGTCAATGTATTTTTAACCTGTTGCCAATGTTGCAGTTGAAACATCACAAGTCTATGTGGTCTAATGGTCGTGAATTTTGTATAAAAAAGTTGGATGATAACAGGAAAACCTCGGATTGTGGGATAACTACAGTGTTTAAGGTCACCAATGTTTCCTCTAGAAGTGATAGACATCCAGAAGAAACCGATAATAGGTACTATGGGCATTTGGAGGACATTATTAAGTGTGATTTTAATTCCTTTAAAATAGTTTTATTTGAGGTGAAGTGGTACAGGCTACGGATGCATGAATGTGATCCTGAAAGAACTGTTAATGCGCATGCTAATGGATTTACCATGGTTAATACAAGGGCATTTGAACCGGGTACAGAGCCTTATGTTCTTCCAAGTCAATGTGAGCAAGTCTACTACTCCAAGGTACCAGCTAAAGTAGTTTGGTCATACGTTGTTCGATACGATCCAAGAGCAAGACCAGTAAAGTATAATCATGTACTAGATGATGAAGATAATCACGAAGAAGAAGACGATGATGATGATTCATATTAGGCTGCATTCGATGTGTTAGATGAAGAAGTTGAAGAGGTTGATCATGCAAATGTAGCAGACGATGATCTCATTGACGATATGGATGACTATATTAGCGAAGATGACTTCGATGTTGATGACAATGTGAATGATCCTTTCATCAATATCTATTCAAAACCAGATCCTGATACAAATGTTGGGTTGGATGAAGATGAAGATGAATGACATTTAATTGTTGAAAAGTAGAGGTACGCAATGTTTTTAGGTTAAAGTAAATGCACTCACCATATGTTCATTTTGTTGATTAACTTGGTTATATTTGAAAATTAGTTTTCTAATTTAATTATGTTCTACATGTGTAGTAGCGTGGTTGTTCCTGGATGTTGTAGTGTTAATGGTATTTTGAATCGAACATGCAGTGTCGATTGAGCAAGATACAAAATGAAGTTATCTAGATTTATGTGTTAATTCTTGGGTTATTTCACATTAGAACAATTATCATAAGTTTTATACAAATGGATTGGTAACTTAAATCGTCAATATAATATTTTGAACAATATTGTCATCAATGTTCCTATTTTTAATGAAATGATAGATTAACTAGTAATAGCATTAGTGATATTTACCTCAAAATTGGACAACCTTGTTGAATATTGTAACTTCTAAGAATATTATATTTATATATTATTTATTCCGGAGATGTTCCATACCACCGATGTGATTATACTATGAATCCGGAGATGTTTATTCCTCCGAATCGGTTATGGTAACTAGGTTTATTAGACCCATCATGTGGGGGTCTTCCCAATCAGTTATAATAGGGTATTTAACCTAATGGTTAAATACGAGCCTACATGTACTTGTGTAAAATACATGTCAGTGTAGTGTATAAATAGAGGAGGTATGTTCCTCATTTGATACACACACTCACTTGAGAGAGGCGCACTTGTGGAGGAGAGGTCTTCTATGGTGGAGGAGGAGATCATGTATTTGGTTTACATCTTTGTATATTGCTGGTCATCTATATTGAGGAAGCTTTACTAGGTTTTCTACCCCATGAGGGTTTCCCAGGATAAATCTGTGTCTCTTGTGTTTATGCTATGCTTGTTGTTTCTTCAGTGATCCTGTATATGCTATTATTGTGAAATGGAATGTAATGCTGCTATTTTCTATCTTATCATATTAAATCTTAACATGGTATCAGAGCTAAGCTGAAGGAAGGCAAGGTATGGCACTTATGACACTTGATTTACTTACGACAATTTGAAGGTTAGGCTTTTACATAGCAAAAACCCGTCATCGTGGAACTTTCACTATAAATCCATTTCTACGAAGGTTCAGGGTCTGAAAAGTTTACAGGTCGAAGATGACATCCCCTGGTACATTGTGTCAAAAGGGCACCCTCAGATTCATTGTACTTTATGAGTTATGATCAGTACAAGTTAGGGTTTCTGCCTCTTTCAGATCTCAGTCAAAATCAGGTGGCCTTGGAAAAAAGGTCATAACTTGGGCTAGGAAGCTCCAAATGAAATTTCGTAAAAAGTGACATGTAGTACACAGACTGTACTATCTCAGAAAACTTTGTTAGAGGCCGAAGGTGAACCAGTGACACGAGGCATGCCGTACAAGTTAGCTCTCCTATTTTATCCCATAAACAAGTCACGTTGCGACACTTGGCATAACTCTCTCTCAGAGCATCCAATTGAGGTCAGACCTGTAAGTATGGAAATATAACAGGGCGAGCTATGTCAAGAAAAGTTTTCAAAGGCCGAAGTTCAAACAGTGACACGTGGCACGCCGTACAAGTTCGCTCTCCTGTTTTATCCCATAAACAGGTCACGTTGCGACACTTGGCATAACTCTCTCTCAGAGAATCCAATTGAGGTCAGACCTGTCAGGATGGAAAGATGATAGGTCAGGCTACTGCAGAAAAAATTTTCAGACCCTGTGGAGCAAAAATTTTAGATTTATAGCAGAAACAATCAGGTGCATATTTCTGTCAAAACAGAATTATTTTTGGAGCACCTTTATTCATGGCTTCCGGAATTTAGGGTTTCGGAGAAAGTTAGAATTTTTGGAATCGGATTCCACGGCTGAATGCTACTCAAGAAAATTGAAATTTAGAGACCAAGATCAAATTTTTTGGTTGGGTAGAAGACCGGGCTTCATCAAACCCTAGTACGGGTTCCTGTCCAGAAGATCCAGAAGTTTCGAAGGCAATTTTGAGGGGTCAAATTTTGGAGATTTTAAAATTGAAGAATACTAGGTTGATCAGCTCAGCAAGACACATTCTTCCATCCATTCAGAAGTGTGAAAGTCAAAGATTGAATTTTTAGGGTTTCTCTAGCAAACCCTAATCAAGCTATAGATCAAGTTTCAGGGGGAGTTGAGGCTAAGGCCTTACATAAGAAGACTACAAGAAGTCTCGATAGGTATGACTTAAGAAGGTTCAGGTATGTCTTGAAATCTGATTCTTGATTAAGTTCATAATGTGTTTGTCTTCATATTATTTAGTACAATCTTGATCAATGTTAGAATTGTCTTATCACTCTAGTAGCAGTATGAATGCATGTGAATAATCGAAGACATTCATTGATTAGGGCTATATGATTATACTAATGCATTATGGTGTTGTGTGAGGTTGATGTTGTCTACTAACAAGGTTCAGGTACATCACAAAAGACAAATCAAGTTCCATGACCATGACAAGACAAAGACTCATGAGGTATGTATGAATTTGTTATATTATGTTTAACCTATGAGACATGCAGGTTCTAGCTCAGGATCTCTAAATCATTGAAGAGATTGTTTAGGTATGTTGTACATAACTAAGCAAGTATACTAATCCAGGTATGTTTTCCTATGTCATGTTAGAATCTTACCTTGTGTTAGGATCCCTTATGTAAGTATACTTGGTATGATTGGTTAGTAATCAAGGGTTTATGCATATTATGTCTCTTATTTTGGTTGATGATTTAACTAACTAGATCAAACAAGAATATGCATGAGTAAAAGAAGACTTCCTTGAAACCCTGAATACTAATGATCATGACTGTACATATTCAAGATTATTTAGAATTAGAATGTTTTGATAATATTGAGAATATACTAATGAATGTATGTTTGTGTATGAGATCATGAGGATGACACTAGTGCACACTTGAGCATGCACAGTGGTACAGAATGAATAGAAATTCAAAAGACATACAGAAGATCAAGCGGGAGGCAACCACACAAACATAAAAGGAAAGATCATGATGAATGATGAAATATGAACAAGCGATGGATGTTCAACAAAATATTTACAAATCAAACACACTATAGAAAGCTTGTGGTTAAGAGATTCTCTTAGAAAGTGGAAGAGAATCATGATGAGATGTTTTGCTCCAAGGGACTAGATAAGACCATTCTCTTAATGATGTAATTAAAGAAGTGTGAATCAGGTTCTGTATGGGTACCCAGGATTGGTAATCAATTGATGAGCTTAATGATCATCATGGGTGATGTAGATCTCAACCTTTGCTACAAGGTTGAATATGGCTTCTATACACATATGACATGGATGCAAGAAGGAACTCACCACAGAGTTCGAATGATTTTAAGGCTCATATTATTAGACCCATCTGACGAGAGATGGCACAAATAGATATGCAGAAGATCACTCAATGCAGAGTGTGAATAATGGACAATTGACAACTTCATGACAAAGATTGGGCTTTACCAGAAGTAAAATTTGTTCCTAACCTTTACCTTAAGGTTGTGGATGATGAACCTATCATACCATTATTGTATGACGATGATCTCTTTCTGACAAGGAATGAGAAACAGGTCATGAAAATGGCTGCAGAAATGAAAATGGAAGATCTCGGATTAATGCACTACTTCTTAGGCCTAGAAGTATGGCAAGATCCAAAAGGAATCTTTTAAATCAAGGTAAGTATGCTGTGAAGTTTCTAAAAAGATTTGATATGTTGGAGTATAAAGCCATGGCCACTCCCATGGACTCCAACTTGAATTTATTAGTTAATGACTCATCGTATTTAGTGGAGCTAACCTTATATATAGAAAAATCATTGGGTCATTGATGTATTTAACAAATACTAGGCTAGATATATGCTTTGTTGTAAATACCCTAAGTCAGTATCTAGTAGAACCTAGAAAGGTTCACTTAATAGCTACAAAGCATGTAGTGAGGTACCTAACAGGTACATTAGATTTTTGGTCTATATTATCTTGGAGGTCATGAACTCCGTTTACATGGTTTCTCAGATTCTGATTGGGCAGGAAGTGTCTCAGATAGAAAAAGTACATCGGGTGGATGTTATAGTCCTGAATCTGCCATGATCTCATGGTTCAGCAAGAAACAATCTAGTGTGGCTCTCAGTACTGCTGAAGCAGAATATATGGCTGTCTGCTCTGCCAGCTGTGAAGCAGTATGGCTTCAGAAGATTTTATATGGAGCGTTTGACTTAGAAATGGATCCCACTGTTATTATGTGTGACAATCAAAGCTGCATAAAGATGACTGAAAATCCTGTGTTCCACGATAAGTCAAAACACATAGAGATCCGTTACTTCTATATACGAGATATGGTGCAAAGAGGAGTTATCAAGCTCGAATATATAATCACTGAGGATCAGATTGTTGATATCTTGACTAAACCTCTGTCTCGAGTGAAGTTTGAATATTTTCGAGACAAGCTTGGTATAGTTCAAAAGAACTCTCCTCGAAAGGGGGAGTAGCATATTATCTGATAACAAGTCTGCCTCATCAGTGATGAGGTTACCTATTCACTACACTTAGTTACCTAGAATTATTTAGATTTAGGACTCTTATATTTTTTTACTTTTGATGATAGACGTATTAGTGAGAATACATGCTTTTGATGATAGATGTATTAGTGAGAACACATGCTTTTGATGATAGATATATTAGTGAGAATACATGCTTTTGATGATAGATGTATTAGTGATATACATGTTTTGATGATGATATACATGTTTTGATATACATGTTTTGATGATGAGGTTACATGATTCCTTGATGTATTGATACGTGTTTGTACTTGTATGGATGAAGATACTTGTACCCATAGTGATGAGGGGATTGGATCATCCCTGGACTTCAGTCCTAAAGAGAGCCGTAGACGTATGTCTTCGAGAATGAAGTCCTTGGTGGACTTGAGGGGATTGGATCATCCCTGGACTTCAGTCCTAAAGAGAGCCGTAGACATATGTCTTCGAGAATGAAGTCCTTGGTGGACTTGATGGGATTGGATCATCTCTGGACTTCAGTCCTAAAGAGAGTCGTAGACGTATGTCTTTGAGAATGAAGTCCTTGGTGGACTTGAGGGGATTGGATCATCCCTGGACTTCAGTCCTAAAGAGAGCCGTAGACGTATGTCTTTGAGAATGAAGTCCTTGGTGGACTTGAGGGGATTGGATCATCCCTGGACTTCAGTCCTAAAGAGAGCCGTAGACCTGATGTCTTCGAGAACAAAATCCTGAATGAACAGGTAAGGGGATTGGATCGTCCTCGGACTATTAGTCCTTTGAATTGAGCCATAGACATGATGTCTCCGAGAACTAAATCCTGAATGAACAGGTAAGGGGATTGGATCGTCCTCGGACTATGGTCCTTTGAATTGAGCCGTAGACATGAGGTCTCCGAGAATTGAATGATAGGACTGGATCGTCCCTGGACTTCGGTTCAAAAGGTACATGATAGGACTCGATCATCCCTGGACTTCGGTTCAAAAGGTACATGATAGGATTGGATCGTCCCTGGACTTCGGTTCAAAATGTACATGATAGGACTAAATCATCCCTGGAATTCGGTTCAAAAGGTACATGATAGGACTGGATCATCTTTGGACTTCGGTTCAAAATGTACATGATAGGACTGGATCGTCCCTGGACTTCGGTTCAAAAGGTACATGATAGGACTGGATCGTCCCTGGACTTCGGTTCAAAAGGTACATGATAGGACTGGATTGTCCCTGGACTTCGGTTCAAAAGGTACATGATAGGACTGGATCGTCCCTGGACTTTGGTTCAAAAGGTACATGATAGGACTGGATCGTCCTTGGACCTCGGTTCAAAATGTACGTGACAAATCCTAGAATTGTTCTAGGTTACATCCACCATGAAACAGGGTTGGCTCTATAGATGTGATACATCCAGCATGAAACAGGGCTGGCTCTGTAGATGTGATACATCCAGCATGAAACAGGGCTAGCTCTGTAGATGTGATACATCCAGCATGAAACAGGGCTGGCTCTGTAGATATGATACATCTAGCATGAAACAGGGTTGGCTCTGTAGATGTGATACATCCAACATGAAACAGGGCTGGCTTTGTAGATGTGATACATCCAGCATGAAACAGGGTTGGCTGTGTAGATGTGATACATCTAGCATGAAACAGGGTTGGCTCTATAGATGTGATACATCCAGCATGAAATAGGGCTGGCTCTGTAGATGTGATACATCTAGCATGAAACAGGGCTGGCTCTGTAGATGTGATACATCCAGCATGAAACAGGGCTGGCTCTGTAGATGTGATACATCCAGCATGAAACAGGGCTGGCTCTGTAGATGTGATATATCCAACATGAAACAAGGTTGGCTCTGTAGATGTGATACATCCAGCATGAAACAGAGTTGGCTCTGTAGATGTGATACATCCAACATGAAATAGGGCTGGCTCTGTAGATGTGATACATCCAGCATGAAACAGGGCTGGCTCTGTAGATGTGATACATCCAGCATGAAATAGGACTGGCTCTGTAGACGTAACACATCCAGTATGAAAGAGGACTGGCTCTGTGGCGGTAAATCCTAGATCTGATCTAGGTCACATCCAGTATGAAAAAGGACTGGCACTGTGGTTGGGATTAGATCGTCCCTAGACATGAGACTTGTCTTAAAGAGATAAGGATTGATCATCCTGGAACTTGATCTGGATTGTATCATCCATGGACCTATGTCCTAAAGAGAGCAGGATTGATCATCCTGTAATATGATCGTGTGATGATGATGCTGATGATCGATGTTGATGATCGTGTGATGACGATGCTGATCATGTGATGATGATGCTGATGATCGATGCTGATGATCGTGTGATGACGATGCTGTTGATCGTATGATGATGATGCTGATATTCGTATGATGAAGATGCTGATGATCGTGTGATGACGATGTTGATGATCATGTGATGACATTGCTGATGATCGTGTGATGACGATGCTGACGATCATGAGGATTCAGACATTGATGTTGCTGTAGCTATTTGAATACTACAGAAGATAAAGACTCAATACTGAAGATGTTGATGTTCCAGTATTGAAGATGTTCCAGTAACTGGTTGAGTTACTGATGATGTTGAGAAAGCTTCCAATGATTTATAGATGTATCATGTATGATGTAGGACTCGTTGCTCCTGCGGATGTTGTTATAATATCCTTCTCGTTAAGGGAGAGTGTTGAATATTGTAACTTCTAAGAATATTATATTTATATATTATTTATTATGGAGATGTTCCATACCTCTGATGTGATTATACTATGAATCCAGAGATGTTTATTCCTCCGAATTGGTTGTGGTAACTAGGGTTATTAGACCCACCATGTGGGGGTCATCCCAGTCAGTTATAATAGGGTATTTAACCTAATGGTTAAATACGAGCCTACATGTACTTGCGTAAAATACATGTCAGTGTAGTGTATAAATAGAGGAGGTATGTTCCTCATTTGATACACACACTCACTTGAGAGAGGCACACTTGTGGAGGAGAGGTCTTCTATGGTGGAGGAGGAGATCATGTATTTGGTTTACATCTTTGTATATTGCTGGTCATCTATTGAGGAAGCTTTACTGGGTTTTCTACCCCATGAGGGTTTCCCAGGATAAATCTGTGTCTCTTGTGTTTATGCTATGCTTGTTGTTTCTTCAGTGATCCTGTATATGCTATTATTGTGAAATGGAATGTATATGCTATTAAATCTTAACAAACCTTGCCATGGCTACTGATTGGTCTCTGAGGAAGTTTCCACTACACTAACCTTGTAAAGTTATATTTTTCAAAATATGTGTGCTTATAGGCTTATTTAATGGTGGTAATTAACCGTGGAAAATACAAAATTACTTCCAAATGAAATTATGGAAACTTAAATATATGACAAACAATGGGATCTTATGTCACTAATCGAAATGCATGCCAATGTGATGTTAACTGTAAATATAAATGCATTATTTGTGGTGAAGAGTATTTTTATAAGTGTGTGGGTTAAATTTGAAAAATATGCGAGTGTTATTGGTGTTAAATATTTTTTTAAGTGTGTCAAATGTTTTGTTGGGATTAGTGATACAAACAAACCAAGTTTGGTAAGATATAGAGCTTTTATGTATGAAGAAATGTGTTTGATATTTTATAATTCATTTATGTAAGTTATCAAAAATATTTAACACATGTTTAATTTTCTTTAAATAATGGTTAATAAAAAATGTTAGCTTTATCATTCTTCTTCATATAGTCTTTATCATTCTTCCTCGTGACCCCAACTTGAAAATGAATCTCCTCGGAGTGCAAGAGTTGATAAAGTATTTTCAATTGGTTGATTTCTTGCACATCCTCAAATGACTAAATTATGTATTTTATTATTTATCAAATTAAGCTTGCAATATGCCAATAGGCGTGGTATAAAAAATAGATGGGTGGATGCAATGTCACCTCCCCTAAACTTTAAACCCATTCAAATACTCCATGAAACATCCATCCAACCAAGGCAAGAATCAATAGACAAAGTACATGCACCATTGAATTAATGGGAGAGAGATCCATCATGTTCCACACCACAAATCCTATTGCAATTTCCATTTGAACAGTGGAAGGATGGGGCGACCCTATGTGTGTGTGTCAATTTGCATGAGGATTGTCACATGGCCTTCATTTGACACTCAAAGGTGGCCCAATGTTGGCAAGGGATTTTTGGAATTTTCTTAATTTCATGGGTGGTTACTCCATTGGCCATTGAGGTACGGGGATCTGAGTCTAACTGTTGGGCCTTTTGTGAGAATTCATACCTTCAATAGTATATTTTCCATTATGAATTATTAATAACACAATACAATTATCAATCCTAATACAATACAATTATTAATATATAATACAATACAGTACAATAATTAATACAATTATTAATATATAATATATAATACAATACAATTATTAATATATAATATTATTGTTAATATATAATATTATAATTGTTTAAACAAGAAAAAAAATGTAACTACAAAACAATTGATACCTGTCGATGTCGCATGAGCTCTATTGCATTGTTTGTTTCGATGGCACCCCCTGTAACTATCGGGTTCGACGACACCCCCCTCCAACCGATTCTTTGGCCGTGACCTCCTTCACTGTGCTTTCATACCTATCGCATGAAATCTGTTGTTGTGTTGGCTTCGACGGCACCCCCCTACAACTGTTGGGTTCAACGGCACCCCCCCTACAACTGACTCTTGGGCCGTGACCTCATTCATTATGCTTTCATACCTATCGCATGAGCTCTGTTGTTGTGTTGGCTTCGACGGCACCCCCTGCAATCGGCTCTTGGGCCATGACCTCCTTCATTGTGTGTGTTCCTTTGGGATTTTGGTGGCACCTGGTCCGGTTGTCTACGAGTCTGGACTGTGCATTCCTTTGGGATTTTGGTTGCACCCGCTCCAGCCCTGTCCTCATTTGGATTTGCAATGAGCACTATTGAATTGGGTTTTTTGGTGGCACCCGCTCCAGCTGTGTCTGCATATCCCGGCAGACCCTCAATGGAAACCATAAGTGGAAAGCCTCCTCTATTGAGTCGAATTTCTGCATTTTTGGGTGTGAATTAGGTGTTGTTGATTTCATTTGTTAATTGGGTGGTTTTTATTTTATAACGAAACCAATAGACATGGAATGCTTGTTGTTGATTGATGTAAAGGCTATAGTTCTATTTAACACATAAATAGTGATCCAAAGTTCATTGATAGGGTTTTCAAAAATAGTTTCAAACCAGTTTTATTTGGATATTTTGGTGCAAGTGGATTCTAGGAATATGAATTAGATATGTGCTCATTATCACATATTGACGGTGTTTATGCCTACAATTTAATTTTTATTTTAAGCAGTTTTAAATATCTCTGCCGGGTAGCAACATTCTCCTTGGTTTGAGCTGATGTGAGTTTGGAGCTTTGCTGTAATCCTAATTTTGGTTTAAGTAGTTTTGTATCTCCGCCTTTTGCCCCATTCTCTTGATTTGAGCTAGTGAGAGTTTGAGGCTTTTTTGTTATCCTGCAATCATTTCTTGGGTTGTTTTCCCATGATTCGAAGGCATAGTTTAACCTTCATGGCCATAGAAGAATGATTGTCTCAATCATATTGTGCCTATCTTTTAGATTTTGGTTTTGGAATTTGAACCAAATTGCTTTCCAAGTTGTATGTGAAAATTTTAATAATTTTTTAAAATAAAACACTATGTTTCTAGGTATCAATGCTCAGGATGTGAATTATCATTTGGTCTTTTAAGCTCATTTGGATTTTCACGTAGATTTTGGATATGATAGCTGTTTTAATTTGTGATATTAATGTGATTGCTTCAAACGAGGTCTTGAATTTCAACTTTTATCCCTAAAAGTGCTTTGGATATCACTTCTTTGAACATCATCAATAGATTCCATAAGAAAACTTGAGTAAGATGTAAATTGTATTCCTTTTGATAAAAAATATGCACTTGTTTTCATTTCCCTCTAGAGATTATTACATGAAATGTTATTAAAAATAGACTCACATCAGTTTCACCTTCTTGTAAATTCCCTTTATGTTAGATTGTCCACGGAGTAGTCTAATGCTTCAAGAATTTTGCTTGGTGTTAAGACTATTTTGTCACATAGACTACTTTGTCACCTTCTTCCGCAATCCTCATCATTGTCTTCAGCAATCCCCTCCTTGGTGCCCACCTCGTCAGGGCATCACCTACTCTAGGTCTCTCATTAATTCACCATAGTGACGGTTTGGTAATTCCCAGTCCTGCCTACCCTGCTCCCTGGTCACTCTCACCTCTTCATTTTCCTGTTTCAAATGACCCCCCAGCATTTGCTGAGACATCTTGACAATGCCAAACTCTGCTCAAATTATCTCCTTTTACCCTGCACAACAAAAAAAAAATTAAATTATATTAGCTCTGGATAAGGCGTACAAACAAATACTTACTGAATATTATGTCAATTAAAATCCGCCATGTCGAAGCATTGGACTACTCCTTATGGTTTCCACTTGAAGAGGGGGGGGGATGATCTCTATAGCCTTCTTATTTTTGTGCAAAAAAATCAATAAATTCTTAACAACCTTCATCACCTCAAACCTTTAGCGAGCATTTGAAATTGCTCACTATCTCTATCTCTATGGCTCTAGTTGAATGTGTAGTGAGAACCTATGCATTGCTGTGAAGTTGGAATAACTCCCTCTTGCTATATAATATCCATCATGAGAATGCAGACTCTTCATAATATTCATCACTATGATGCCAATGCTTGATCTTTTTAGTCCCATCCCAATTTTCCAATTGTTTTCAATCTGTTGAAAGTTGACTATCTTTATGTGCCTTTCATTCTAGATGCGGCTTTATTTTACATCTTTCCCAATTTATGGAATGACTACACAAATTACAGTGTAATCGACTGGACAATCCATTGCAAAAATACGATCAGGTCGAGTGGATGATTGCAATTAGTAAAATGGCATACAACAATGGATGTAAATTCATTAGCGATTTTCCCATTGTCGATTATCCTCGATTGAATGGAGTAGATACTTCTTCATGATAAAATAATTCGAAGTTGGTCATCTTTTGAGTTGGGTCTCACAAATTGTCCATTATGTTAGAGACAGAATCAATTAGTGTTCTAGTATTCATGTTATAATCCCTTCTCATTTGATGAGAGTATCGACTCGAGTCTTGCATGGTGTGATTGATCTAATTTGAGGCACATTGCAAAGTATGCTGAAAAATCATGCTGCAACTTAAGATTGGCCTCCGTAGACTCAACCTTATCCTTGTTCATCTTTTGATATGAGCTTCTAAGATTTGGTATGAAGAGAAAGTCTGAGTGTAAGGACTCACTCTCATGTTCAAGTGCTCTTGCTTCACTTCTATTCTACTCCAGGAAACTTAAGGCTTCTTCAACATGAGTGGCATGAATATCTACATCATTAGTATGAACAATCATGAACTTGAAGTTCCTCCATTTAATCCTTTAAGTGATTTCACATCATCTTCAACATATGCATCAACTGAATTTGAAGGGCCTCCTAACATAGAGTTAGCAACAATGCGAACTTATTATTGATCATCTTAGGCACAATGACTTAGAATCTGAAGCTAGAAATAATCCGATGTTGCATATCAATATATCTGCAATGTTCCCCACACATTTCATTGCAACTAACACATTGCTCCCCAGTGTTGTTATTTAATTATTTATCCTAATGGTGTCAATGACCTCTATGATTTTGACTATCAGGTGATGAGGTGGCATCCTTCGGTTGTTTGCTTGCTTGGGAGACTACATTGCTCCCCTTATTTGGCATATTTTGTACTTATTTGGAGGCATAGAAAGCTTTTTAACAATATATTAAAAAGGTCATTGATACCATTAGGATAAATAATAAAATAACAACATTCGGGAGGAAATCAGCCTTGTTAAACTCAGTCATCCACTCACTCATGTCATGCACTCACTGCTTACCTTTGCAAGGTGACGAGTGATGACTGATGACTACGAGGTACTAGCCACTGTGATTTGACTCTGAATCTTGATTCTCCTCGGGCTTAGATATAAGGTGTTTTAATGTGTCAATGACAATGGATGCGACATTAGAGAACCACTACAAGGCCCAAAACAAGGCCAACTAGAACCACAAACCAAGAAGAGGTTGATTTATGCATTGACATAGACAGGTGGCACTAGGCATACAATATGGACAAACAATGAGTTAGGAAAAACATTTGCACCAAAGTACCACAATGGTTACTAATAAGAGAATATTTGACACAGGAGAATGTTGTTAATTTATAACAAGCGAGCCTAAAACAAACGAGCCTGGTGCAAGCGAGCACGAAGCAAGCGAGTGTAGAAGGTCAAAGTGGAATCCAGTGGGCCCATAACCCACAAGTAAAAATGAAAATATCTACATGGACCGGAGGAAAAAATCATATCTATACTATCAATGATAATATGAGTTCGTTGTATTATATGCAAGACTAGAAACCTAAGTGGGAGTTGAGACATGCTGAAGTATTAGATGCTAACTTACAGGGATCTGATTCTCTTATTAGACTAGTGCAAGAACTTAGAAGAATGCCTATGGGATCCAGTATTGTACTAGAGATGATTTACAACAACTCCCTGAGAAAAGTAGCTGATGCAAGCAATTGGTTAACTCACCTATACCAATATCTTAACTTAATCTCGACATAGGGCTCTACACCTCACCCCGGGCTACGACTAGACAAACAATACTACTGTATTAACCAGATACATTCTTTGGAATCATGGCCACATCAAGATGCTAGTATTTGGTTTCCAAGTACTACACACACTTATGAAAAATATAAAAAATTATGGTGGAAATTCATGAGAAAAGAAAATATAGATAGAACATATTATACCATGCTAAAGTTTGGACCTCAAATGACACATATCCATGAGGATCCTGGATGGTTGGTCCCTGATTGGACTACAAACTGGTGGTGGTCATTCGACATCAACCTAACAGCATTAGATCCAGCTGCTATTTATAATCTAAAATGGAAAGTCAGAGAATATCTCGAATAGGTCAATGATATTTTGCAGACAAAGCTTACTGAGGCTCAAATCCTTGGGTACTACGTTAAAAATGAACAACAGTGGCTTGTCAAAACCCACATAGATGTCCACATGCATCAGAATAGACGCGTGGTCCTGAGGTCTGTTTATTCAAAGGCATGGGTTGTTGAATGCAATGTCTTTCGAGAATTATATGGTCCCCCATACTCTGATGAGTTGTAAATATCTCAAAAGTATTTGGATATGAGTGGGGCCTGTCCATTCCAATTGTCATAAAGATTGAAAAGAAATTCATAAAAACTTTTAGACCTTACTTTTGAAAGCCATAAAACTTTTAGATGCTTTCCAGAATGGTTAGTTACTTTTATGTTGTCATCAATGACAATCCTATTCATCACGAGACTTTGAACATGGACTTTATTTCTTCTTTGTATGCATGGTGTTTTCAAATTTTCAAAATTGTCTTATTGCACATTAGATTTTCAGCTATCATTGTAGGCATGGTTTGTTTGTTTCCAACACTTATATCTCTTGTTGATTTCACTTAAGTTAAGGCTTAAATTGTCAAGGATTTGAATGTTTGCATCAAGCACATGTGGTGTATAAGTGTTGTTTGAGGGTCTTACATTAAATTCCCCACACATTTAATTGCAACTAACCCATTGGTCCCGGATGTTTTTATTTATTTATTTATCCTAATGGTATCAATGACCTCTATGATTTTGACTATCAGGTGTTGAGGTGGCATCCTCCGGTTGTTTGCTTTCCTGGGATCAATGACCTCTATGATTATGACCTCTTTTATTTTGCGTTCTCTGCTGTAGTATTTTACTGATTATTTGGTTAAGATGTATTGACATGAAACAGTTGTGAACACTGCTACAATGTACTCTTGAGTAGACCCTCTCACTGTAGTTATGGTTTGTTGGGTTGATATATAGTCAATTAATGTTTCTTAGTTGAGTGATTTTTCCAAACAGATCACTAACAAATAGTTTTCATATGCATTAGCATAAAATACAGCATGTAAATTTAAAAATGAAGGGTAGGATTCCAAAAATATGCCATTCAAAGAAAGAGGGTAGGCTACCAATAATATGCCCAACAGTGTTGGAAGGACCAAAACTGGGTGATATACTAGTTAACTTCCTTAATTGGTTGTCCCTAGTGGTTTTGTTCTACCCACAAGAGAAAAAGACCCCCAAATATGCAAACTCAGTCCACAAAAGAGCTCACAGCCTACAATGATGAATGTGGTGTCGTATGGATAGCTTATTATGGCACTGTAACTTGGTCTCTTCCTGCCACAAATCGTCCTCCCGATACCAAACAATTTAGCTGAGATTTGTAACACTAGTACATCCACTAGGGTTCGGCATGTCCCTCCTAAGCCTCATATTTGAGGGAAGTAAATGTGTTTAACTAAGTAAATGTGTACTTTAAAAGAAGAGAGAAAGAACCAACTTGTTTATTCTTGTTTTATGGAGTGTAGATACCACCAAATAGGTATCTGTCAAATCTATCTTCCTCAAGTGATGATGAAGATATACTCTGAGAGGTTGAAAGCGAGTCGATTTGTACTAGATCTACCGGATTTATATCAACTAGATCTGAAAAGATAAGGAAAAGATTTCATAGACGCATGAAATATTTTATTGCCAATGGTGGGTCGTGTAATTATGATGATGAGAGCATAGGAGACATTGATTTGACATTGAGGTATAAACATCTAGTGCAACTATGGGTACCTAATATACTACCTCGAGTGGACACATATTTCCTCATCAATGGGAGGATGTATCGCATCGCTCCTTCGTCCTTACATGGATTGGGGCTATTTTCCATGGATGGAATAAAGGTTTGCTATGGCAATGTAACTGAATTGATGGAATATGTAGGACTACTATACAGATACAATAACTGGTTGATCTTGGTCCAATATACTCGAAGTATGTGGATATACGGAGTTGCCACGAATTATATTCAAATAGAAGAAAAAAATAAAAACAAAGGGGCGACTATGTATATTGATGGGAGACCAAGAGCGTCCGAAAATGTTGCTAGCATTATAAATAGTACACGACCAATGAAAACAAATAAGTAGCCAAATTGCGAATTCAAGGCACACGAACATCATCGTATATTTGTATGTGAAATAAAAATAATACTTGCAGGTGAAGAGTTGTTGATCAATTACAACTTAAATAGAATATATGTGCCTTCCGCAGTCTAGGGGAACCGTAGACCGTCATAAACTATGCCTCATCAGGTAAATGCTAAATGTAGTAACTAAGCATGACTACAATAACTGAATGTTTCATTTTTTTCTATTAACATTCGATTTCCACTGTTGTCATTCGCTTTATTCATGCTTATTATGAATATTTCCATGTGATTACATGGTGATTACATTGCTATGAATATCTCATTTTTGTTTATGATGAAATTATTGACTATTTACGTTTGATTAGGGTGGAGGCAGTGGAAAGGCACATGTTGATTCCATGATCCAAGGTGGCCGTGGAAGGTCAAAATCTATGCCTCGTCAGGTAAAAGTTAAATATAGCAAATAAATATGACTACAATAACAAGATGTTCTGATATTCAATGTTAGCATGCACTTTTTCCATGCTTATTGTTAATATTTCCATATGATAGCATGATCATCAAACTGTGGCAGGAGTCTACACATCGACATGTAGCAGAACATGTATCTTCTACTTCCAAGGTAAAAATGAATATTAATGCAATATCTCATTTTTGTTTATGTTACAAATATTTAGTATTAGGTAAACGTTTATTTATTGATTTATTATGTCAGGGTGGCACCATTGGAAAGGCACCTACTGCTTCCATGGTTGAGGGATACCATGGAAGGTCACACTCTATGGCCCGTCAAGTAAGTGTTACGTACAATAACTAAATATTTCAATTTAGTATGTTAACATTCAATGTCCACTACTGACATTCACATTATTCTGAGCTTATGATGGATTACTCGTTCATTTTTCTGACATTATTATGCTTTTATGGTTCATTCAGGACCGTGGAAATGCACCTGCTGCTTCTGTGGTGCTGGTTGATCGTGGAAACTCATTGGACATAACACCATGTCAGGTAAGTGTTAGTGCATAATAGTAACTTAATTTTCATTACAATATCAATATTCGAATGATGTTTAAATTATATTGCTTAATTTAAATTATTGTTTGATGAATTTAGTCACATGCACCCGATCTAAATGATGAGGGGTTTGGGGAATACATTTTCTATTCCACTGACCCACTGCACACTTTTAGAACAGCCTTAAAAAAGGAAAACATAGAAATGCTTGCCTTGGCTCGCAAACATCCCTTGACACAAGAGAACAGGGCAAGGATTCAACAACTGCAAAATGAAATACAATCTTATGGGTAAGTGCCATCTTCACAAATGTTTTTAAGCTATGACATGATTTCATATTTGATATTATGTTTTTTTATTTTTCGAAGTGATCTGATAAAGTAAATTTTATTTTTTGTAGGAATTTTTAAAACCCGTGACTAGATCAGAACCTGCCAAGACAGGTATTGGTAGCAGTGATGGTCCAATGCAACAAAAAAGAAGCAATGTACCAATGAGGCTTTTTGCCACTCCTGTGGTTGGCCTCGAATCCATTGATGACGCGGGCACTGATGAGAGGGGTCATGATTCCATGCTGGAGCATGATGCCATGCCAGAGCATGATGAGACAAAGCCTAGGACTCCACATGACTCTGGAGATGAACGTACTGTAGACGACCAAGAAACTTTTCCTGGAGTAGCACGAGTTAAAAGCACCGGATCATTAGATCTCACCTTTTTGGTGGATGACTCTTGTGTTCCCATCAAGGTTAAGAAGATCATAGGTATTTATTAATTAATTTATTGATTTTAATCATGAAATTGAAATAGACATACGTTGAAATTATTATAAATGAATGGATGACATATTTTTGGAGGAAACAATGTCTTCTACAGGCATTTGAATGACAAAGCCTTGGAGTTGTTTGGCCTCACCATTCACACATGGTGGAATAGAAAAGATAGCAATAAGAGAGATGAATTGATGGACCACATGGTCAACTTGTTTGGCAATACTTTCAACAGGAAAGTTGTTGCAAGGTTAGCCGGTGAGAATTTGAAATATACCAGGACCCAATATAGGGAAAGATTGCAAGCTGACCTCAAGCATGAGCAACCTCCCATGGTTCCGGAGAAAGAGTGGAAGGCACTCATAGATGATGCAAAGGAGAACTTGCTAAAAAAACAAGGAAAACAACCACGGCCTGGTAAAAAAAGGTACAACATATATCATCTATTTACTGAAATAAGCTCAATTATATTTTTCTTTTTTGTTTTAAGTAAGATTTTTGATATCTAAGGTTTTTCAAAATTTTCATATATAGGCTACCTGAAACCTCCAAAGCAACCAAGGCTAGAATGGAAAAGCACAGGCAACTTAGACTGGGCTAGGGTAGCTATAGAAAACTAAGAGCAAGAATCGTAAGTATTAAATGATTAATTGTTGGGAATATTTATTTAATAGTACCGAACAAATATCTGATTTTGATACTAGAAATTTTAAAATGTGTTATCATGCATTGCAGGGAAATGCATTCCAAGCTGGTGCCACCGAGGAAGACCTAAAGCTTGGTTTCAAGTTTGGTTTTAAAAGTGTGGTTGAACATCGGAAAAGCTTGGGGCAGATTCCAATCTCCCCAATGACGCAAATGCAGGTATATCACCAATTGTAGTATACTATTAAAGTTTATTCAGTCATTCTGATTATATCACCCATAACTAAAAATTTATGTTTGTTTTTAAGCAACAATGCAACCGCAGCAGTGAATCTAGCGGTACTCATCAAGTACAAGTTGATGTTGGGGTGAACATGTCCCATGATAGTGTGGAGCATAGTGTCCACTCTGGTGTGTATGCTTTGGAAATAGAAATATCTACTGTGATTAGATATATATATTTCTTGACGTATACTTATAAATTTTCTTCTTTCAATGGAAGCCCATGAAGCTCAGGAGGATGAACTACAAGAAGAAGCAACTAGACCTCCAATTAACACTCCAGTTGTCACATCTACAGAGATTGGTAAAGAGAAATATTGTAATTTTAATCAAAATAATGAAATATTTATTTTGATAATAATTCAACGTCATATATATATGCTCATTTCTGTTGTTGCAGTTCACACCCCTTCAGAACTGCCTCCACGCACTGCTCAGCGACGTACAATAAGTGGAATAAATGAGGGCATGGAAAAACAAACAATAATAGGAGATATCACAGTAAATACCGCACCAATTGATGATTGTGATACCGTACTCGCAAGTTTTTTCAATGCAAAAAAACATAAAGCAACGAAAAAGTAGATGCAACTTAAATTCATGACTTCTATTTTGATGGATATCGATGTTGTTAGTATGAAACATTGTCAGTATGTAACATAAATAACTTTTATTTGGTATAGTTACGAGGTACTTATCTTTTATGTGATGCTCTTAGGGATTTTCCCATTTATATCTTTTATTTTCTTAGAATTTGAATTTTAAATTTAAATGTCATCACAAGTCATTGTATGCTTGTTTATAATTAGTGTGTATTTTAATATTCAATTTTTTTGTTTTCTCAGACATCATCACTCCTGTATGTGCTGCATGTAGATATATTAGTCTGAAAAATTGATTCTCTTTATATTAGATATATTAAATATGTTCATCATGACTTCGATGATCATCACTATTTATAATTTGATTACTGCCCATTACATCTCGAGGACCAACTTCAGCACAGGGACCACAAAGGAGTGCTGAAGTTGATAGAGATCAAATTTATGTTGTAAAATATTTTATTGTTGCTTTAGCGCTATTGAGAAATAGTACCACACTTCATCTCCTATTTTTGGTTAAATGTTGACGTGGAGATATTCAACTATACCTCTCTTATTGTTATATGATCAATATGTTTATTTTATCAACTGTTAGTGAAAGAGATGAAAATTATGTTATAAGATTAGTTCCCATTACATCTCGAGGACCAACTTCAGCACAGGGACCATAGAGAAGTGCTGAAGTTGATAGAGAACAAAATTATGTTGTAAAATATTTTACTGTTGAGAGAAATGAGGGATATTTTTATTTGGCATCCCACCACCCTTCCTTTTACTGTGATGATGAACTTTTAGGTTATATAGAATGGCTGTACATTTGAGAGAGATATGACTGGTTGTACCTTCCCCACCTTGAATGAGCTATGATTGGTCTTGTGGTACCTTATCTTTCACTTGTGTTTAATGGGGTCATTTACCCTCCTTGAGTAACTTTTTAAAAACCAACTTGTTGAAGTTTTGCTCTTATAGAGTACTATGGTTGTTTGGCCACATTTGGAGCATACCCTTGGTTCTAAGGGTCATGGGTCTTCTACTACCCACACTTATATTGTTATGACCATTGTTTATATTTGTACCCAGACTTCAGATCTGATTTTTGGTTTAATGTTGATGTGGAGATCTTCAAGTATACCTCTCTTATTGTTATATGATCAATATGTTTATTTTATTACATGTTACTGATTGAGTTATTAAATACTTGTTGTACCTTCCCCACCTTGATTGAGTTATTAGTGGACTTGTGGTTAATGCAGTCATTTAACCTCCATTTTTTTTATACCACCTTGTTGAATTTTTGGTCTTATAGAGTACTTGACTTTGATCACATGTGATCAGTTGCGGTGTGCTGATAATAACTTATGTTCTACTGAGACTTGGTTGAAGTTTATAATTTTTGTGACTTTATTTATTTTGAGTTATGTACTGTGCTTGAATTTCATTGACCTAATCAACACCAGTCATTTCTCTCTCTCTGGTTTGTACACACCCTCTTGTAGGTTCAGCTGGTTCCTAGAGAAGACTGGCCTCTCCGAGGCACAAATAGTCTTTTCTGAAAGTAACACTTCTAAGTATATTTTCAAGAATGGTTTCACACCCAGGTTGGTATCTTCAACTATATCTCTCTTTTTGTTATATGATATATATGTTTATTTTATTACATGTTACTGAATATTAGTTTATCATTTTAGTTTGCTTGTCAGTGTAACTCAATATTATAATCTGTTGATATTGCAGTTTTGAATTTATCATACATTGCAAAATGTTTTTTAATCCTTATGATTATTCAAAGGACACAAGGAAACACTCTCTACGTGAAGAAAAAAATCAAACACTTTCTTATATGCACAAGGATCTCCACAACTTGTCTCTTGTTACAAAGTCATGGCCTATAAAGCCACAGCTTGTCTCTTGTTACAAAGTCATGGCCTATAAAGCCACAACTTGCAACAGTTGGGTCTTGTTGTTTAGTAGGGGTGGTTTTTGGTGGAGTTATTTATGTTGCCAATGTGGGAGATTGGCATATTTGTAGGGTCAAATCCTAGAAACCAAAGGTTTAAAAAATATTCAAGACCTGCCCCAAAAACAGGGAACCCAGTACATCCTTTAAGATGTGTTTTCTGTCTTTCATATTTTTAAAGTAGATGATGAAAACCCCCTAGAACAAAAATTAGCAGGGACAAGTTGGGGTCCAATTTTCTTATATCCAAGGCACTAGATAATCTGCTAAGGGCCATATACCAATAAATCTGTGGATCAATGCATTTTCCTTGTGATCTTACAAGGATTCCAAAACATTTCTTGACCTTTAATAAATTCTGGGGTTTCTTCCATTTATCTTGCTAAAATATTGCTAGATTTTGGTGTTGATTATGAATGAAAGAGATTTCCACTTGCTTTAACTCATATTTGAAGGAACATGATTACAACACTTGCATTTTAGATGGCTTAGCACATCTAGATCTAGAAGGCCTTTCTGCATCAATTTAGAAACAACCTTGAAAGTAGAACCCTGCAACTCAATCACAACATTAATCAGAGTTACTATTGTTGGATTTTTGACCTCAAGAGCTGTTGTAGGATCTGTCACGTTGGGAGGACTAGGTTAGAGTCAATCCAAATTGAGAGACCACTCCTAGGGTTTTTTTCTCTGGGGAATATCAGAGCTTTGTGGAGGACAAGGACATTTTGATCCCCTTGAGTGCATATGCACCATCTTTCTTATTGCCAACACTTGATCCAATTGTAGCTTCATATGATGACTCCATGAATTTTGATGTATTGCTTAGTTCAAGCCTATGTATTATATTTATCTACTTTGTTTCGCATATAAAATTAGGTATTGCAGACATATCACAATTCATTTGCTCAATGCACTAGAACTTCTCATTGTTTTTATCAAGCTGAGGATATGTTGGAATAGGTAATGGCATAGTAGATGCAATAATCATACCAAATATATAAGGACATTACATTGTTGCCATGTATTTTTAAAATAAGATATAAGGTAAGATAACTTCATTAATGTCCATAAATGACCAAAATAGGTCAATGGGACTAGAGAGTACAAGTCACAGTTGTAGTGTGGGAGTGCCAAGGAAACTTTAAATTCCCAAAAAAAGAATACGAATGAAAATAATAGTAAATGAGAGGCAGTAAACCTTGACAGAGAAAGATATTGCTTTATACTTGAAGTAGAAGTAGATGCAAAAATGAGAGAGTGAATGTCCTTTTCATCATTAGTAAGTGTCATTTCACTCTTCTTATGATCTTGTTGTCCACAACAACAAAATTGGTAGGTTGTAATTCAAACCAGAAAGTGTTTACCCAAGTACATGTTATTGTTCATTAAAATCTTTGAATTTTGTTAGACCATTCTCCTATTAAGAGATTATCATAGAGTTGGTAGTATATATAAAATATTAGTTGTCATTCATCTCTTAGAAATCCTATCACTAAAATTTGACAAAAGGAAAGAGAATGCACCACCTTTGGAAATTATTCATTTTGATATCTTATATGGATACTTTGCTTTTACCCTTGACCCCAAATAATGAATTAATTTCAATGAAAATTCTTCACAAGATTAACAAACCTTGATAATACCTAACACATGGATCCAATTTATGAGGGAGATACATATAAGAAATTCTCATGTGATACTGAAAATTGCAATTTTCCTATGGAATGTCTTTTAACTTACGAGTGTTGTGATTATCACATGAGCACTTTTTGTCTGACTTTGAATTTTTCGGATATGGTTTCAATATGCAGGAACTATTGAAATCATTGGAAGCATTCAACTTGATATTATTCAGAATTGGAATTAAGGCAACGGTACATACAAATAGAGGAGTGCAATCTTATTTAAAATCTAGAAGAATTCATGAGGAATATTGAAACCAGTGATGTTTCATCCAAATGTGTTGATGTATTTGTAACTTCAGAAGATATTTACTTGTATATTGTATGTATTAAATTTGTACTTTATTGTATCCCCAACGGACATGTATTATTCCACTGATTGGAATTGTCATCATGTTGACTTGCAAGTGTCGCAAGTTATATTGTAAGTGTCGTAACTTATACTTGATGGGTTATTAGACCACCTTGATGGGGTCGGCCCTGTATGAGTCATGTGGGTCAAAGGGTTATTAGACCACCCTATTGGGGGTTGGCCCAGTCAGCATTATGTTATGTGGTTAAGTTAGGGCCAACCTAGTTGAGTAAAGGTCAAGTGATGTAGTGTATAAATAAAGAGTGTGTCTCTCTCATTTTACACATTCTATTGTTCACTCACTTCGCATTAGTGAGAGAAGATGAGGATGCACACAAGTGGAGGAGGAGAATGTTGTTTTATATATATATATCTATTGGGTTTGATCATGGTGATCATCGTATTGATGCTTATTCTATCTCTGAGGAAGTTGCGGGGTTTTTCACCTTCTTGGTTTTCCCCGATGAAATGTTTTGTGTCTCTTGTCGCTTGTCTCTTATGCTTGATATATTGTACATGTTGTTCGTTCAATTAAGATCCTAGATTAGAATGTATTAAATTATGAAAAACTAACATGGTATCATAGCTAGCCTCAAAGAAGGCATGGTATAGCATTTATGACACTTGTTACACTTTTAAAGCTAGGGTTTGATATAGAAAAAACCAGTCATTGTAGCACTTTCGCTATAAATCCATTTTGGCAAAGTTTCAGGATCTGAAAATTTTACAGGTCAAAGATAAGATCCCGGTGTACCTTTTGTATGAATAACAACTTCTAATTCATTGTACTTTGTGTTTTATGATCTGTACAATCTAGGGTTTCTACCTCTTCCAGATCTCAGTCATAAACAGGTGACCTAGGAAAAAAGGTCACAAATTGGGCTAGGAAGCTCCAAAGGAAAATTCATAAAAAGTGATAGGTAGGGAACGGACTGTAATTTCATAGGCTGAAGTTTTAGAGGCTGAAAGTGAACCAGTGACACGTGGAACTCCATAGAAGTTCACTCTCCTGTTTTATCCCATAAACAGGTCACGTTGCAACACTTGGCATAACTCTCTCTCAGAGAATCCATTTGAGGTCAGACCTATGGGGTTGGAAAGATAACAAGCCAGGTTACCACAAGAATAATTTTCAAACCTTGTAGATCTAAAATTTCAAAGTAACACCAAAAACAATCAGGTGCATATTTCTGTCAAAACAGAATTGGATTTTGAGCACCTTCATTCATGGCTCGGGGAATTTAGGGCTTCGACGAAAGTTGGAATTTTTGTAATAGGAGACCACCGCTGGATGCTCCTCATCAAAATAGAAAATTAGAGACCAAGATCGAATTTTTTGGTTGGGCAGAAGGACGGGCTTGATCAAACCCTAGTTCAGGACTTTGATCGGAAAAGTGGAAAATTAGGGCTTCTACAAAAATGGGAATTTTTGAAATCTGTGACCATAGCTGGAAGCTCCTTGGAAAAATTGAAGTTTAGAGTGTTGGATCAAACTATTTGTTTGGGTGAAGCTTCGGGAAACTCAAACCCTAATTTAGGGTCCTCCCCAATGAATCCGAAAGATTGAAAAGCAAATTTGAGGGGTGAAACTTTGCAGTTTTCAAATTATGATTATACCAGGGTGATCAACTCATCAAGGCGCATCTTTCTATCCTTTCAGAAGTTTGAATTTTTAGGGTTTCCCTGACAAACCCTAATCCAAATCCAGATCCAGTTTCTGTAAATCAAGTGGATTGGGTTAATCCTAGAAGAGAATGGATTGGTCACCTGCATAAGTGAAGAAGTTCTAGTTTCAGAGGGAGATGAGGCTAAGGCCTTACATAAGAATATTACAAGCAATCTCGATAGGTATGAATTACAAGTATGTTTCGAAATCTGTTCATGATTAAGTTTATGGTATGTTTGTCTTCATTAAGGTTAGTACAATCTTGATTAATTTTAGACTTGTTGTATCACCTTAATAAAAATATGAATGCATGATAGAAGATATTCATTGATTAGGGTTTTGACACTTATGATTGTACTAATGCATTGTGGTGTTGTATGAGGTTGATGATGTCCCCTAACATGAAAGGTACATCAAGAAAGACAAATCATGTTCTAGTTCAAGAACATATGACCATGGTGACATGAAGACAAAGATTCATCCATTACATAGAAGATCTACTTACGAGGTATGTACAACTTCGTTCTATAATGGTTAACCTATGAGATATGCAGGTTACTAGCACAAGTCATTGAAGAGAACAAGAAGACATCATGTGGGTATGTTAGACATAACTAGCTAGCATATTAATCCAGGTATGCTTTTCCTATATCAAGTTAGAATCCTACCTTGTGTTAGGATCTCGTATATAAGTATACATGGCATGATTGATAATGATTATTCATTGAAGTTAGTAATCAAGGGTTTATGCTTATTATGTCTCTTACCTTGATTAATGATATGCCTAACCAGAAGAGTCCTATATAAACATTGAATACTAATGCTTATTATCTTTGTTTGAAATGATCATGACTATACATGTTTAAGATTATTGTGTTTTGATAGTATTGAGATTATACTAATGAATATATGATTATGTATGAGATCTCAAGGATAACACAATGATGATACTAGTAAGTATGCATAGTGATCAAGGATGGATATAAGTTCAAGGATAGGTAATCCAGGAAGCAAAGATCAAGAGAGAGTACACTCCAATAGTTCCTGCAAGGAAACAAAGATTTAGAGGGAGTCCACCCAACAAACAAACAAAGATAAGTATTTGAATTGTCATTTCTTCTATATTTGATTGTTTAAATAATACTGTTCGATAATGTATATACTTATGTACCTAGACTTAGGTTGTATATTATGCATGTTAGAATAATTGCATTAATGAATAGTATACTACTAATATGCATGTGATGGGTAAGTGGCCTATGGCAATATACAACATTCCATTGCTACTTATCTAGAATGAAACCTCTTTGCTGACATGTTGGGAGTTGTGCACACTCGTAACAATGTTCTGGTAGAGATTGGAAGGCATCTATAAAGTTATGGGATATGGATAAATGTTGTATTGAAGCCATGGATAAGAGAATTGCATGACTGTATGACATATGTACTTATGTGTAAGATTTTGTTTTGAAAAACTACGAGATGTTTCTAATCATGCAATTGAACTTGACTTCTAGGAAAGATCGTGTACAATCACCTACAAAAGAAGGACTACAACATTTGTTCCAGCAACAAAGTTTAAAGAAATCTATCTATTAAAGATATTGAAGAATCTGAAGTTCCTAGGATACGAGATGCAGTAATGGAAGAATGCCATGATCGAGAAGTATGAGTCGATCATGAAGAATGATGTTTGGGATGTAGTCCCAAGACCTTAAGGGAAGTCTGTTGTGACTTCCAAGTGGATCTATAAGATCAAGCATGCTGCAGATGGTAACATAAAGAAATAAAAAGAAAGTGATGAAGTGGAAGATACACCAGATGGATATGCTGTAGTCGAAGAGGAAGTGTATGTGGAGCAACCACTCAGTTTTGAGACACATGACAGGGAGTCATATGTGTGCAGATTGAAGAAAGCCTTGTATGGCTTGAAGCAAGCTTTTAGAAATTGGTATGGTAGGATAGACAGCTTTCTATCCAATTTGGGATTTACCAAGAGTAAAGCAGATTCCAACCTTTACTACAAGGTTGAAAAAGACAATCCAGTGATATTACTATTGTATGTGGATGACTTGTTTGTGACAGGTGAGGATAGATTGATTGCCGACACAAAGAGGAAGCTTGCTACCGAGTTCGAGATGAAAGACTTGGGTATGATGCACTACTTTCTAGGCATGGAGGTATGGCAGAGTGCAAATGGAATCTTCCTTGGACAAGGGAAGTATGCAATATAGATCCTAAAGAGGTTCAGGATGATGGACTGCAAGGACATGGCCACACCTATGGCATCGAACCTTAAGCTTCTATGTGATGCTTCATCTGAGCCGGTTGATGCTACGATGTATCGTCAGATGATTGGGTCCTTGATGTACCTGAAGAATACGAGACTAGACATCTACTTTCCAATGAACACCTTGAGCCAGTATCTGACAGGTCCGAGACATGTTCACCTAATAGCTGCAAAGAAAATTCTGAGGTACCTAAAGGGCACAGTTGACTATGGGCTCAAGTATCATGTGAATCAGAAGTTTAACTTGGAGGGTTATGCTGATTCAGATTGGGCAGGCAATGCCATTGATCAGAAGAGCACTTCGAGGTGCTACTTCAGTATGGGATCCGGTATGATCTCTTGGTTTAGCAGGAAATAGTCTTGTGTGGCACTGAGTATAGCCGAAGCAGAGTATGTCACAGCTTGTTCGGCTAGTTGTGAGGTAGTACAGCTTAGGAAGATATTGCAACAACCAGAGTTGTGTGAAGTTGTCGGAGAACCTAGTGTTCCATGACAAGTTGAAGCACATTGAGATCAAGTTCCACTATATCAGGGATATGGTGCAGAGAGGAGCATTGAAGCTCCTGTATGTTGCGATAGACGAGCAGATAGCCGATGTGTTGACCAAGCCACTAGCCAGAGTGAATTTTGAATACTTCAGAGGGAGGCTTGGTGTACTTCGGATCGAGAATCCTTCCAAGGGGAAGTGATGAGTCTGGAGACATGGATGCACATGAGCCATTCTCACATGGTGATAGATGTGTTCTCCCATGGCGAGATGTAAGTGCTGGAGCCATTCTCAGATAGTGATAGATGTGTTCTCCTATGCTGAGATGTAAGCGCTAGGGCCATTTTGAGATAGTGATAGATGTGTTCTCCTATGCTGAAATGTAAGTGTTGGGCCATTTTCACATGGTGATGTGTTCTCCCATGGTGAAATGTAAGGGCTGGGGCCATTCTCACATGGTGATAGATGTGTTCTCCCATGGTGAGATGTAAGGGCTGAGTGAGCCTTTTTGACATGGGGGCAAGTAGTTCCTCCCATGGTGACATGGTGGTAGGAGAGTCCTCCCATGGTGACATGGTGGTAGGAGAGTCCTCCCATGGTCGTGATATAAGTGTTGAGCCTTCTCCATATGGTGATAGACTTGGTCACCCATGTCGGTGGTGTAAGTGTTGTGTGATGTGCATCTGGGTTGTGCTCCGTGGACGATGATGTGACAGTATGGTACACAGGTTTTGTAGAGGCATATAATCAGTCCTGAGATGCTCTTGCAGGTTTTACAAAGGCAATGTAATCAGTCCTGGGAGATCTTGCAGGTTTTGCATAGGTAGTGTAATCAGTCCCGAGGTGTACCTACTTGATGGCTTGCTCGCTAAGATTACATGATCAGTATGATCATGAGTATCAGGATGATACTCCGTGCCCATGGACAGGTTGTGCAGTTGCATGTAAAAGATCCTGGAAGATCCGATAGGTTGATCTGTGTGCTCGTAATCAGTCCTGGGATGCTCTTTCGAGGTTTTGTTGACGCATGTAATAAGTCCTGAGGATTCCACAGTATGGCCATTGATGATGAATACCTACAGGTAGTGGGCCTACATCCAGTATGAAAAAGGGTCGGCTCTGTAGAAATTCCTATGATGATAAGAATTATGAGATAGCACCAGTGATTGAGATGACGAGTACAGCAGCAGTGACGATGATGCTCCGTGATCCAGTGATGATGATCCGGCTCCAGTATTGAATACTTGTGCCTATATGTATTGATGACTTGTGTCAAGAGAATACCTTCCTAGTTAAGAGGGAGTGTTGATGTATTTGTAACTTCAGAAGATATTCACTTGTATATTGTATGTATTACATTTGTACTTTATTGTATCCCCAATGGAGATGTATTATTCCTTCGATTGGAAGTGTCATCATGTGTACTTGCAAGTGTCGCAAGTTATATTGTAAGTGTCGTAACTTATACTTGATGGGTTATTAGACCACCTTGATGGGGTCGACCCTATATGAGTCATGTGGGTCAAAGGGTTATTAGACCACCCTATTTGGGGTCAGCCCAGTCAGCACTATGTTATGTGGTTAAGTTAGGGCCGACCTAGTTGAGTAAAAGTCAAGTGATGTAGTGTATAAATAGAGAGCGTGCCTCTCTCATTTTACACATTCTATTGTTCACTCACTTTGCATTAGTGAGAGAAGAGGAGGATGTGCGAAAGTGGAGGAGGAGCATGCTACTGTAGATATCTATATCTTGGTTTTGATCATGGTGATCATTGTATTGATGCTTATTCTATCTCTGAGGAAGTTGCGGGGTTTTTTGCCTTCTTGGTTTTCCCCGGTGAAATGTTTTGTGTCT
Source organism: Larix kaempferi (assembly GCA_027924585.1). Classification (NCBI taxonomy): domain Eukaryota; kingdom Viridiplantae; phylum Streptophyta; class Pinopsida; order Pinales; family Pinaceae; genus Larix; species Larix kaempferi. The sequence goes on from BSBM01001889.1 coordinate 244,443, forward strand.
CTTGTCTCTTGTCTCTTGTCTCTTATGCTTGATATGTTGTACATGTTGTTCTTTCAGTTAAGATCCTAGTTAAGAATGTATTAAATTCTGAAAAACTAACCAAATGCCAAAGTTCTACTAGAGAAGCACGATTGCACAATCTTGCACATAAATGAGCCTTTTCCTCAAGTTTTGTATTAACATTTGATTTGATTCTTTATGCATGTTTACAAAAATGATGTATAAGTCTTTCCTTTATTTTTCAAATAGTCTTTTTTCCAATAGTATTAATCAAGCCACTTGTTTAGGGTTTCCTTCCACTTAACACATCCAGGAGCAACTTTGAAGGGTCTTTTGTGCACAACTTTCAGTACTTGGGATATTCATGGGCCTAAAATACATCATGAATGAGTGATGAGGTGAGAAATTATAGTTTGGAATACTCCTTGTAGCATTGATTATTGATTGTTTCGTTGACAAGTGTCACAAGCTGTGACAAAATTTTGGATGCATTATTTTTTTTTTTTTAACAAGTCCAAGTATCGTCGATATATTGACGAACATTCATGTAGCCCATAGAAACTCTTTCCACGCAGGTGCTGAACCTGCCATGAAACTTTGGGAATCGGTGCGTGTATATTGAGACGATGTTTCGTGGAAATGTAAACTTGTTTCAACGCAGGTGTTGAACCTACAATGAAAGTTTGGGAATTGCTTCGTGGATACTGGGACGAGGATTCGTGGAAAATGTAAAATTGTTTCGACACAGGTGCTAAACCTTCCACGAAAATTTGTGGATCTCTGCATGGAAATTAAGACGATGATTCGTGGAACTACAAACATGTTTCCATGCACATTCGTGGAACTTGCAAAAGCTAAACGTCGATATAGAAATGCAACTTCGTGGATGGATTCCTCTTCCATAGATCTGAGAACTATTATGTACTTGACAGGTGGCTAGCAAAGAAGCGTTGCTATTGCCACGACGGGGAATTTTCGTCCCTGTATCCACGAATATGTTTCCACGAAAAAATGAAACACCAATTGTTGAAACAGAGATGAAAATTTGTGGAAATTACAACGAACAATTGTGGCAAATTTGACCATATGTAGTAGTGTGCAGGTGGCATAAGTTTTACTCTAGACTAAACAGAAGAAGGCAATGGTTTACAATCATCCATGTGAAAGAAATAAATAAGGTTAAGAGCATACTTACAAAGAGAAAGACAAATTCCTTCTTTCATTTGCAAGACCTGGAGGCCAAGAAAATAATGCAATTGTCTTAAGCCAATCATTTCAAATTTATTCTTAAGGATTAATTTCACATGGGTTAAAATTTTAGGGCCACTACTGATAAGAATAAGGTCACCAACATAAATAACAAGGATTTTGATATGGTTTTATACTTCATTGGTATATGCATTGGGGTCAAAATGACATCTAGAAAAACCAGTGTCAAGGAGAAAGCTATCCATTTTGGCGTACCAAGCTCTAGGAGATTTCTTAAGGCCATAGAGAGATTTCTTAATGCGAAAAACAAGGATGGAGTTATTCCAAACATATATAGGAGGTTTTTCCATGTAAAATTATTCTTGCAAATCCAAAAGAAAGAATGTGTATTTGACATCCATTTGATGGACCTCCCATTTATGTGAAGTGTAAAGGGCACGGGGGCTTCACTAGAAGGCAATATAATACCACCTTCATTCATATTGCGGTATTAAATATTCCTGAAAACCTATAAATTATATTGCTTATATATTAAGGGGAAAAGGGTTTTTTTATTTAATGTAACAATACAAAAATACTTTGGGGTGTTTTTTATATGGGCGGGCTGAAAAATATCCACCAAATGGAGATGGAGGGATCACAGCCGGATGATAAATCGGGTTGAGGCAAGGCTCAGGATTACCAGTATGCAGGGAAATTGTGTCTTAAGGCCAAGGGTTTCGTGGTGAAGTGGGTTTCCAATCAATCATAGTTGAGAGACAGTGTTCATTGACATCCAATTGTTACCAATAGCCTTGGGAGGCTCTAAGCCTCTAGGGCCTGTTATAGTCCCTCGATAGGCCTTGGGGGCTTGAATACCCAGCCACTCGTTCCTATTATCGGCCTTGGGAGGTTTAGTCATCCTCCTAGAGCTTTTTACAGGCCCTAGGGGCTTGGATACCTAGTCCACAATAGGCTTAGTTAGTGATTGGGGAACTACAACATGCAATCTAAATCTTGTACTATGTGCATTCGCTCTAGTGACATACAAGAAGTGATCTCCCATCTCTTCATTAGACCATTAGATGTTGCAAATCATAATTATATGTGGTTGAGTAATTGCATTGTGGGTGAAGTAATGTGCATCCACAATATACATTGAAAGAAGCAAGGCGCATTGTAGAATGCATGTGGGGTCATAAGAGGGGTATCATATCAATATACTAGGTGAAAATAGGTTTTTTTTTTTTAAATTGGGAAGGCATATTGGGAGGGGGTTAAAAAAAACGATTTTGGAAGGTATTTTCCAATATTTAGTGAAATTAGGGGTATTGTTTCATAAGCCACGAACGAATGTGCTATGATAGCGGTTTATTGAGTAAAGCCCCCATGGTAAAAGGAAAGAAAAAGGTGGATGTAGTTCATTTTTTTGGCTTGGGAAAATGTTCCATTGTATTCAATTCCTTCAACTCTATAAAATCCTTTGGCAACTAACCTCGCCTTAAGTATTTTAACACTTCCATCTTATGCATACTTAGTTTTATGGACCCATTTACATTTGACATTTTTTTTCCTTTCAGAATAGGTACAAGATCCAAAGTGTTATTTTCCATTAGGAAATAATATTCTTCATTCATTGATATGTCCCTATATATATGGATAGAAGGTTTTGTAAATGTCTCCAGATCATGAGTTTCTGAAACTTGAGCCAAAAGAGAAGAGGCTCACTATAACTATGAACATGTTCAATGTTGATCTCTGGGATCACCGAAAAGATCACTAGATGATTTGCATGCCATATGGACACATCTACGAAGGGGTTGTGCTAGTGCAGGTCCATGTTCAATGGAATCAACTAGAGGATTGTGAGCAGGAGGAGGTGGATTTTAACCCTCACTATCATTATATGAAGAAGAAACTGGAGCAAGATCATAACCAGAGAAGTTTAGAATAGAAGGTGATGCAATCGCGAAAGATGGCTCATATGCCGAACATGACACATACTCTGAATTAGGTTCACATGCCAAGATATTTTCATCAAATTTAACATCTCTTCTAATAATAATGTCATTGTATTTTGGTTGAAGAATATTATAACCTTTTACGTCTATAGAATATCCAACAAAAATGCACTTCTCACTCGGGTTGTAATGCTTTCTATTTTTCATAAGGAATGTGAGCCTATGCTTCACTACCAAACACATGAAAGGGGATTATATATGGTTTGATGCCACTTTATGCTTCTTTTGGTGTTATATCCTTTAGAGCCTTCGTGGGAATGCAATTAACTATGTGATTGACACAATTAATGGATTTAATGCAAAATTGAAAGCTTAATCTCTTAGCTTGGATCATACAATTACCTATTTCCTTTAATGTGTGATTATTTATCTCAACAACACCATTTTTTGTGGTGTATATGTAATATTAGGTTGCATCTGAATTCCTTGTGTAGTGCAATCATTTGTAAATTTATTTTTTTATATATTTTCCTCCATTAGATGTTCTCAAATTTTGTATTTGATGTATAGATTTTTTTCTACAAGGGCCTTGTAGGCCAAAAACATGTCAAAAACTTCACTCTTAAGTTTTAAGAAGTAAACCCAAGTGCGCCTGGAAGTCATTAATAAAAGTTAAGAAGTACTTGATGTTCAACTACATAGGATATTTCCAAGATACTGAACACCTTGAGTATCCACTCACACAAATAGATCATACATCAACACAGCGATGTTTTTATGTGGTTTAAACCCTCAAAGAGGGAAACACTCCATGGCCCCAACTAAATAGCTACTTGAGGAAATATTATTATGCAAAGGAAATAATGTTACAAATGAGCTTCTCATAATTGATCAACTAGAAAATGACCCTCCATGATTTTTTTTAAGCCATGGATCAACAGTTGTTAAGATTGAGGAGAATATGAACCATACAATCACTTTATGTCAATAACATATCGTGATCGCTGAATTAAATATATACAAATGAATACTAAGGAAACACACTTCACCTAATAGAAACATTATAACTAGTTGATATTAACTAACTCCTAAGTGTATAAATATCCTAACATCCCCCCTTAAGAAAAAACTTGGTATAGGATTGAAGGATTTACAAAAGTGTCACTATAGGAGAAGGAAGGAGGCATTACAGCCTACACCCCCTTAATGAAAAATTCCTAAACTCCTAACTGTAACGCCCCGTTTTGACATTTCTACCTAAACTATTATTATATGTTGTGTTTACTTGATTATGAGACTTCGTCGGTTTGGTGACACTATGGACATGTGGTTCTATAATTTTCCCGACATATATATGTGTGTGTGTGATGTTAGTATTAGGATATGTAGTCATGTTAGATATGTATCATGTGTTAGTTATGTCTCATAAATGCAAGTTAATGAACGATGGGTACGTGGGTACCATTAAGTTATTGTTGAAAGAAAGAATGTTATAATACCGATTGCATGGTGAAAATAATAAATTGATTATTGTTGTTATGTTATGATGAAATGTATGTGTACATGCACGATATTCAAGATTGTATGTCGAGGACTGACTTACAGGTTAAAAAGGCTAAGTGATAGCTGGGTCCTACGAGATGGGAGAGCCTCGGGGACATGGACTCCGAAAGATAAATGGTATGCAGGTGATGCATTATTTACTTTCGCATGATTATTATGCTATTTATTATGATGTATGGGTGGGGTAGGGTTTCATGAAACTCAACCACCCAGATTGGTTATACGATGACAAACCGAGTACAAGTGCAACACGGTTATTATGTCGGGTAGACATAGTCCCTTGTTCCATTAGGGGGGTGGAGGCTTTACCCACCGTTTATCCCCGAAACCCAGAGTCATGGGAGGGCTGTGCTATGGCGCGCTCCCCAAGGTGTGTGATGATGACTGGTGGTTGCCTGCTGGGGAAGTTTGGTCGATGTAGTCGACACTTCCGCTTACGGGTTCTAACTGGAGCCGGCCATGACTTGGCACTTCAGGGTAGTCCAGCAGAGGAAGGATAGGATGTGGAAGTTAGTTGTGAACTAGATAGATGGAGTAGGTAGGTAGGTGTACCATGATGTTAGGAGGGAAGACTTGATCAATTGTATATGTTGAGGACCTTGCAGAGTCGTGTGTCGTAAATTAGTAACTGGTATTATTGTTCGTTAGTTAATGGTACTTAATTAAGCGAATGACCCAATAGTCAAATTATGTTAGGAATGCGTCAATAAACATTAACTTAATTAATTAAGAATGTTGTGTGGTTTAGTACTATTAGTGTACCTACACGAGGTATGTAAGCCGTAGCTACGCTTACATAACTCGTCTACATATGTGTCAATTGCGTGAAATAATACTGAACTATAATGATTAGGCATTAATTACATTATTACTACTTATCTAACCAGGAGATTAAATTTATACATTGAGTTAGTAATTTATGATTAAGATAATGGAATAGGTTGAATGAGTGACTTAGGTGGTAATGCATGATGATCAAGATCTAATGCTGATTAGTGTTAATTATTGTGATTAATGTTGATTATTGTTGATTAATAAACATGTTATGGTTAACTTAGGTAGTAATTAATGCAATTGGTTAATAATGCATGATTTAATATTAATGAATTTAATTAGTCAAGACTAAGGGTTAACATGTTAAATCGTTATTGTAATGTTAATTAAAGTAATATTAATTTGATAGGTTAATACTAATTACAAGGTAGTTAATTAATTAAAACATATGGATAAGAATTAATTTATTACTATTAACTTAATTATTGTCATGTCTAAGTTAATTAGAAAATACGGTAAATTATAAATAGATATATTATGCAATTGATGAACAGGTGTCGAAATGTACATTGGGAGATGTTTAATATAAATTATAAATTAAATTATGATACATTTAATTATAAGGTCATCGAGAGATGACTAGTAATTAATGGGGTAAAACGTGTGAGTGTGAAACACTTATGGTTGATGTAAAATTTTAAATAACATTTTATTAATTATTAATTAAAATTTTGGAAAAGGAAAGAATGTTATAATATTGCCGAAAGATTGTCGGTTGAGGTTGCAAGATGAACCAACCCAAACTTAAATTTAATAATAAAATAATACAATCTTGTTTTGGGAGTCAAATGTTGGGGCTCGAGGAGGAATAGGGAGTTGGGAAAAATTAATGATGAGGATAGGGGTAGTTATGATAGGAGGAGTCGGTGGAAGGAGAAAGGAAGGGAATAAGGTCGATAGGAGAAGGAGGAGAAGGGGTCTTCTTCACCTTGCATATTTTGGATAGGAGAGGGAGTAGAGATAGCAGGAGAGAGCAGTAAAGAAAGGAGGTTCTTGTTGGAGAGTTTACATAAGGGAAATACAGGTTGGCTTGTACTCGGTTTGGGCTCGGGGTTCCAAAGGGGTACCTTTGGAACTGGGTGGTCGGCGAGACCTCGCCAGTTGGCAGGGTGGCAAAACTGTTTGGGCAGGTTGAGTTTCAAGGTTGTGGAAAGAGTTTGATTGCAGGTCTATAACAGGGCAAAGGAAGCAGCGAAACAGGGCAAAGGAAGCAGCAAAACATAAGGGATCTACTAGCTATTTGCAGGTATTTTCCTTGCAGGTATAATGACCCCTTTCTAACTCTGTCAATATTTATTACTTCATGTTATAACAGAAATTAAATTGAATGAGAAAATGCATTTATATATATACTGTACACTTGCACAAGGGTAGTAAATGTTAGAAATAAATTTGACCTGCAAATGAAAACGTGTTATATTTTTTTTTAGACATGAAATTTAACCAAATTAGAAAAAACGAAAACAAAACAGAGATATGAAACACTATGTCAACAATGTTTAGAAGGATCTTTATTTATGAACTTAGATTATCTAGGACCGGGGTCCTACAGATGGTATCAGAGCCATGGTTCCAAATCTGGAACCAGAGGGCTCACTACATCCAACAGACATGTAGAATAAGAAAAAAAAAAACACTGGTTAATTACCAAGAGAATTAGCATGACATTAACCAATTTTTTTTTTATTTGAGCATAAACACCGAAAGAAGTGTCGTGTCAAAAGTCATAGGCAAAATTTACACCTGCAAAAGTGAGACAATAAATAATCAGAGAAATTAATTCGAATGTTATGCTATATATATAAAAAAAATAAAAAAAAATAAGAATAATAATATATATAGGATGAAACTCTATGTGAATGTAAAAGAAATTATATATGAACAACATTCTTTTATTATTTAAAATTTAATTGAATTAAAGTGAATTAAAACAAAAAGGGGGAATAGAGTTAAAAGTTATATACATGAAACACAAAAAAAAAAAAAATTGTATATACATATAAACATTTTTTATATATATATATATAAACAAGTGAAATCATATTTGTGAAAAGTTCTAATTTAAATTTACCTTAATTTAAAATTTTACAATAAAACAAGAGAATTGATATTTTCTTGTATAAAAACGGAATATATAATATATATATATATTGGCAAAATCTTAATAAATAAAAAAACAAAAACAAACAGTGAAATAAACGAAATTTCTGCATTCTCACAAGAGAAGTATGCCAACGATTCGCAACGTAATTAAAATATTGAGTACCTCGAACATCGATAACTACCTGCAGTTGCTTTGCCTTTGCCTCCACCAAGAAGACCAACCAACCAGGCGACAATATATTCATTCAAGCCATCGATCAAACTTTGATAGGGTTCGGCATCCACTTCAATAATTATTCAGAAAATAAATTATGAGAACTAAACATAGAGTCATTCTATATATATATCCACAACATCCCGAGAGGCATAAGGTTATGCTCACATCATTTCTGTATAAATACGAATGCAGGTATGAAATGTATTCAAACTATAGCAGGCTGAATGTTTTCAAAGTAATCAATAGTTCATAAATATAGTATTTATCTGTTTCATAAAATATAGCAATGTTAATGCATTCAGAATATGACCAGACTGCAGTCGACATGGGCTATATCCCTCTTTAGATAAATCATAAAACAATATATATGTACTTATAAAATTAAGTCATGAATGCAAGGGTCGAATATTGGGATTCACCAACCCTGTGCATAGAGGATATTGAAGACATCCACAGGACTCGAGGTAGGAGCTTAAGTAATAATTTATTACTAATATCAAACCCCAAAAATCGGAAAAACAGAGGCAACACGCTAGCAACCGCTGTGAATGTAATAGGGGAAGGGAATGAGAGAGCCGGCGGCTTTATGATTTGTATCACACCGTGAAGCTCAGAAATCGTTTAAACTTATCAATGGTGACGATGGTGAACAACTAAAACTTATTTTGTTCAACTAACGGGGTTATTTTCTCTAAGTTCCAACATCTGTAGCTTCTTGTTTACTGACACAAAAGTACATTAAATATTAGTATACAGACAGGCTCACAATATAGTAAGCCAAGCCCTGGGGAGAGCCCACAAACGCCATCCTATCTTCCACTGCTCGGGAAGGATCTGAAGAAAGTTATAATCGCAGATGACGGCCCTCGTTATTTTCATTTGCAGCCTTACAATAACATGCTATCGAACCATGGACTGCTGATGTCGAGGGCAGATGGCCTGCCACCTCCTCCTCTTCTTCAGAGAGATTGCATAATCCACTGTCGATGTGACAGACTAATTCCCTCAGTTCTTTGCTAGGTTAAGATGCAAAATACAGTGCGTAAGAATTATTTCATTAAGGTCATGAAAATATTCTTATTCGTGAAGATTTTATTTAAATTTTGCTTGCTATTTGCTTGCACGGCGAGAGGTTAACGGCCATGGGCCTGAGGCCTCTGCGCGGCCATGGTCTGCGGCCATGGCATAGCCAAGCCTGCGGCCTCAGCCAGGGGGAAAGGCCCCGTCCATGTGGGTACAGAGAGGAGCAGGAGGGGGCGCCCAGCTGGGCTGCCGCCACTCCGAGCTTCTCTGTAAAAAAAAAATGTGTATATAAAAGAATAAAAATAAAATAGAGAACGAATACAAAAACAAAACCCCTTCTTGATAAGTAAATCAATCTTCAGAAACTGTCTCTAAATCTGTCTTAACTTAGCAAGTATATGGCGCCCGAAAGGCCAAATTCAATGACTGGTAGCCACGCAGTAGCCTACAGTTCAAGCGCCCAAGCTAGAGAGCGGCACTTCCTATGTTCCATGGGCTTGCGGCCTCGGCGCAGTCAGGGGCTCGCGGCCATGGGCCTGCGACCTTGGCCGATGGGGAAAGCCCCAGTTTTTTTTGCAGAGAGGTGTAAGGGAGGGGCGCCCAGCTGGGCTGTCGCCTCTGTGTAGCATTGAATAACTAAATACAGATCAGATAGCATAAGGAGAGACCAGGTTTAAAAAAAAATACACAGGGGGAAGAAGAAAATGGTCATAAGAACAAACCTTCGCCGAGGAGCTGTCCAGTGAATTCTGTAGGAGCCAAGCTGAGATGCAGATCTTATCCAGTAGGACGAACTGTAATGGTAAATCCATGAATGAGAGAAGCTATGGAAGCTTTAGCCAAGCAACCACATGGAGTTGCAGACCTAGCTTGCCGAAAATCTAAGGAGGAAATGACCGACATCCCACGGATCGGCCCTTTTTAGGGTTTAGCTATTTTTTTTAATATTTACTTGGTGCATGGCCATGGGGGGATGTGAGGAGGATGCGTGGGCCTCATGCAAGGATGCGGTCCATTAAGATATTAGGGTTAGGTTATTATTTGAGCAATTTATAATTTATTATTCAAGTTTTGTGATCGTATAAATTGTTAAATATTTAATAATATTATTATAATTTAATGTTGTCCGTTATTGAATGATAATTAATTAAAGTTATCTTTTTAGTTAAAATTGAATTCGGTTAAATTTTATTAGCACAATTATCAAGTTATTTAAATTTTAACAAAATTATAATTCCATTTTTTTTTTAGTGTTATTACATGAATTATAAATTAGAATTAATAATTATTATGAACTATGGGTTAGTTTTATAATATATATATATTATAAATTATTAAAATTGATTAAGGTTTACATCTCATGTGGGAGATTAGTAAAATTTTATTTCCTTAATTAATTAACTCTATAATAAATATATATATAAAAAAAAAAACCTTATAATAAAATTCTAGGTTTAAATTGTAAAGTAATTTGAATTGGTTGTAGGATTAGGAGTTGACTCAAGTTAGGTTGAGTGACATAAGAGGGTTCGTGCACAAGATCACGACAAGTGTAACCTCTCAGTAGATATGGCCATAGATGACTGCCTATGACATGAGAGCAATCCGAAGCCTTTCTTTTTACCAAAGACATAGTGTCTTACCTCACGAATCACATGAATGATGCCGTTGTGGGATCATGTAGCCCATAAGGAGGTTCCTTAACTTCTATTATTAATGAAAGAAACATTTTTTTTTTTTCTTCTTTCTTCTATACCAAGGAGTGTCGCATTTGATGATATGTCGTCGAGGATTCTACTTAGGTATCATAGAGAAAATTATATCGTTGTACATAAGTTATAAGAGGATAATAAACGCATTAAATGGTAGAAGGGAGACTGTCGTGTAAGGGAGGGGGTGAAATTTTAGGGAAAATTGTCTACTTATTGCATGATGTATCATGATGTGTGACATGGTGTTTAGACCAAATTATTAAAAGCTCTGTAATGTTGAGCTTACTCACGTTGAGTGTGCATCAATTGTGGATTAATCTATGTCCAATTGTTGAGGGATGACATGTGTTATATTATTATGAACAAGGTGGCTTGTGAACTAATGAAAACATTAAAAGTACTAAGAATACATTTTGAAGAGCATCAAATGAAGTGATGCCTTATAACGATTAGACATGTAAATTGGCAGGAACTAAGATGTTTGAAAGTGATAATGATATCAGTAGATATATAGGCGAAAGTAAGGACAACATAAATTCAAATAGGTAAAAGACAAGATGTTTCAACAACACATGATTACCATGAGAGTGTTAGTGATAGAAAGAATGGTACAAAAGGAAGAATTATTTCAAACATAGTATGGGAGGAGGTGAATGGATATATGAAATTTAAATTTTGTTACGACAATATGTTATGGATAGCATGCAAGCTAACAACTAAAGTATGGCCATTATTAAAAGTTACTAATATATATATATATATATATGTAATAATTGTTGTATGCCATTATAGAAGTAATATGAGGGACGTGAGTTGTAATGAAGGTAGGGAATGGAACTATCACCACATCAGTGGATAGAATTGTGCACGAAAAGTACTCAAAATCATGGCGGCAGCAAGGAGTTCACAATAACATAAACGATGAGATAATTAATTAAGGAGCAGTAGTTGGTGAATGATGTATAGATAATGACTAGGAAAAAAATAAAATAAATAAATAAAATAAAATAAAATAATAATAATAATAATAATAAGTGGCATTATTATTACGTCTAAAATGTGTGAAGCAGATAGATATCAAACCAACGATTGTATGAGGTAGCAATAGTGTAAAGTAACACGAATGCATTCGGGCATTTAACTTAGTCCCTAACTAGAAGAGTACAATGACACCCAATATATTAGTGAGAGGTTGCGGCCACTAAAGACGTTGGCAGTAATAATAAAGAAAAGATTGTAATAGAAGAATTTGTGCATGTTTCATCAAGACATGGTAGGACATGAAATTAATTTTGGTATTCCAAGCAAATAAATGACCATCATCTTCACTCTACGAGGATAAATTAAAAGTTGATCGACAATAGACAGGGTTGTAAAATTGTAAAAATTCTGTGGGAAACCTATGTATTCATGTTAGGGGGAAATTTGTGAGGGTGTGATACTATCCGGTGAGGGAATGACTTTATGTCATAATTTAATTTGTAAACAAAATAAAAATGATATATCGCAAGATGCATAAGTCATATTTCTTGAAAGCGGTTCATAATGTAATGCATTGGTGGGAAAATGGTGTGTGATGTATGGCTTAGAAGTAGTCAATTACTTAATGGAAAATTTGGATTTTGTAACGAATTCGACTTGATTTTAACCTAATTATTAGCCTTAAGTATGGTTATATAGTGTTTTGAAGGACATTGTTGAGTGTGCCGAGTTGGGAATTACCTAAGATACCCCACATTAGCATAGGTTGTTGATGATGTGTTAATTGCAAGATTTCTCATATTCATGTATGAGCAAGTAATGGTATCACACATCCAAGTAATATTGTGAATTGAATGAATTTATGTAGGTTTAAAAAAAAAAAAAAACAACAACAACAACAACTCCTACTACGACTAAAACAACGAGAACGACAACAACAAAATTGCAACATATCAATTATAAGCATGTCGATGACAAGTGACCATTGAGATAAGTAAAGGGGTTAAACCACATGTGCAACGACCATAGTATTTGGTAAGGTGTGAGAACACATGAGCTTATTTGCATGTTGAGATGGAAGTATTGTTAGTATAGTATAAGTAATGAGGAGTAAGGATTATAATGTTAGTGTGCACAAATACGTAAGAGTCGCCATCTTGTATAATTAATGGATTATGAAAAAAAAAAAAAAAATTAATTAGTGTAACTTAGATACTGAAGTAATAGAGTAGATAAGATTAGTGGATTAACATAGATATGTGAATGAAGGAAATGGGTATATTGAGGTAGGGATAGTTAGCGAAATAGTATCAAACATAGGACAATGAGGTAAGGATTACAAGATGAATAGAAATGCAGTCGAAGATAAGTTATAGTTGGACTCGGAAAGTTGTTAATGATGATATGGAAGTTCTCCTTCATGCTTAAACAGTAGTCTCAATGGGTGTATCATTAAACCAACAACCTCTAAATAAAGAGCATGATGGCTTCATAATTTATCACTAATAATAAATCTTGATATAGAGAAATGGCGTAAGTCAAACTGAAATTTATTAAAGATGAGATCCGATTAAAGAGTCATGACAATGACTAAGAATTAAATTGAAAGTAATATGTAAGACAAGGTGTTCTTATGAATCACATTATAGAACGTACAAATTAATTTAATTTAACAAGGATGTTGAATATTCTATGGGTTAAGTATGGTAATGAACCTTGAGTAGTCAAACCAACAACCTATGCGAATGTTAAACGAAATATAACACCTCCAATAAGATTAAATGAATAGACTTTGTAGATGTCGTTATGTATATTTAGGAGGTGGCCCAGTAGGGAAATTACACCCTAGGTTCAGCCACCTGGGAGGATGCACAGATCATGCATCGTGATTGATCCACATTATCTTGACCATAACTTCGGGACGAAGTTTCCTGAAGGGTGGGTGTATGTAACGCCCCGTTTTGACATTTCTACCTAAACTATTATTATATGTTGTGTTTACTTGATTATGAGACTTCGTCGGTTTGGTGACACTATGGACATGTGGTTCTATAATTTTCCCGACATATATATGTGTGTGTGTGATGTTAGTATTAGGATATGTAGTCATGTTAGATATGTATCATGTGTTAGTTATGTCTCATAAATGCAAGTTAATGAACGATGGGTACGTGGGTACCATTAAGTTATTGTTGAAAGAAAGAATGTTATAATACCGAGTGCATGGTGAAAATAATAAATTGATTAATGTTGTTATGTTATGATGAAATGTATGTGTACATGCACGATATTCAAGATTGTATGTCGAGGACTGACTTACAGGTTAAAAAGGCTAAGTGATAGCTGGGTCCTACGAGGTGGGAGAGCCTCGGGGACATGGACTCTGAAAGATAAATGGTATGCAGGTGATGCATTATTTACTTTCGCATGATTATTATGCTGTTTATTATGATGTATGGGTGGGGTAGGGTTTCATGAAACTCAACCGCCCAGATTGGTTATACGATGACAAACCGAGTACAAGTGCAACACGGTTATTATGTCGGGTAGACATAGTCCCTTGTTCCATTAGGGGGGTGGAGGCTTTACCCACCGTTTATCCCCGAAACCCAGAGTCATGGGAGGGCTGTGCTATGGCGCGCTCCCCAAGGTGTGTGATGATGACTGGTGGTTGCCTGCTGGGGAAGTTTGGTCGATGTAGTCGACACTTCCGCTTACGGGTTCTAACTGGAGCCGGCCATGACTTGGCACTTCAGGGTAGTCCAGCAGAGGAAGGATAGGATGTGGAAGTTAGTTGTGAACTAGATAGATGGAGTAGGTAGGTAGGTGTACCATGATGTTAGGAGGGAAGACTTGATCAATTGTATATTTTGAGGACCTTGCAGAGTCGTGTGTCGTAAATTAGTAACTGGTATTATTGTTCGTTAGTTAATGGTACTTAATTAAGCGAATGACCCAATAGTCAAATTATGTTAGGAATGCGTCAATAAACATTAACTTAATTAATTAAGAATGTTGTGTGGTTTAGTACTATTAGTGTACCTACACGAGGTATGTAAGCCGTAGCTACGCTTACATAACTCATCTACATAAGTGTCAATTGCGTGAAATAATACTGAACTATAATGATTAGGCATTAATTACATTATTACTACTTATCTAACCAGGAGATTAAATTTATACATTGAGTTAGTAATTTATGATTAAGATAATGGAATAGGTTGAATGAGTGACTTAGGTGGTAATGCATGATGATCAAGATCTAATGTTGATTAGTGTTAATTATTGTGATTAATGTTGATTATTGTTGATTAATAAACATGTTATGGTTAACTTAGGTAGTAATTAATGCAATTGGTTAATAATGCATGATTTAATATTAATGAATTTAATTAGTCAAGACTAAGGGTTAACATGTTAAATCGCTATTGTAATGTTAATTAAAGTAATATTAATTTGATAGGTTAATACTAATTACAAGGTAGTTAATTAATTAAAACATATGGATAAGAATTAATTTATTACTATTAACTTAATTATTGTCATGTCTAAGTTAATTAGAAAATACGGTAAATTATAAATAGATATATTATGCAATTGATGAACAGGTGTCGAAATGTACATTGGGAGATGTTTAATATAAATTATAAATTAAATTATGATACATTTAATTATAAGGTCATCGAGAGATGACTAGTAATTAATGGGGTAAAACGTGTGAGTGTGAAACACTTATGGTTGATGTAAAATTTTAAATAACATTTTATTAATTATTAATTAAAATTTTGGAAAAGGAAAGAATGTTATAATATTGCCGAAAGATTGTCGGTTGAGGTTGCAAGATGAACCAACCCAAACTTAAATTTAATAATAAAATAATACAATCTTGTTTTGGGAGTCAAATGTTGGGGCTCGAGGAGGAATAGGGAGTTGGGAAAAATTAATGATGAGGATAGGGGTAGTTATGATAGGAGGAGTCGGTGGAAGGAGAAAGGAAGGGAATAAGGTCGAGAGGAGAAGGAGGAGAAGGGGTCTTCTTCACCTTGCATATTTTGGATAGGAGAGGGAGTAGAGATAGCAGGAGAGAGCAGCAAAGAAAGGAGGTTCTTGTTGGAGAGTTTACATAAGGGAAATACAGGTTGGCTTGTACTCGGTTTGGGCTCGGGGGTCCAAAGGGGTACCTTTGGAACTGGGTGGTCGGCGAGACCTCGCCAGTTGGCAGGGTGGCAAAACTGTTTGGGCAGGTTGAGTTTCAAGGTTGTGGAAAGAGTTTGATTGCAGGTCTATAACAGGGCAAAGGAAGCAGCGAAACAGGGCAAAGGAAGCAGCAAAACATAAGGGATCTACTAGCTATTTGCAGGTATTTTCCTTGCAGGTATAATGACCCCTTTCTAACTCTGTCAATATTTATTACTTCATGTTATAAAAGAAATTAAATTGAATGAGAAAATGCATTTATATATATACTGTACACTTGCACAAGGGTAGTAAATGTTAGAAATAAATTTGACCTGCAAATGAAAACGTGTTATATTTTTTTTTAGACATGAAATTTAACCAAATTAGAAAAAACGAAAACAAAACAGAGATATGAAACACTATGTCAACAATGTTTAGAAGGATCTTTATTTATGAACTTAGATTATCTAGGACCGGGGTCCTACACTAACATATATCTAAGTTTATAAAACTTTGCTTATGTAATATACTTTGTGAATGTTTGCAACTTGATCGTGTGTAAGGAAAAAGAGCACTTGGAAAACTCAATCATGAACAATATTTTTGATGAAGTGCAAATGTAGCTCAATGTGTTTTCTACGCTGATGTTGAACAAGATATTTGGCGAGCTTGATGGCACTCTAATTATCACACCAAAGCGTAGTCGGATGTTGCTGCTCGAATCCAAACTATGAAAGGATATGTGAAGCCACAAAGCTTCCTGATTGGCATTAACTAAGGCTTCAGAACTTTGCTTCTACTAAAGAAAGATCAAGAGCTTGTTGTTTCTTACAATCCCAAGTGACAGTCCCTGTTGGAGGAGACTAGTCAACTATTCGACTAGGTCCTCCGTCGACTATGGTCAGCCTGAAGTCATTGACCGGTTAATCAACCGACCATTAACTATAATTGAATAACCATCTATAATATGTATAAATAGGTTGTAGAGCCAACATTATAAGAGATATATCTGCATTGATATGACTGTACTCTGCTTTGGTTATATTAATATAAGGCTTGTTTTTGTTGTCCCACTTTCTCTTATATGATTATGTGATGTATGTATGCATGTGACTCTTTCTCTATATTAGTATAATGTGCTTCTGGTAACCGATCCAACCCCCTAGACTACAACATTGGTTTTGTTGCCAATAGTACACATCCTTAAGAAATTAGAAATATGTGCAGATGCTAACAGAAGAGACATTTGAGAGTGGTGGGACAGGAAACTAGCGAACTACATTCAAAATTATGCACAACGAAACAAGCTCACGTTAGCACAAGAAAGGAAGAAGTTCTTCACCGAAGCCCACGAGAAAGTTTTAGAGTCTGTTCCTGGTGAAGTAAAGAAATTCTCGGTAGCTTCCCATGCCCAAACTAGATGATCAGAATGAAAAATTGCTAATGCGAAAGGTTATTAATGGTGGAAGAACAAATCTTTTTGAATGGTTCAAGAAAATTTGTGAAGACTTTTGTGAAGGTCAAGCCATTGAAGTTAGAGTGTCCACTGATAAAATCCGACGTGATTTTTACATTGAAATCCATGAGATTTTTTTATTCTCTGTCCCTGGCCTATTATACAAATTTTTTATCGACCACAACACCGGACACATCGCCGAAACCCGAGCACCTGCAGAAGAACCCTTGATGACTAATTAGGTGAAAAAGAAAAAAAGAGTGGGAATGGTTCGTAAACAAATTACAGTGGGAATACATTTTGAACAAATGATTCCCATTGCTAACTCCATATCTATCGATCAATAAGAGTCAGTTCGGCAATGGGGGGTCACGAAAAATGTGTTCTGAATAAATAAGATGGAGGCTAGTTGAAGGAATAATGAAGGCCTATAAGAAGTTGAGTCTTCCGCGTTGAAGTAAATTCCTAGTCATCCATAAGAAAACAACAGACCTTCAAAAACTAGAAACAGAAATTAGATACAGACAACAAGAGCAATTGAGGGAGATTGCCAACCCGTTACATCATAAGCGAGGCTTGAAGAATTCAAAAGAGATGATCAAGATGCCAAAATTCCTACCTGAGTCAAGGAAAATTTGACCAGTTGATGAAGAAGGTGATGCGTTGACATCTGCAAATCGGTCAAATGCAATGGTTTTGACCCCCCAGAAGATGTGCATCACCATTCCAGATGTCGTAACCCCGGTTAGTTTTGTTCCTATGACCTTGGAAACTAGACTAACTATTAAAAAAATCGAGCATGACATAGAAATATTCCTAGGCGACATTGGTATTTGGAATCGAATAGACCAATGTGGTCGAATTGCAGATAGATTGATAATCCAACGACTAGAACGAGGTAATTGGATTACCTTCACTCTTGATTTTGGGTGACATTCTTTCAATTTATTTTATTCAGAATACATTGAGGTACCCCCTGCCAGCAACCTTGTTGATTGAACCTACTAACTTGTCTGAGTCCGGACCGGACACATAAGATCCTTTAGAAGAGATACAATTTTTCTTGGTAGAAGTCACACTCATCATAAAGCACCAATAGTCAATTAGTAGTAAGTTCTTTCCATAATCAATTGGTAAGCTCGAAGTCGCATAGAAGTAGTAATATGGTACGGTACGTCTTCTAGTTAACACTCCTATTTTCGAAGGATATGGAGATCCCATAAAGCATTGGTTTGCATATGAGGACCTATGGAAATCCAATTTAATTGATGATAAAAATAAGCAAATTGATCAGTTTGCAGGAGGCCTTAGAAATCGTGCACTCATGTGGTACATGAATTTTCTAGAGAAGGTAAAAAAAAGGAATCAAATCAAATATTCCTTTCTAGACCAATTCAAGGTCGAAAATTCAAAGCATTTGGTAGAACACCATCTAAAGCAGATCAAACAGAGACTAGGATAATCTATTCGGGAGTATGATCGACTATTTAAAGATATCCTAAGCCAAATGACCGCCAAAATTGACCCTGTTGTAATCAATCAATTCTTTGTTGATGGTCTATTCGAGAGAATCAGAACTCCATTATTGATGCATGATTACATAGTCTATGAAGATGACCTCAAGAAATCACTGAGAATTGAATCAAATTCCAATCATTCAAGTCGCACCATCGATTGAGAATTACAATATAGAATTGAGTGAATGGAAAAATTGATGTAGCATTTGACACTCTGACATAATGATATATGATGCGTGAAATGATCCAATTAAGGGCACACAAAGGAAAATTTTCCTTATGATTGTAGGAGAATCTATCAAAATAATTACAATGTGCAGCAAAGAGAAAAGAGACTTCCAAAGGAACGACTAAACATCTTTCCTGAAGAACGGAAGCCAGAAAATGTCCAAATGACGTAGAGACATATTTTTGTGATATGTGTGAAATATTTGAGCCCCATACAACAATAGACTTCCCTTAAAATTCCAACAATGTCAAGACAAAATGGTATGGAATTTGTTGAACAATGCAACATTCGACTGTAAAATGCATAAGAACTTGAAAGAAAAATCAAATCACCACACTGTCTATCAGATGCAAACAATTGATCAACAAGGATGGGATAATCAAAATACTGACTAGTGCAACCATGGAAACAATCAACGAGGAAGATATAACAGTTGAGGCAGAAACTATAATAATCGGGGTATCGACCACCAGGTCAGCCTCCACCACACTGCTATGTATGCTTTAGTGAGGAACATTTAAGTCCGCGACTATCTATGGAAGGACAAGACCGACTTAATATTTTGTACCAAGTGTGGAATCGGGGAGCACAATATTGAAGAGTGACCCATCATGATAGATGCTTTAAATAAAAGAAAAATAGTCAATATTTTATCACGTGTCTCTAAAAATGAAGCATCTAACACTAAAAATATACATGTAATTACACTACAAGGCACAAAGACTGGGGACGATAACCCTCATGTCACCCAACTGCACAATAGCCAAAAATATTATCCTAATCCATCCAAGAATATATATATATATATGCCTCAGAAATATTCTCACAACTAGCCTCTGATGAGAATAAGGAAGACAATAAAAACAAAATACTTCATGACTTGTTTCATCAATTAAAATAAGAGGAAGCTATGGCCAAGTTGATCGAATTAATGCACCTAATCAAACATAATGGTTCAAATGAAAAAAAATACTAAAATGTTATGCATTCTGAATCGAAAAGACAAAGTTGATATGGATCCTGTCATTGACTTGGAATTCGATGGATTTCGAATTTCACAAGTCATCCTCGACTTCGGATCACAAGCAAATATCATGACCATATCGACATGGGAAAGCATTGGTTGACCACAATTGGAAGAATCGGGAATATATCTCAAGTTAGTTGACCAAGGACTGATTGAACCCATTGGCGTATGGATAAATGTCAAAACTTCAATCATGGAAATCAATACACATATTGACTTTGAAATCATTGACCCAAGGGAAGGGGCCAAATATTTCCCAGCATTAGTCGAACGACTATGGGTATGCCAAATGAAAGCTTCCATTTCATTAGAGAAAAAATGAATCAAGTTGAAAGGAGATGGGGAAAAAGTAATCGTGCCTATCAACCCATCTGAAGGAAAACCCTGGGAAGAACCTGATGATCACGATGATGACATTTTCTACTTGTATCAAATTTTCCACAGAACTAAAGATTGTTTTGAGCCTAACCACTAGGGAGAACTACAATTGGGAATTCCTTTGTCTATCAGGTATAATCCTGATTTAAATTTATATGATTTGAAGGTTAAAAATTATGAAACACAAGCTCGGGAATGCTGGCCTATTGAAGTCATTCCTAAAAAAGTGATAGAACATTGCTTTATTGTATCCGTGGTTAAAAAAAGTGCCCAGAAAAAAAAATCAGAACATACACAGGGAGACAATTGAGCATCGTACTGACGAGGCAGATACTGCATATAATTCAACATGTACATAATCAAATATTCATAGCAACTTCAAGGCCGTATGATATACACCAGAATGGGGTAAGTGATTTTTCAAAACAACTTGGACAGTCGGAACTAACAACACAAGATGGAATAACACTAATCCAAGTCCTTGTTTGCAACAACACTAAACATAACTTAGCAAAGTCAAGAATCTACGTCGATTTTAGAAGACATAACATAGAAATGGAAACTGATTAGAGGGTACAAGTGGAAACAAGGGAAAAGTACATGACGTTTCATAACAACTTACTTGATGATCTTTTGTTTCAAGAAACAGCTGCATCAGTCGACAAGATAACTCACAATGGACCAAGAATGTTATACATGATAATTTTTAGCAAAATTACCAAAGTGCAAGATTAAAATGGGCACGTTACCAAATGAATGGATAACATCCCATTTGGTTGATCATTGTGCCCCACGTTTGTAAACTAATTACTCCTTTACCCATGCTTAATTACAATTGTGAATATAAAGGTAGTTATCTTCAAACTAACTTGCACTCAAAGCACAACTCGTATAGAAAGACATCACCACATGAAGGGACAACACGTATAAAAATGACAGTAGATTGGAATAATGATCATGAATCAAGCCATCGACGATGAGTCAACTCAAAAAATACATCCACTTTCGACCGACGAATAAAGGGCACCCAATACTAACCAAAAGAACACTCAAGAATGAGCTGACCAAACCATCATCAGCATTGGCATGACTGAACTCGATGGAGGTTATATGAATAAATTCGACCGAAATTTGATCAAGAAGGCTCCTCGCACATACCTATAATTTTTTTGCCACAAACTCCGCATTTAATGCAATCACCTAATCAACTTGTATACACCACAAATTTTCTTGCTATAAATACAACCATTGAACAAGATTGGGATCAATTTTGTAAAGAAATTGAACAAATGTATCTAGCACCAATTCCAAACATCATCAGTAACTAGACTACTCCACTCAAAAATGCACATACGATGGCCCCAAAAAGGACCATGGCCACAACCAAGTCTATGAAGCTTGCTGAAAAGCACTTGCTTGATGCTGGGGACAGTGCAATTTCACCGTTGAAAGTCCGCCTCCTAAGAATTATCAAAGCACACACTAAGGAACACCAATGGAGCCTCTACTAGAAAGAAATGCATAAATTGGGTTTACAAAATGATTGATGGAATGCAACAGCCAATAGGTTGTCTGCTGCTAAAATTTGACATTATTTGCAAGGACGATTGTTGGACAGCTTCAATGGCCTCAAAGATTTAATTTCCCAATATGTCGTTAGTTGATATCACAATGGGAAATTCTGGTTCGACCAACCCATTGAGGTTAATGATGAAATCACTGCCAATGTCATAGGGCTTCCATGCAATGGGCCTGGGGTGTCGGTCAGACTTAATCCAAACCTCGTAGAATAATTCACAAGGTCACCACACGGGAAAAATTCCAAAGGCCTAGTTATAAGTAAAATCCAATACAATAACTATAAGTTTGTTGTAATCATAATCTCCATCTATCTAACCAGTATAGGTTGTCCATACAACATCCAACTGGGTATGTTGGAAGTCATAAAATCATTCACAGTGGAAGGGAAACTGTTCGATCGGGAAGACTACTTAGCAGGTATAGTCCGATCAACTTGCAAACAATGCAAGAAACGGATGTAACAATCTAGTATCCCTCTTTGTTGATATGGATAGAAATGTATTAACTTACACCAGTCGGCCATGTTTCCTTTACTGAAAGCTACCCAATAATAATGCACAAATTCCTGATTTCCAACCTCTCGAATGTAGTCAAGGATCCATAGAGGCCAAAATGTGGCTTGAAAATTGGTTTCAAGTCCTTAAAACAGCATGCTCATGATGATGAGCTCCTTATAAATTTCATTGTAGTCTACCACCGATTGTACACATTCAACTCGGACTTGACTTCACCAAAGTTTGGTATATGCAAGGCACTGCAGGTAATGCAACTGAGTTAGAATATTGCCCTTTTGTCCAGGCTATTTCTACATACATCACTGCTAAGTCAAACACTATACAACAAATCCTTGAATCAACATGCAAGGTCGTAGACCAACTGCAAGAACCTTTCACCGATAGTGAACAGTAAGAAGTTTATGAGGCAGGGTTGTACCTTCAAATTTTTGGGCCCCCAAAGGAAGAAGAAAAACCTCTCGCCATTATTCCCCTACCAAAGAATTGCAAGCAAGCAAATCCGACCACCCATCTAGAACTTGATGACACGCAAGGAGAAACTATCAATGATTATGTACTTGACGAGTAGCAGTCAGAGCCTGACATCACTAAAGAATAGCTTGATATAGTAGTTGAAGCCCTTTTCAACAAGCAACGACTATTCAAAATAAAAGGCTCAACAAAATGCAAAATGATATTAACTTCCCCAACCAAAGATGACCTCTAGGAACTCCACGAGGAGGAAAAATAGATCTTTCATGAAGTGGCTGCATGCCACATCACCATTGAGGAGTGCATCAACCAATGTATCTCAAGTCATTCCTCGCCAGCACATGTAACTTTGACACCAACAAAGAAGGCTAAAATTAGTAATCCAGATCAAACTGATGACCCTATGTAGGTTTTTGACAATTCACCTCCCCTATGTCCGATCCTTATTGAGGAAACTGCTCCATCGCAACCTAGTCGTATGAAAGATACTAACTTCCATAAGTTTGTTTCCAATCTTCCCAAACTTTTTCCTAATTGGAAAAACATTGTTTCCACCTACATTGTCCAACATGCTACATATATGCCTGAAATTCCCATACTTCCTCCACTAGGAGTAACCCTTAACGAACAATATTTTGTGCCACCATCAAATCCACCACCCCTCCCCACTTTTACCACTCTCTTCGAACACATTGACAGTCCGTCATTTCCTCATTTACCTACTATCCACGATTCACCAATAAAACAACCTACTATAGAAATGTTAAACGATACCCCTCAGTTGTATACCCTTGCATCAAATCCTCTGAATAATTTGCTAGACCCTAATTTGATCATTTCACCTGTGTCAACTCCAGCCACTAATTCGACCACTCAGCAAAAACCGACCATTTCTCTTGAAGTAACCCCACCCCATGAATCGACTATAATAGCAGAACCAGATGGAAATATGCAATTGACTGATTTTCATCAGTTGAGAAGTCCTCATCTGTCGACTGCACTTCCTGAAACAACCACCTCACCCAAGTCGGCCACTCCACCAAAAGTACCTACCTCCCCTTCACCAACAACAAATCCCAGTATTCCTCCAGCTGAAAGGTCGTAGAAAAAGAAGACTAAAAAGGATAAGAAGAAGCCAACCAAGGAAAAAATTAGACTCACCAACAATCCTGAAGAACTGTCGGTTACATTTGATCCTTCCATATCCAAGGACCATTAGCTAAATAAAATTATGGATGTTATCCACAAGGGAAAACAAAAATGTTTGGAATAAGATAAACATAAGGTTGACAAGATGAAAGCCGAACATACCAAAGTACTACAAACCTGTCAAGAATTGATTCTACAGGTTGCCCCGACTCTTCAAGGACCACTGGCCAAGAACCATTAGCATAAATTATCAGTTTAGTTGGATCCGTGGTCTCATTGTATCAAGATGCCATTCGACATAAATACAAAGAGGATATCAAGAAGATATTCACTCTGCTTTCCAATCAGTACTAGCTATTTCTTGACCTCCATCAACAACTCAAAAAATATGCTCATCGGGCACAATAGTCCACCACTGTCCTATCCAATTGGTATAGTTTCTTTATTCAAATTTTCATTGACCTGGGAAAGATACAAACATATTTAGTGCGGATATATCAACAAAAATCCATAGTTGATTCCAATGCTCTTCCAAACTTTGAGGAAGAAATCCAAATGGAGAAAATTTGACCGACAGAAATACAAGAAAAGCAAGCATAGTTGGATACTCAAGATCAGAATGCCAAGGTAGAGGTCGACTCCATTATCCCACAAATCAATAGTCTTCTTCAGGCATTCAACCAACAACATTTACTCTTGAGACCAGACCTTTGCAACATTAAACATTTAGCTATTCCTGTAAAAATCAGTCAACTTTCTGACCTCACTGCACTAAGTATATATATGCAGATGGATGCTCATACATGGGAGGAATTCAAATGACACCTTTCTTCTACATCTCTAGCTATTGTAGAAGCCTATGTAAGGTCACCACTAGCAACTACCTCCACCAGTTCACCACAATAAATAGCACTATCCATCAATTTTGCTTCAGTTTTCAGCTATGAATTTGATCTCTTCGAGACAAAGAATCGTTTTGTTGGTGGGGGAGATGTTGGAGGAGCCTAGTCAACTAGTCAACTAGGTATTCTACTAGCTATGGTCATCCTGACGTTGTCAGTCAGTTAATCGATCGACCATTAACTGTAACTGAATAATCGTCCGTAATCTTTATAAATAGGTTGTAGATCCGACATTATAAGAGTGATCTTTGCACTGATACTGTACTCTTCTTTGGTTATATTAATATAAGTCTTGTTGCAACTGTCCCACTTAATATTATATGATTATGTGATGTATGTATGCATGTGACTCCTCTATATTAGCATAATGTGATATTGGTAATCAATGCAACCCCCTAGACTACAACAGGTCCATAACCAAGATTGAAAACATAACTTGTAGTAGACATTTGATCATCAGGATGACTAGCCCAATATGAATCAATGAAACCAACCAAAAAAAGAAGTCCCCCCTAAACTGTAATGAATCCCAAACTGAATTGTAACCATAATATATCAAAGTATCATTTTGGGAAGGGTATGAGTCAAGTATAAAAGACTACAGACAAGCTGATGATACAAGTTGGCATGTATTTTGGGTGAAGTGCAAGTGGAATAAAGTTTGACTCTAGACTGGAAGGTAGATGGGGATAGTTTACAATATTCCATGTGAAAGCAATGAAGAATGTCACAATCATACTTATACTGAGAAATAAAGGTTCCTTATTTGGTTTGAAATACTTGGATGCCAAGAAAAATAATGCAAATGTACTTAGTTGGTCATTTCAAAATTATGTTGGAGACAGGATTTCACATGGGTTAAAATTTTATGGTCACTACCAGTAAGAATAAGGTCATCAACATTAATAACAAGGATGATGAGATGGTTTCCTATTTTCTTAGTATAGACATTGCGGTCAAAATGGCATCTAGAAAAACTAATGTCAAGGAGAAAGCTATTCATGCTTTTGTACTAGGCTCAAGGAGATTGATTAAGGCCACACGAGAATTTATGAATGCGGCAAACAAGGCTAGAGTCATTATGAACATATCTAGCAGGTTGTTGCATGCAAATTTATTCCTACAAATCCCCATGCAAGAAGGCAGACTTGATGGGGATAGGTTACAACATTCCATGTGAAAGCGATGAAGAATGTCACAATCATACTTATACTAAGAAATAAAGATTGCTTATTTGGTTTGAAAGACTTTGATGCCAAAAAAATAATGAAAAAGTACTTAGTTGGTCATTTCAAAATTATGTTGGAGACTGGATTTCGCATGGGTTAAAATTTTATGGTCACTTCCAGTAAGAATAAGGTCATCAACATTAATAACAAGTATGATGAGATAGTTTCCTACTTTCTTAGTATAGACATTGGGGTCAGAATGGCATCTAGAAAAACTAATTTCAAGGAGAAAGCTATTAATTCTTTTGTACTAGGCTCAAGGAGATTGATTAAGGCCGCACAAGAATTTATGAAGGTGACAGACAAGGATAGAATCATTATGAACATATCCAGGAGGTTGTTGCATGCAAATTTATTCCTACAAAACCCCATGCAAGAAGCTGGAATTGACATCCATTTGATGGACGTCCCATTTATGTAAGGCTGCAAGGGAAAGAACAAGGAAGATGGAGTTCATTTTGGTGAAAATGGAAAAGGTTTTATTGTAGTCAATTCCTTCAACTTGGGAGAATCCTTTGGAAACTAAACTTGCCTTCAATATTTCAATACTTCCATATGATGCATACTTAATTTTGTATACCAACTTACATCTGAAAATTTTTCTTCCTTTCGGAAGAGGTACATGAAGATCCCAAGTGTTTTTAGGGAAAGTTTCCTATAGAAGGGGTGAGACTACCAATGTGCTTGGGTAAAAGATAGAAATACAAGGTTATGCAAGTACAATTATTAATCAAAGAGATTAGGGTTTAGGAGAATGTGTACCTTATTCATAAGGTTGATCCAGGCCTCTTTTCTTCTTTCTCTACAATTCAACAGCCTGCAAAACCATTCAACAAACCCTTCCTCAAACCAATTTGACTACAAATAAAATATTCACATTTATAAGAGAATAAAACATCAAATTGTAATACGATTTGAAACATACATGAAAAAATCATTTGGAAATGGAAGAATGTTTAATATTTATCAATGAATGAAGCAAGTAGATCAAATTACCTTCCTTCAAGCATGGCACTTCATGAAACCAAGATTCAAGGTCTCCTGCTCCTCTTCTCCAAGGATCCCATCCTCTGATCAAATGTGCTAGGTTTTATAAGAAACTAGGTCACAAGTGAGGGGGATGTGAGTCCCAATTCCTCTAGCATAACATTACAATGGGATTAATATCATTTTCATGGTACCTCTCCCTCTCTTATATATCAATTGAAGAAGGTAGGTTCGAAAAGGAAGTAGTTACAACTAGAAGAGGAGGTTCTAAAACCACCTCAACAATCGATTTTTCGAGATTATATATATTTTTTTGGTATTTATAAGGAACTCACGAATTTAAAATGGACAACAAGCGGGTGGACCATGACTTTACCGTGTGCAATTAGCGTATTTTTGGCAAACTTGTGGGTGAAGAGTCTTCCACTAGCGTTTTTGTGGAAAAAAAGTCAAAAACAACCTTTTTTAGGGGTTTTCTGGAGAAGTTTTGGTCTCCAAAATTGTTCCTAAGGTTCCTATCTATCAATTGGGCCATGGATTAGGTAATTCCATCCTTCTAAAGTCCCAAATATGTCTCTTCCATCCAAAAATTTCCTTTTTTGTGACTCACAATAATCTCATGAAGTGTCGCCATGCGACCAAAAGATGTAAGTGTCATCACATATGGAGAAGAGCCAATTTCGGCTATAACAGATGCCCCCTAATGTATAAGGTCAGAGGGTAAGATGATGGTCAAAATACATTATAAATAATAAAGGTTTGGGTCATGGAGTTGAAGAAATTAGAGAAACCAAGAATTGTAGGCTCAAATGAAGTACCTGAAAGAAAGGAAAATGTCAGATAAACACATCCCTGGGATAACTGTCCATGTTCAAATAATGGAACATGACCTCCAGGAGGATACAATGATGATCCAATACATATGTATAACTTATGCATATATAATGGCCACTAGAATACAAGCATGGATCCATGAGGATAGTATAAATATGAACATAGCCACAGAAATACAAAGGTGGATCTTGTTGGCTGCTTTTTGGACAGACCCGGGTTTTCAGGAAGCACAGCAACAAACACCCATTGTCTCACTGGCCCTTTCGGCAACGAGCTGCGCAGCAGCCCGAGGTCTCACCCGAAGTGGCTATGGGGGGATAAGGAATCAGGTTTCCTTAACCAGGGCGGTGTGGAATCCACAGTTCTCTCTCTTCCCTCCTTCCGTGATAACTTCTGAACGGAGTGTCTGCCTCTTCCCCAGGTCATACAACACAACAGCGTTGGAGCTTACTCTCCTTAGCCAAGCTGCGCGGCACCTCCGTGTCTGCGCATGAGACGTTTACCTGCTACGTCTGATACACTATGTATCGTCTCTGCTTATGCACCACCACGCAGTAACACATTCCTTAAGCGCTGCGGCGATAGTGCTCTTACCGACTCCTTCGATAGTGCACAAATATAACTTCTAAGGGAACTTCCAGGACTTGCTTTATATACTCATTCATAAAGACAATGAAACATTCATGTAAACACAGATAGTAAAACATAAACATGCATTCACACAACACAGCATCATAACGACAAGAATTATGTGGTTCACCTCCACAAGAAAATCACGTCCACGGGAACTTGTATCTTATATTATCTCAAAGTGGGAATTACACAGTCCTGCTGCGCACACAGCTGCAGCCTTAGATCTTTCCGGGAAACTCCACGCACACAGCTCAGAGCCCTTCTCTCAGATCTACTCTCTTCTTCTACAGAGATTACAATGACTCAGACATCAACCTTGACTGTCTGCAACTCAGTGACTAGCTCTACAACTATCCAACTCTTCTAACTCATCTAACATCCAACCTCTAATCTCTCTAACGTCTAACCTTCTTACGTCTAACCTTCTTACGTCTAATGTCTCTAACCCTTTTCCCTCTACAATTACTCATATATATAGGTGGCCCTGAGGGTCGCACTTTTACAAAACTATGGGACTTTCCCAATAGTAATCCCCAAAAACCCTAACCACGGACATGGCTAGGTGTACTGTAGGTGACGCTTGCAGTCATGTCGTCGTTTCCTGCAAGTTTCATGACTTCCGGTGCAGATTACGGGTATGGGCGCTGCTTCATCATTCTCTGCTCCTTGTCCTTCGCCTTCAATGCTTTGGTCCATTTCTCTTCCTTGGTCACAGCAACCATAACTTCTATACTTAGCCTTAATGAGGGTAGCTGAGCCCTCTATTCCGTCGCTTCATTTATTGTGGTAGTTGAGCTTTCTACTCGGCCACATTCACTCTCCTTTGACATGTGCGCGCGAGCTCCGTGATTTTCGGCCGTAATCTGCGTTGAGCTCGTCCATCTAGCGCCATACTGTGCACTGTTCACTTCTGCCCAAAATTGGTGCTTTTACTCAAAACTAGCACTTCTCTTCAACACTTGTGCTTTTTCCTCAAAATTCACAGCTTTACTATAGCTGCGGCCTATGCTCCAACAGGCCCCTAACACTTACTTGTGGCTCATCCCCGAGCCACTTGCACTAGTGTGTGGTCGCTTTAGCTGCACGCTTTCCTTTGCTTGGGTCGCAGCAAATGCTTGCTTCCACTGCACAATAGCGAAGTCCATTTCATCCACGCACTCCGCAGCTGTCTGCACCATGTTTGAACTGGGTTCTTCTTCAGTTATGCCATCAACCAACTGTTGAGATTTGGAAAATTCTTTGATCTTTGCCTCGGCTTGGGCAGCAAGTTCAGCATACTCATCCATGAATGGCTGGATGTTGTTGGTGAGATTAGCATCTTCATTTCTAAGCTTGTGGAGTTGTTGTTGTACTTTGCACACTTCGCTCATTTTCCTCATTTTGGCTAAGCCTTCTAAGGCCTTAGCTTCTTCACTCAGAACAGTTAGGGACTGTTCTGCTGCTTGTACCTGTTCCAAAAGATGGACTTTGAAAGGGAGCTTCTCAAGCTCAGCCCAAGACTCCATAGCCTGCGTCATTAAGTTCTGGGCTTCATCTACTCTGCACTTCATTTGTGTGGAAGCTATGCACAATGCTTAAAATTGTTCCTGCCTATCATCTATAGGAGGTGCTGCGACACGAGCTTCCAACTCGGCGATCTGCGCTCTATGGTCCTCAGCCATAGAAACTATTTCCTGCTCTAGGGCTTTCACCCTTCCGCCAATAATTTGGACTTTCTCAACCAGAGGAAGGTCTGGTTGAATCTGGCAAGCCGACACCTCCTGGGCAATTTCATCAACTACGTTTCTTATCCCAGTGTCTTGTGCCTCATAAAGTGCGAGCTGCTCAAAGATGTTCTTATAGCCTGCCTTCAGCTCTATTTCTTGCGATTGCAGTCTTTGGTTTGTATGGAATGTGGAGAGCTCTCTAGCTCTCAGCTCAATAGAGACCTTCTCTTGTACTAACTGCAAAGTTTCTATCAGAATTAATGACAAATTTATCTCAATAGGGCCAACCGTGTTTACCTGGGTTGCAGCCAAAGGATCCAGGAATGTCATACTTGTAGGCAGGATGTGAACGATAGTATGCCTCTCTGCAAGTACTTCAACCCGCTCGGTGCTTGTAGATTCCTGTGGCGTCTGCGAACCGGATGCTGGTGCGTGGGTCTGCGCAACTCTTCCTGCGAGACCTTTCAACTCCACGAGCTGTAGGTCCAGAGCACTTCTGATGTGAGCTTGCGAGGTTCACAGCTCGCGAAATTGCTCCTTCAAGTACTGGTCGAACCCCGCGGCAAGGGTCTCAAAAGGATCTCCTGTCGCTTCTGCGGGGTGCGACAGCTTTTGCTTCTTTGGAGGTGGTCCTGTCGGACCTTCATCAGTCTCTTGCGCGGCCTTTTCCTTTCCTTTATCTTTTTTTGGCGCGGCAGGGGGTGGTATCGCGGTAGCGATGTCAGTAGCCTGCCTCCATTCGTCTGGCCAAGATTTCACAGTTTCTTCGACATCCTCAGTAGTCATCTGGTAGAGGCCTACGGCCCATTCTTCCTGAATTCCGCAAGGGCAGCAGTAAATTTCATGTAAGTTGGCAGAAAAGACCAACTTCGATCCATAGATTTGTGTTGTCTCCTCAGTCAGCCTCGGCATCTCTTGGATGGTGTCTTTGAGGAGATGGTAATATTCATAGAACACGACGCGGTTCATCTTGCGCTTTGCGAGACTACTAGAATCCCATAGGTTGACATAGCACATCCCTGCAACCTCTCCTGCGCGGCGTGGAAAGAACTGAGTGTTCGGGGGCTCCTTCCACCCGACAAAGGCGCATAAAATCAAAAGCTAGGAAAAATGGTAAAACTAAGTGGCATTGTCTTAAACGTTCCGACAGTCATCCAAAAATGTATTCAAGAGGAAGAGAGACCAATTATACTGTTCTCCCTCCGCAGCTGCGATTGCGAGCTCTACAACAGCTCCAGTGACTTCTTTAGGTCTACACTTCATTAGAAGTCTGCCTGGAAGCAGACTACCTGTGAATCTAAGTGCTTCATATTCAACTGTAGTGAGGTCATAACCCCGACCTCCTCTCAGCAATTTGTATTTCTGCACAAGCTGTGCAGCCAACTTTCTATCCTTATCCTTACCAACAAAATGAACATCGGGGTCCTTACCAACCTTAGATAGGCCGGTAATACGATGAATCAAGTCGACATTTAAATCGATTGGCCTCCCCAGCCAAATATAACCACCATGAACACAGGATAACAGGGTCTTAACAACTGCATTTACTTCATTGCTATGCCCAAAGTGCAGTAGCTTAACAAGTTAAACAGTCCAGGCCTCTCTAGATTTGCTGCAAATTCCTTTGGGGCGAATTCATCAATCTTTCTAATGGAATTATGGACTACCGTTAGATAGCGATCCGGCACGAACTGAGGATAAGTTCTGTAGTCTCCCAAGTTGAAGTCAGAAAACTTAACCAGTGGAAGGTGTCCAAGCAGGTACCTTTCTTCTCGGACGATTTCCGCCATTGGAGGCAGCGAAATCGGATACTTGGCATTCTTGGGAATCTGCACCTCGGGTGCATCATCTAGACGTGGAGAAATATAGTTAACCAGAGTGGCCAAGGGCTCGGAAACAGGCTCGTCCGGCTGCTACTGCTAAGACGCCCTTGTGCCCGGGGACTGTTTGGGATCGGACCAACCAGGATGCGTGTAAGCCAAGGTCGTCACCGAGGTACCCATGCCAAAATATAAGCCTCTACGCTTGAATTGACGAACAACTTCTTCAGTTGACAGGTTCTCCGTCATGAACCAGTATACACAACAAGCACTTGAACCAGAAAAATGGCAGAACAGCGTAGGATACGAATGCTGAAAACAAAGGGAGCAGTCTGCACGACATGGCTCTGAAAACAATAACTTAGATTCTCAAACAAGACACGATACAATTCAAGGAAAGTAACGCGAACATATACAAGTGCGGGGTATTTATAGCTAAAGGCGGTAGTAAATGCGGACAAGTGGGGCTAATATCCATAGGCGCCTATGCATGAGTTGACAACCCCCCTACCCCCGCGCCTCTGCGGTGCATTAATTGCGATGGACGGGCTCTGATAGCCTTTCGGGAGATGAGTTAAGGCCTTCGGCTCATTACTTAAATGCAAATCTTATGGAGATCAAGCCGGATCTGTCAAAGCAAATACAATTAATTGGCGATCCTATCCTTCATTAATATTTAGATGCGGCTATAGGACTACCGCAATTCAAATTTTTCAGCGGGTCACTTTAGCATAGGTAACTGTGCACTTGGAGGGCTCCACGGCGAGGAGAACTCCTCAAGAGGAAAATTGACAATAGGGAACTCCGCAAGCGCGACGGTTTGACAACCCGGAGAAAAACTTCGCAAGAGCGCAAAATAGGCTCCCTCCAAACAGGCTTTATTGATATGCGTGGATGCTTCAAGGAACTGCGCGGGAAACTGGAGACTGAAATTGTCTCGCGATTTCCATGTAGACTGATAAGTGCGATGCGTCTTTCAACTACACTAGGCATATGCACTTCTTTTATCAATTAATTAAGTCGACAGGGAGGAGTGACCGTCACAGTAAAGCTTGAGCCGACTCCCATTAATCATTGTGGGCAGCAATTCTCCATTACGCTTCGCAAGCTAAACTGCTCCTCCTTATGTTATCTTTGTCACCTGAAAAGGGCCTAACCAATGTACACGAAACTTTCCTGGGAACTTTATGAATTTACTATCATAGAGGAGTACCAAGTCTCCTTCTTGAAAATATTTATTCTTAATATGTCTGTCATGCCAAGCTTTCTGTCTTACCTTCTGCACTTGTTGATGGAATCCGGCTACAAGTCTGTCTTCTTCTAAGGCAAGCAATTGTGAGAGTCTTTCACTCATAGTATCAGTATCTGTCATTTCTGTAATTTGCACAATTCTGAGACTGGGAACAATGTATTCCATGGGCATAACTGCTTCTTGTCCATACACCAAACTGAAAGGTGTGTGACCTGTTAATTTCTTGCATGTGGTTCTGTAAGCCCATAACATAGCTATGACTCTAAGGTCCCAATCATCTCTTTGTTGATTACAGATCTTTGTCAGGGCATTGTCAGCTTGAGGGTGGTAGGGTGTACTCTTATGGTGACTAATGTGGAATTCTTCAGTAAGGGCCTCTATAGTCTCATTCAGGAAATGTGTGCCCTGATCACTCATTAAAATCAGTGGACATCCAAACCTAGTGACAATATTCTCAAAAATAAATTGCACGGCAGTGAATGCATTGCAATTCTTAACTGGCTTGGCCCCAGCCCATCTGGTGAGGTATTCTGTAGCTGTGATGATGTATCTTGCACCGGTTCTCTTTCCTAGTGGGTTGATAGGTCCCACAAAATCAATAGCCCACTTATCAAAAGCACATAGTGTTATCTGGGGTCTTAGCGGCATTTCATCTCTTCTTGAAGGTTTTCCTGTTCGCTGGAACACATCGCAACATTTGCAGAATTCCTTAGTATCCTTGTGCAATGTTGGCCACCAAAGACTTGCGGCTAAGATCTTTTGCACAGTCGACTTTCCTGCGAAATGACCTCCTGCGGTCCCTGAGTGCGCTTCTGCAATTATGGAGTTCTTCTCATGCGGTAAGATACATTTGCGCAAGACTTCATCAGGGCCCAAATTATAGAGCTGGCTTGCTATCAAAGTGAAGTCTGCGGCTTTGACAACAAGTTGCTTCTTCTGTTGGATTGTAAACTCAACTGGTGCTTGCCCGGTAGTGAGAAACTCAAGAATATCGGAATAATACTCATCGGCTACTTGAATAGAAAAAAGCTGCGCATCAGGCAGATTGTCCTCCAGATTTGTAGGTTCCTCCCCTGACTGTATCCTAGATAAATGGTCAGGTCCTGCATTCAATCTATCTGGCTTCACAATAACCTCAAAATCATACTCTTGGAAGAGCAGTAGCCATCTGCAAATTCTTCCCCCTAACACTGGCTTATTGACCAAGTATTTCAAAGCAGAATGGTCAGTATACATTTTAAAATGAGCACCCAATAGATAGTGTCTGAACTTCTGTAAGGCATACACCATAGCTAGTCCTTCTCTTTCTGTAGTGGTGTAGTTCTTCTCAGTTGTGGACAGCTTTCTTCTAGAGTAAGCAATGGGGTGGTCAATACCTCCTTGTCCCGGTTGTGTCAGCACAACCCCCAATGCTATGGAAGAAGCATCTACATGAACATGAAAGGGTTTTCTCTAGTCTGGGAAGACTAGAATAGGCGCTGTAATCATCTTTTCTTTAAGTGTGTCCAAGCTCTGTTGGCATTCTTTTGTCCATTGGAATTTCGAATCCTTTTTCAGCAATCTTTCCATAGGCGTAGTTATTTTTGCATAGCCCTTGATAAATTTCTTGTAGTACCCTGTATGTCCCAATGTAGTGTGCAATTGTTTGACTGAGTTGGGCGCAGGTAAGTTAGAAATGATGGCAACCTTTGCAAGGTCCATCAGGAGTCCTTGTCTGCATACAATATGACCCAACAGAATACCAAAAGGAGCACAGAAAATACATTTTTTCAAGTTAAGGGAAATCTGATACTGTCTACATTTGTCTAACATCATCTGCAGATTCCCTATATGGTTCTTTAGTAAACCAAAGACAGTCCAGTCATCAAAATAGACTTCTAGAAACTTATGAATGAATTCTTTAAAAACAGCAACAACGACTCAAGAGAAGATAGCAGGAGCATTTTTAAGACCAAAGGGCATTACCGTATACTAGAATGAGCCCCATTCAGTCGCAAAAGTGGTCTTATGGAGGTATTCTAGGTGGATTCTGATCTGATGGTATCTCGAAAAGCCATCATTGAAGGAGTAAGTCTCTTGTCCTCCAACATTATTAAGTACTTCGTCTGTAAAGGGCGTAGGAAATGGATCATGCGCTGAGGCGTCGTTCAGCTTGCGTAAGTCCACGTAGATTCTTATTTCACCTTTTTCCTTTTTGTCTTGTACCACCATAGGACTAATCCAATCACTTTCTTCTATGGGCTCAATGATACCTGCTGCAAGCATCTTATCAATTTCTTCTCTGACCTTTTCTTTATATCGCGGATTCAACCTGTACGGGCACTATTTTACTGGCTTAGCATCCGATTTCAAAGGTATGCGCATCACTCCTAAATATCCTAGGATACCTTTCATTTCTGTTAACTTGGTAGGAAAGATATCATGGTAGTCACGTAGTAAATCTGCATCATCCCAATAATCTCCTATAGAAGCAAACTTGGGTTCGGCTTCTGTACCAATGTTAATCTTCGTGAGCTTGATGTGTTCTGTAATGGCAAGGATATCAAGCTGAGGGTCTTCGACTTTGCACGTCCCTTCTGATTCTAGAATATTGATGTTGCGAGGATCATTATCCTCTTCATCAGTGGTGAAATTATAGCATTCCAGGGCATGTTCCATCTGGACAGCCCAATCTAGTTGAGAATATTCTGGTAAAGGACATTGTTCAAATACCTTCTTTTTAATAGACTTTAAAGCGTGATCGATGCTTGGATGTTCTGACTCAAAGCTAAAGGTAAGTTGAAAACTTTCCATCATAAGAGGCCAAGTGATAGTACCTCTGCGTAATTCTGTTTCCGTGTACCAATTCCTTGGAACTGTATCCAATGTGTGGATGAATAGGTGAACCCACTCATCCTCTGGAATATCTGACTATTGCTGAATACATGCTTCAACGTGTGACCTGGGGTCACTCTGTCCATCATATTTGCGCAACATTTCTGTTGTAGTTTCCTGGAATCTGCGCAATATCAATCTGCGACAGTCTTTCCATGTGTCAATATTTTTTTTATGCGCACCCCACCATCTTGCAGGTGTAGCGCGCAGTGCTACATGAAGTGCTTGTATGCACTGCTCTTCTGGGATTTGTTGTTCATATGCATGTATGAATTCACTCACTTCAGTTAAACCATCAAATATTGGAGTGTTGTTCAATTCTGTGCCAATCCATCGAATGGATTTGGTCATCATGGCACAACGCCTTGCAGAAACCTCATGTAAGCGATTCTACCAGTTTTCCAGTCATGCTTCTGAATCTAATGTGCACGAGCTATCGCATCGCCAGCTGATATGGCCGTCCACTGTGGGATTGACATAATCACTATGACTAGCAATCATCTGGTACAAACTTTCCATGTGGCGCGCTTCTTCTTCTGCTCGAATGGGTTCAATACACCATGGTCCTTGAAGGGGATCAAGCAGTGCAATGACCCTAATCTGCTCATCCTCAAAGGTCATCTGTCTTTTTTTCAAATTAATGACAACCAAATTATCAAATGCCCAGTCTATACCTAAAAGTGCTGGGTATGGTCTACTGTCATCCAGAATTTTGATTACTTCAAAGTCTGTAGAACTTCTTACTCCCTCAATATCAATAGGTACATTGGGTAATCTGCCCAACGGAGAAACTCGTTGCTGATTTGCAAGTCTTAGCTGGATAGGAGATCTGGTAAGCTGAGGACTACCCATCTATTCCCATGTCGGCATTGTGAGAACATTAACTTCTAAGCCTAAATCCAAAATGACTTTGTCCATCTCAAATGCTCCAATCTGCGCTGTGAGTCTCATCTCTCTTCCAGTTCTAGTATGACTCCCAATTTGATGAACAACACGCTGCGATGTATTCATCGAGGCAGATTGTTGACACTGATCCAACAGGTGTTGGATTTCCATAGTTGCTTTTTCATTGGGAAACAACTTTAAGCAGTTTCTCAAGAAAGCATGAACACTGCCTAGTGCATCCTCTTCATCAGGCCTTCCCGATGTAGTATCCTGTTCTTGTACCAGGTTCTCTTGTCTTAGCATTTGCGGTCTAATATCTTTGTGCGATACTGTGACAGAACTTGAAGTTCGGGGATCTGAGAAATATTCTTGAGCTTGCTTGAATGCTTCTTTTTGCTTCTGCAGGTCGAGCGGAGATGATTTGATATTAGCATGGCGCACCCATTGTGTCGCTGGTTTTCCAGTTCTCGACTCTGGCGCACCAGTGGTTGCTCCACTGCACGTGACTATATCAACTGTAGGATCTGATTGTCTCTTTTCTGCTGCAATCAACTAGATATTCTGGTTAACTTGTGGCTTTTTTTCTTGCATATTGGACATCAATTGAGGGCATTCTTCAATGATATGATCATAAGATTTACAGTATCTGCAGATGGTTGTAGGATTTTGGCAATCCCTTGCATAATGACCTTGAGCTTCGCAGTTATAGAAAGTGATCTGTCCTCGTCCACGACCAAAACCTGTTGCGCGTCCTTGGCCCCTATAATTTCCTCCTTGGCCTTCGTGAGCTTGGTCATACTGCGGGCCTTCTGTGGGACCTTGGTGTGAAATCTGTAGAACTAGAAGGTCACAGACCACAAGAATGTCAGTTGTTACAGAAATATGTACAAACTCCAAAGAATCTCTATTGCAATTTGTGTAAATCAGTAGGCCATGATGAGAACAATTGCAGAGCATATGAGCTCATGATAGAAAGAAAACATGATGTTTATAGAGTACATGGAGCATAGGCCGCAGCTATAGTAAAGCTGCAAATTTTGAGGAAAAAGCACAAGTGTTGAAGAGAAGTGCTATTTTTGAGTAAAAGCACCAATTTTGGGCAGAAGTGAACAGTGCGCAGTACGACGCCAGATGGACGAGCTCAGTGCAGATTACGGGTATGGGCGCCGCTTCATCGTTCTCTGCTCCTTGTCCTTCGCCTTCAATGCTTTGGTCCGTTTCTCTTCCTTGGTCAGAGCAACCATAACTTATGTACTTAGCCTTAATGCGGGTAGCTAAGCCCTCTTTTCCGTCGCTTCATTTATTGTGGTAGATGAGCTTTCTACTCGGCCACATTCACTCTCCTTTGACATGTGCGCGCGAGCTCTGCGATTTCCGGCCCGTAATCTGCGCTGAGATCGTCCATCTGGCGCCGTACTGCACACTGTTCACTTCTGCCCAAAATTGGTTCTTTTACTCAAAACTAGCACTTCTCTTCAACACTTGTGCTTTTTCCTCAAAATTCGCAGCTTTACTGTAGCTGCGGCCTATGCTCCAACAGATCTATGTAAAAACTAGAGATCATAGCCATAGAGAGAAAACTGGATCTATGTCTCATCAAGAGCCAAAAAGAGTGTGGCTTAGTCTTTCCCAACTTGGGCTATAACAGAATATGACAAATGTTGCCATCAGCCCAAGGTATTCAATTCAAACTGTCTCAAGGTACAAGTCCTAACCATGCAAATAAATGAGTTGATTTCAAACATGGAGGACATCGTTTTTATTACCAATCATTGATGTGAACTATTAACAAATGCAAGGGAATCCCACTGATAATGAAAATGAGCCCAAGGTACCTAGTACATTCTAACAGGTGTGAATAGATGTTCTTGAATTCAAACACCTAAAGAATCCATCGAGTAAGGGACATTAATGTATCCCCATAACTCAATGACAAGGGAAATCTCCATTGATTACTGAAATCCCCAAGGTACTACAGAAAATTATAGACTTCATTCCTAGAGTAAGATGAGTTGAATTTGATGGGAATAATTCCGTTGGAAGGGAGGCCTTAAAGAATCCTTTATCATCCAATGCGAGGGACAATCAAAATTTGATCAGATCTAGAGTAGGATTGAGTACATGATGAAACATACTGATACTGAGGAATGAACGACACATGAGATCAAGGCAACTATAGAATGGATGACATAGGTTTTATCCTTGAATAGTGAGCATGACACAAGAGTGACTTAGGAATCTTTGAACACAAAGGGACCATGATATAGATCTGTAATGAAGGATACATTAACAGATTCTCTATGTGATTGGAAGAGTAACCAATCGGAGGAGTAAAAAATCTGAGATCACGTTTATCATAAGGCCAAAAATAGAACCCAACTTGTTTGATAGACTCAAAACAAGTGCTTTGTTCAAGGACATAGTTGAATTGCTGCCATTATATTGAAAGATATTTAACACTCTTCCCTTCACTTTTCTCTTTTTAGGTACCTTTTTCATTTTTTAACAAGCTTGGCAAAGAAATAAAGCATGATTAAATATCTAAGATTTCCGTGGTGGATAGTGTTTGACGAACAGGATTCTGGAATGTCCACGGTATCCATTTAGAGTCAATGTTTCGAATCCTAAGTTGGATTCATCATCAACATCGACTCTAAATGGATACCATGGACATTTCAGAAACCTGTTTGTCAAACTAAAGCATGCTAGATAAGGATTCAAACATGTGTAATTTTATGATTCCATTGAAGGGAAACTCAAGACATTCTTCTTTGTTTTACGAGTTTGAAGAAAAGATATACTAATAATCAATAAGATATTGATCCATGGATTTTAAGATTGAGCCTAGATCTGTTCGTTTCTCCAGTGTTTTCATATTTAAAGAGTTTGAACAACTTAAACAAGAACTCTATACACCCTCTCGTGGATTTTACATCGAGCCCGAGTTGGTATATGCTCATTGGTGTTTTCATATTTTGAGAGTCTGAAAATCCTAAAGAAGAATCCAAAAGTTCCTTTTTCATTAAATTAGTCTCCTCACTGGAAAAAGGGAAAAACAATGCGAGAGAAAACTCTTCTAGCCAGTTATGACTAGAGTTTTCCTTTTTCATAACTAATCCACAAAGGTCCAGAAAAGGGGTGAATTTATACCTAAGTGGATGTCCCTTCAATTCCTTTAGCGAGTCTGAAGTGAACAAGTATACTCGATGATCTTGTCAATTTTAAGGAGTCTAACAAGAAATAAGAGAAAACTACATAAAAAATTTGTCGAAAAGTTTTAACGAGCCCTAAAAAGTAAACTCGTGACCTCCTTACTATTTTTAACGAGCTGAAAGGAGAGATGGAAGAATGACTGTAGCTTCCTTACTATTTTTAATGAGCTCGAAGGAAAGGTGGAAGAATGCTCATAGCCTCCTTACTGTTTTTAACGAGCTCAAAGGAAAGATGGAAGAGTGCTTATAATGGGAGGAGACAAGTGTTAGGGGCATGGGAGACTAGTTCAAGCGCATGGAACAATAGTATGCATAATGCTAGGAACAGGAGCAAGATAAGGACACTAAAGGTATGTATCCTCCAGGTAAAAGGTGTCAAATCATTAAGTAAAAATGATACATGGATTAATGGAAATGAGATCGGAGGTGGATGCTTATATATCGAGCTAAAAGCGTGGAATCTAGCATCAATCTCATTAGTCCAAACGGGATCAAAATAAATCCACATGTGACTTAAACAAAAGAGTGGGATCCTTATAAGGAATGGCCAAAAATATATGAGGAATAAAGACATGAGGCTTCTTCTCAATGTCATTGTAAATCTAGAAAGGCTCCTAAGCCTATGATAAAAAATCAGCATGGGAACCAAAATGACATAAGGGTACTGACTAGTGTGACCCATGTTAGGTAGGATCTTCCGTCAGACTAGTGTAGAATGCATATAGAGATGGCTAACACAAAAATATCCAATAGGTTCGACCCTATGGAAAATTCTGATAGAAAAAGGTTCACATGCATCATAACAACATGGAAGCCTAAACCTATATACAGTGTTCTGAATGTACCTGACATGATCGAACATAGTGTCAAAAAGGACCAGTAAGAAATTATGATTCCATCTAAGAAGCAGGTCTCCAAGAAACATTAGTACCATGATCATATCTAAAAAACATGTAAATAAAGATCCGATACAAATCATTGTGGTAGAAATACTTTCAAATTCACTATTATCAACAACATGAATAATTAAGGCAGAGTTAACCAATGGAGACTCTATAGTACCAAAGCCTGAGGACTTACCATCAAGAATATCAACTTCATGATGAAGATCAAAGTTTAAGTATGTGATGGAATGTGCAGGAAGAAATTCATCATCATAGGAATTGAAAATTCTAGAAGCAGAATCAAACTCAACAGGACCACTTATTTGCGGGTCCATGGGAGAGTCCAAAGACTCAACATGGGTAAGGTCAGGCTCCAAATTCAAACCGGGGATGGAAATAACTGCAACTGGATCAACATCCAAATAAATGGAATATTTCATTATAGACTCTAGGAAAAATTCATAAGAAGGAAGTATATAATCCTAGATGGAACACATATCCAAACATTTAGATGGAGGTATCACCTGGTCAACTACCGGGACCAAGTCCCAAGAAGGTAAGAATGAATTCAGAGGCTTATTCATAGTATAAATTGTACTCAAGGGATATAAAGATTGGTTGAACTGAGTACACTCAAATTCAGAGGCTAAACACTTCTAGGGGTTCTTAAATTTCAAAGACTTAAATTGGGACTCCTGATTTACGAAAGGTGTGACTGTTGTTGAAATTGTGTGCACAGATATTGCATTAGCGTGAAAATCAAGTGGGGGAAGATTAAAATTTCCAATTAATGAAGGATACATCCCCACACCAATGTTTTCACAACTCCTCATGAAATGGGAAACAAAGGGAATATTAAATCCATGATCTTGATTGGACTCATTACCGTTTAAGGGTAGTTGGTCAATTGTTACGATTTTTACTTCATGTGGAAACTTGATGACATAAAATATCAAATAGAGTGCTACGATCATAGCTTGATTCCAATTTCTCCCTAGTAATAAATTGTAATCAAGTGGGGAATCAACCACTTCCACATCCACTTTAACTACTTTTCCCCCTACCTCTATAGGAAAATCCAGGATAATTCCTTAAAGTTTACAAAAAAGTTCATCGAAATATTTTAACATGGTGACCAGAGGAGCTATGTTAAGTGATCCTAAAGCCTTCTAGCATGATGATGACATGACGCATGTGGAGGCACCCTCGTATACAAATATCCGATGAATTGTAGTGTTTCTAGATCTAACTTGAATCTGAAAATCCACATGGTAGGGTAAATGAGGCTTCCAATTATCAAAATTGAAAGTGACCACTTGACTATCTATAGGATCGAAAGCCCCTAAAGAAAAAGTAAGGTATTCCTTTGATCTGGACAAGTTTGGAGGACCTGAAGCATAGACATCGCACCATGATCTTGAGCCAAATATTCAACTATGCTATAATTTTGTGGAGCACTTGCATTAGGATTGAATGCTACTTACTTAAAAACAGCTTTCGATATTCAAGGCATAGTTTCGTTGGGAGGATTCTCTATATGAAAATAATTGTCACTGTCATCATTCATAAGTTCCTTACCTTTTGATCTAGATGGACTATTTTTGTAATTCTTCTTCCTAGTCCAGAGATACAAATATTTTTCATACATGAAAATGTCTTTGGATCCTAAATTGCCCCCTTGAGAGGAGTCTCCCTAGTTGCCCCCTTGGGAGGTTGCGGGGTTTTGATGATCACCAGCCAAGAGCTTTTCTTCCATTTCCATATTAGGGAATTTGTAAGTTAGATGATCCTCCCCACATAACAAGCAAGGGAATTTCATCTTAGATTTCTCATTAGCCCCACCATCATTATGGTTATTATTGTTTGCATTGTTTGTCCCCTTATTCCCATTTTTCTTTTTTCTTAGTTTTCTTCTCTTTGGGATACTGGTTGCCTTGAGAGTTTTGTACTGAAAAAAAATCTAAAGGAGGGTTGGGTTTAAGGTTTTGTGTGTTACTCTAACTAGTTGGCGGTGAATTTTGACTTGAAAAGTTAGTACCTGTGCTAACTAGATTATTCTCAAATGCATCGATCACTCCATCATCATGAGGTGTTGGGATAGGTTTTTTTGGATCAATGTTTGATATCGGTGAATCACGAATAATTTCATACAATATCCCATACTGAGAGTAAATCAAGTCTAGCTGCTGCGTTCACAAAATGGATTCCTCCTCTGAGATAACCCCAGAAGTAGAAACATCTTTAGAGATGTAAGGTATCAGTGATTTCAAAAACCACTCTAATAAGAACTCCGGAGGAATCTCAGCTTTAATCATCCTTTTTTATCTCCTCCACAACTAAATGTGGTCAGAAATGTGAGTGGCCTTATTCTTCCTAAATGTAGACAAAAGGTTTGTACCAACATCACACCGAACATGAAGTTGGAAATGGTTTAAGAAGTGTTTCACTAAATCATAAAAACAATGATAAGCAGTAGATGACAATTCAATATACAATTTGGCCGCTACAATGGTTAAGGTTATTTGGAAGAGTCTCAACCGTATAGAATCACCGTTCAATGATTTGGAGGAACACCACAAATGAAAGGTAGTGACATGGTCCCCAGGATATTCACTAGTCTTACCTTCAAAATTTGGGATGTTTGAAGGTAGTTTGCTTGGAACAGGAGGCCAAGTGGGATCATGACGGATAAGATTGTTCATCAGTTTGGATAGGTCTAGAAAATTCAAAGTTTCCATAAATGGTAAATGAGGGAAAGCCATTGAATTCCAAGTTTTGGGAGCATTAGCTTCCCATTGGTTGGTGTTGGCAT
The DNA here is from genome assembly GCA_027924585.1 of Larix kaempferi. Lineage (NCBI taxonomy): Eukaryota > Viridiplantae > Streptophyta > Pinopsida > Pinales > Pinaceae > Larix > Larix kaempferi. The sequence continues at coordinate 288,557 of BSBM01001889.1, forward strand.
TTGGTTGTCCTAGAATGTGTGGATTTCTAGGATTAGTGAAAGGTGGAGTGGTTTGTCCAAATTTCTGACCAAAGTGGTGTATAAATGAAGGATCATATGTTCCAAAAGTCCCTCCCATCCCTCCAAAAGGTTTAATACCTTGTGACACAGTTGTCATAATAGGGTTAGTCATATTAGAACCTCCCACCCCATACAAAGGGATACTTCCTTGGGTAGCAAGATGACCTCATGAACATCAAGTGCTGGTGCCCCCTAGTACAATAGGATTACTTTGCAACACATTGAATCCAAAGGGGTGACCATAACTCATACCTCCAACACATTGGAAAGGTAAGCTTGACTGGGGTAGAGTAGCATTTGAAATAACTCTAGTTAAATGTGGGTTAGACATAATCATTTTTCCACTGAAGAGTGGGATAGTATGGAAAGGGATAGATTGGATGCTTCCTCAAGCAATGGTAGAATTTGAACTAGGAGGGATAGTGGTAGTCATAGGTTGACAACCTGAACGAGGGAATAAAAAACAGAAATGGTTTGAACTCACTTGATTTGAAGAACTAGTACCAATAAGTACCATCAAGTTTGGGGGAAACCAACCTGATCCTATTGTAGATCCCATATTAAAAGTGACTCCTGCTACATGGAAAGTGATAACTGGAGTAGACATGTTTCCTAAAGTAAATACTTGTTCTCTATTTTCCATATTGAACTGCCTAGACAATAGATTAGGAACGTTGATACTAGCTAACTGAGTGAAAATAGAACTTTGTGGTGGGTTCAGAAGTCCATATGGATCTGACAGGTCCTCAATTTCAATGGGACTTAAATTCTCTTCAAGATGAAGAGAATGGAATCTAAGAGAGTTATGCAACTTCTCCTCAGTATCTCTAAATTTTCCTTCATCAGAAGGTTTATTAGACTCACCTACCCTAGAACCGTTTTCTTCTATTCGTTGTTCTATTTGATGTTCATGGTTTTCCTCTTCTTCCCCCCGAGGAGGTGGATCAAGATTAACCATTCTTATCCTCGGTGTATGTAGTTATCTCCATTCAGGAGATAGTCTTTGAATCTTTATAGATCTGGGCAGAGGTTGATCGACCACGATGGCTCGGAGAAGACACTAAGAAGAAAATCTACAAAAAATAAAAATAAAACAACACACACTACGAAGTTCATAAAGATGTCAAATAAGCAAACAACTAACCTTCCAAAGGAGCGTCTGGGATGATGAGGGACCAGAAAAAAACAATGAAGGGATAAAGAAAAGTTATTAGGGGTCCACAATATAGGCACGATGGGGCCAAGCGTTTGAATCACCAATTTCCTTCCAAAATAATTGTAAGGGATTTCCTCCTGAATCTGTCCTAGGTGCAATGGAAATATCCTTCCACCGTCACTCATGTAGATCCCTAAAGAAAGGATGATAAGGCTACCATATTTATAGAGAGGTTTTGGGGGGATAGTCACATGTTGAATCAATGCGCATGGGTAGGGTAACTAATGTAAAATGTAAGCACAACAGATCTATGAAACAAATACAACAGTTACTCGAGATGCATGCGGCAAATAATATGTCAAAACACTGATGCGAAAGGTTTGCAGTAGTTCATGCATTATCATAAACTTAGAAGATTAATTACAATGTGTAATAATGGATACAATAAGCCAATCAATTCGAATTCTAGATAGGTCATTTGAACTGAATGCATGAGAGTGGCTTACTTGGAAGTTAACACAACTCGACACATCAGTTAACCACTAAAATACTATGAAACTAATTCTAACAGACTCTGAAACTATCTAACTGAGTCTAACTAAATCCAGAACTCAACTGATTCCAAAAAATAGGGGAGGGCACCTTTCTATCTATAGTTAACTGAATATTAGGTGAAAATAACACCAGATGAAGTCAACCAGTGTAGTAGGGTGCCTTCTAGTCTCCAGTTGGTTGAATAAACTAATAAATGTTGTTAGTTGGACTGAGTAGGGTGCTTTAGTCATGCAAATCACTCCCTGAATGATGGAGGAGGCTCAGTTAACTAATATTGATGGCCTAGTTGACTCCTCGAATGTAGGGGGAGGCCCAATTTACTGAAACTGTGATCTACTAATGATGTAAGCACATGATTGAGTCAGAATACTTAGGTGGAAAATTAAGCTGCGAAGCTCAAATAAATGATTTTTGGTTGGAAAATTCTCCAAGACCCCCCCTTAATCTAATATCGTGTGGAGGAGTAAATAAAATTAATAAAAGGGCCCTAGCAACAAAGGCCATAGGTCACACGGTACATAAATAATCCTAGAAATGCTCAAAGAATCTAAGTGAGGAAAGAGGGAAAAACCCAGTGGGAAAGAAACCCCCCCCTCAAATTGAACACTGAAAGATAAAATATATCCTCACCATAGTAAAACTCACCCCCAACAGTGAATGGAGGTAAGATAACTTCTTCTCAGTGAAGCTCTTGGTGAAGATGTTTGCAATTTGCTCTTCTGTAGGAAAATATTGCAGTACAACGGTTCTGTCATGCACAAGCTCTCGGATGTAGTGCATGTGGATATCGATATGCTTGGTCCTCTATATCTGAACCGTATCTGTTGATATATTTATAGCACTCTGATTGTCACAAAAGATGATAGTAGAAGTGGTGCTACCAATATCAAATTCTGCTAGAATACCCTGCCACCAAACTACTTGAATGCAAGCATTAACTACTCTCGATACTCTGCCTCTATTGAAGATAAGGAAATGGCGGCCTAATTTTTTCTTGAAAAACAAATAGGCCTTGTTCCAATCATGAAAATACATATGTATGTGGCCTTCCGATCAATTATATCACCCACCCAATCTGAATTCGTGAATCCAACCAAATCAAGATCGGAATCCGCAGCATAGTGTATGCCAAAATGTCGTGTACCCTGCACATAGTGCAAGATCCTTTTTGCTTCCCTCCAGTGAGGATCATGGGGTTTCTACATGTACCTTGACATAACACTCACAACATAACAAATATCATGCCCAGAGTGTGTCAGATACAAAAGACTACCAATCAACTGTCTGTATAGTGTAGAATCCACCAATGATGTAGAATCACCATCCTCAAGGTTTATTCCTGACAGGAATGGGGATGGTGCTGCTTTACACTCTTCCATATTGAACTTATTTAGCAGGTAAAAATCATATTTTTACTGATATTTCATAATCCCATCAAAATTATGAGTGATCTCAAGACCAAGAAATTGCCTCAACAGACCTAAATCACTGATATCGAATGCTTGGTGTAAAGTGGTTTTTATAGTTCCAATCGAAGCAATAATGCTTCATGTAATCAAAAGGTCATAACCATAAAGTAAAATTATCATCAAATTTTCTTCATGCTGCTATAGATACACATTCGGATCTGATTTGCATCTCACAATATTTTGCGACAGAAGAAAGGAATCCATCTTTGCATACCAAGCTCTTGGGGCCTGTTTTAAACCATATAAGGATTTCTTTAATCTGCAAACAAGTGTCGAATATGATATGTAACCTTCAGGATGCTTCATGTAAATCTCTTCCTGAATATCTCCATGAATAAATTCACTCTTCACATCCATATGGTGCACCTCCCAGTGCTTGGATGCAGAAATTGCCAAAGCTAGGCGGATTGAATCCATGTTTGCAACCAGTGCAAACGTTTATGTGTAGTCCACACCATGAACTTATGAGAAACATTTTTACACCAACCTAGATTTGTTTTTTCAGGTTGAACCATCAGCAACAACCTTGGTTCAGTAGACCCATTTTCATTGAACCAATTTCCTCCCAGGTGGAAGAGAAACTAGCTCCCATGTTGCATTTTTATGAAGAGAATTGTACTCTTCATCCATGGCGGTTTGCCATATAGGATCTCAGTGGGAATGGTAGTATGATTTAGGATATGAACCAATCATCAAAAAAAAAAAATTCAGATAGTAATGGTGTAGCTAGGGTTTTTACCCTAGCTTGTGCAAATGAGCACCTACTAAGGAGAAGGGACTCCTTAGTAGTAGTTCAATAAAAATGGTAAAAACAAGACAGTAAATAAAAATAGTGAACTACTCTAAGCATGTACATAAAAAGGAAATGACAAGATAATGAAAATTTGTTTTCTATTAAGTTTACCTCCAATGTGAGGTTGGTGGAGCCTTTGCAGTAGTCCAGGGGCTGCTCCAATGCTCTAGTTTTGTTCCTTCTCCTTCTTCCAAGTTGTTTTGGATATGGGACAAATGGGGTTCTCAAATGTGAAATTAGCTCCAAGTGGAGAGCTAGGGTTTCAAGAGAATTTTTGGGAGCATAAGGATGGAGAAATTGTGGATGTGAAATGGGGAGCCTCCATCACCTATTTATAGGTTTTGAGTGGTGGAGTGTTGACCCATGGTTTTGGGCACCATATGGTTTAGGTCACTTGTATAGGGTTTTTGCTTCCTTTTTTTCCTCTTTTTTCTCTTTTTGTACTTTTTATTTCCTTTTATTTGATTTTTGGGAATTTAGGGCCTTTTTAGAGGGTTTTTGCTATTTTGGAGGAAATTTGAATTATTTTGGGGGAAAAGGGGGGGTTTTGGCCTTTTGGAGGCTTTTTTAATGGTTTTTTGGCCTTTTGGAGGCTTTTTGATGGTTTTTTAAGGTTTTGGAGGAAAATATATTAGGAAATATGGACAAATGAGTCATGTAATGAGAGAGATGAGGTAGTGAGCACTTTTTGGGTGTTAACAGATTGCCCCCTGATGTGTGAGGGAAGGAGCTCATCGTATGGCTGATAGACATCATAAGTCTATGTATGGTTTTCCTGGGATGTGGAGAGGAGAAGAAACGAACTAGAGCCCAGAAGAATGGTCCCGAACAAAATCCAAAAACTTAAAATACATGACCTCAATAATGAATGAGGGATAATCTCAACATATGGACGAGGCGGGCATTCCCATGCTCATATCAAGATCTATAATAATAACAATGAGGTGCAAAAAATGGGGACCAGAAAGATACATGGCCTCAACTAATGAATGAGGAAGAATCTCAATATATGGATGAGGTGGGCATACCCATGCTTGTATCAAGATATATAAAACATAACAATGAGGCCCGAAAATGGGGACCTGTAAGATACATAGAGAACCACTGTTTACATCATAAGGGTCCAGAGGGGACACAAAATCTGGGATGTACTGCTGGGCTGACCATGTCTAAGATGAAGAACTGATACACTAGAATCATCAATAATGCTCCTAAGTGTGGTACCAAAGGAACTGATGAGCTACTAGATCATAATAACGAGGAGTTATACCCTCAATGGTACACTGGACTGGAGCTGAAATGGGTACTCAAGGAAGCATATAAGTGGATGGCTTTCGAATACAATCGCCAATGCAACCCGGACATCGATGGGAACATATAACTAGGTGTTCCGAAGTGACTCACCAATGTGCTAGAGTTGGGGGAAATCCGGGGTCTTCGACCAATAACCGAAGGGATATATACTATGCGCGATTCTCAATGATGTGATCAAGGTGTTGAAGTTGAGCATTCGAGAAACAACCATTCGGAGAGGCACTGATGAATCCTCTCAAAATGGTCCATAGGAACCCACCACAGATGGTGATGAGTCCAAGGTGCAGGGACCTCTGGGTCTATCCTCTGGAATAGATGGGCTGGCATCGAAAAAGGGAGACCTGTAACTAGCAAGGCAATGATGTTTCCTTGATAGGAGAACGAGGTGGAGAATTGACGTGTGAGAGTACTGATGGTAGGAATGACATACTGTGGGGGTGGGGAATAACTGGGCAAGTAGAGTGGGTGGACTCAAACTTCCTTTGTTCAGAGTATGATGGCGGGGATGATCGGGCAGCATATGAAACTGACTGGTGGGAAAGGGATCATCGCTGTAATGGATCAAGGATGGTGACTGGGATGAGTGATACTGAAGTTGGTGTAAGATGGCAGGAGACTGTAGAATACTCTGAACAAAGGAGACCTTATTGGGGGTGCTGCCGAGATGATTGATCATAGTGCCAAGAGGCACGGGGGGGGGGGGCTTCTTTATGGTGTAAGGAGCTTGATGAAGTGTGCTCAAAATGGTACTATCGTGTGGATTTATATGAGCCCAGGACAGTTCATGCTCGTGATAGCTTTCAATTTTAAGGAGTCTGAAATCGATAAGAAGACTCTGAAATAATGGAATGGTACTGTTGTGTGGATTTGTACGAGCCTAGGACGGTGCATGCTCGTGGTTGCTTTCAATTTTAGAGAGTCTAAAAGAAAAAAGAAGACTCCAAGGGGGGTTCTTTTTCATGTGTTAGTCTCCAAGGACCGAAGAAGCATAAAAGGATGCAATGAAGAACTCTTCTAGCCGGTGTGACTAGAGTATTCCTTTTTCATAATTAGTCTACCAGGTCCAAAAAAGGGTTAAACTTATACCAGATAGACGCCCTTTCAGGTACTTTAACGAGCATGAAAGGAAGCAAGATTGCTCGGTGATCTTTTCATTTTTTTAGGAGTTAGAAAAGAGCTTAACAGAAAATCCCTAAGTGCCTTTTTTGTAAAGGACATGTCCGGCCCGAAAAAGGGATAAAATTATATCGAACAAAAGGAATGGATAGCCAAGGAGGAAGTGTTCAATCAAGGAACATCGATGAGAACCAAGAACGAGGGTGGGGGGGAACACTGGTGGGCCTCCGCACGGGATGATGAATGGTGGCAAAATAACAAAATAATTGTAGGATGAATGTAGTGAATAGCTCATGTAAAAATGTGTAACAATCTGATGGTGGCTGATGTGGCATGCAAATCGAGGCAACAAGGTGTCAGGACACAATGTTGATATTGGTTCGGGTGAGAGCGAGAAATGATCTCAAGCATCATCATGAGCTCGAAAAACTAAATCTGGAAATATAAAAAGTGTCAAAAATGGAGAATGGCCAAGGTGGCGCTCAAACCGAAGTGACGGGGGGCGTTTTGGAAAAAATACCCGAAAAATATGGAAGTGAGAGCGAGAAATGATCTCAAGCATCATCATGAGCGTAGAAAAATGAATATGATGACATAAAGTATATCAAAAATGGGCTATGACTGATGTGGCATGCAAACCAAGGTGATAAGGGGTGTCTAAAAAAATGCTCAAAAAATGGTGCGAAAAAAATAAGAAAACGAGTCGAGCATCATGACGGTCTCATCGTGCTGATTCCAGTGGTGGAAATGGTTCAGAGAATGGACTCCATATGGATTCAGAATGGATGAAACAAGAAAAAGTCAATGGGTTATAAATAGTAAGTGGACCCAAGCATGACAAGTGTTAGTTGGACTATTGACATTGATAGGAGATTATAGTGGACCAGAGCTTAGGTGGTGTTTCTGGACGATCCGATCGGCCGATTTCAGGTCCGTGAGTTGCAGGTATTCCATTAAACTCATACTTGTAATTTTTTGCTAGGTTCGGGGGGGGGGGGGGGGGGGGGGGTGGTGGGTCCATAGGGGGGTTTGTACAGTCCATGAGGGCGTGGATCGCGGGTTTCTGGGGTGGAATCGCGGTCTGGGATCCCAAGTTCCAGGGCTGGATACGCGATCCTGGATCGCGAGTTCGAAGGATGAACGTGCAATTTTGGATCACGAGTTCAGCTCCTATAGTCGCAATCCGAGATCGCGACTCGGATAGGGAAATCCGTGATTCGCGACTGTGACTGTAGCCTTGATAGCCATGATCTTGGATCGCAACTCAAATCTCGAGAGCCACGATCTGGGATCGTGACAAGGGGCCCTAAAGCTACGATCTGGATCGTGCTTTGGGGTTATCCCTTGGGGGGGGGATATGGTTATTTATTTGATGTGGGTATAATGACTATTCATTATTTGATTGACAGGATGTCGATCGTGCTATGGTAGGAGAGAGAGATCCCCGATGACCCGATGGAGTTCATGCGGGAGGATCGGCATGTTTGGTCGACCTTGGGTTTGTGTGGGCTTCTGAAGTTTGCACAGGTACCTATGATGCGTTTAGCAAAGCTATTGTTGAACAGGTTGGTAGGGTTTTTGGACCTAGATATACAGGCATTCATGGTACAGGGAGAGAGGGTGGATCTCACCCTGGTGAATGTCTACTTCTTGAAGGGACTGCCTGTTTGGGCTGGGTGGTGGATACATAGCCACGGGTGTCTGTGGATGTAGACATAGAGGTGATGCTGAAGCATTACTGCGTTTCGGAGGCTGAAATGCATAGGAATACGCTTCGTATTGTGGACCTGTAGGATCCAGCATTGCGAGCGATCGTGACATGTGTGGTTCAGGTGTTGTGGTCTCAGGCGCCCGAGCGGGTGTTAAGGGGCCAGATGCAGTTAGTGGAACGAGTGTTGGATGGCCCATACTTTGCTTGGGGCCAAATGTTCCTCACATGTGTTTAGCGGCAGCTGACCGTGGTGAAGGAATCTGGCAAGGGATTCTACTATGGATCCTTCTTGTGTGCCTTCTTTATGGAGCGGGTACCGACACTGCGGCCGTGGGTGTCAATTAGGGCGGGAGGGCTGAGGGAGTCGCGCATGGTGCAGTGGGGACAAATGATGCGCCAGCGGGGTGGTGGAGAGGTCGGCAGATACTTCACGGGGGAGCTCTACCTTCAGTGGTTATAGATGCCACTGACTTTGGATGATTATCCATACAGGGATATCGATTACACAGGAGATCTGGAGGCGCCGCGACCTCCAGGGCAGGCATGGGGGCCATATGGTATGTATCTAGTTGTGTGATTGGTTTATGTTAGATTTTGTACATGTTTAGGGTTGATAGATGTATATGATGGTACTGAATATGGATGTTCTTGTGTGTAATGCAGATGTTGGACCGACGCCGCCACCGAGACACATAGACCGCAGGGGACATGTGGCTTTACCAGCCCTGCTAGATCGAGGGGAGGTGCAGAGACGAGACGCTGAGGGGAATTTGGAGTCCCTACGGGTTCTCTTAGATTGTCTACTAGTTGGGGTGACTGATGAGGGGTGGCGTGATCTAGATCGGGAGGAAATCGAGGACTGCCTCCGGGCTCCATGGGACTTCTGATCGATTGCAATTCGGGTGGTTGTATTGGCGGAGAGGAGTAGGGCACAGGATCTAATAGGGGATGAGGAGATATCAGAGGAGGAGCGGGGTGAGGAGTTGGAGGCGGTCGATACAGGAAGTGATGGAGGGTACTCATTAGGGAGTACAGAGGACTCCCCCTGATGTGTATGGACACTCAGGGTTTTTTTTTTGTAGCGACGGCATGTATTTTATGAGGCTGTGTTATGTATAGATATTTTTTGTATAGTTGAGTACTGAGGTACCCAGGACATGTGTATAACATTGATGGTTATTTATATAGATGTGCACATGGATTCACCTTTTGCGGTTTATGATTATTGTACGCACATGGATGCGCTGATGGTTTCTTGTATGTGTGTATTGCATGTGGATGCAAATGGTGTATGATGATAGGCATCTGGATGCCCCTTGTTTATTTTGTATGATGTATTGCACATGGATGCAACAGTATGTGTTTAGGATAGGCACATGGATGCCCCTGTATAGTTGTGTGTTTATGTTATTGCACATGGATGCAAATATTATTTGATGATAGGCATGTGGATGCCCCTTGTTGTAAATGCAGTCTTTTTGGGATTTTTAGGTGTTTTTTGATGTGATGATATGGTATGATGATGCATGATGGATTGTTTACATGGTGTGATTTATATTCCAATCTAGGATGTTGTTATCCATTTGATCTGCAACACTATTCTGAGCTCTTGGGACATGGGTGAATGTTATGGATTCAAACTGTCGACTTAGCTATTTTGTGCGCAGGAACTTTCTAAAGAGGCAAGGATCACGCACCTGGTAGCAGTTGTTGAGATGGGAAACAAGCAACTGGGATTCAAGGAACACATGAAGGTGTCATATGCCCTTCTGAATGGTAGCAGTCAAGAGACCAGTCACAGCATCATACTCCGCCTGGTTATTGGTAGTAGCGCCTATGCACATTCCATCAAGGTGAATCAACTCATGTGAAGGGGAATATAAGACCCATGCTGCAGAGGCTAGGTTTGGAGACTAGCGGCTTGCTCCATCAGCGAGCCAATGTAATAAGGTGTAAGATGGTCCATCTGTGATCATGCAAAAATGATGAATGTAAGGTTGCGGTAAAAAGTGAAAAAACAAAAAGAAAGCAAACTATACAATACGGACCAATGGGGTCACGGGTTTATTTAAGGATAAAAGCATTTAAGATACAACCCATTACGGGGGTTGCGCAAAGGGTGGCCTTATGAGTCAGTTAAAATGTATGCCCCATGTTCGAGGCAGGTCTGCACGATGTAAGGGCCTTGGCACATGGATTCAAACTTCCCTTTACCAGTCTTTTCGTGGGCTTGGTCATAGGCAAGAACTAGGTCTCCTTCACGGAAAGTTCGAGGGTGGAAATGTTTATCGTAACCAGCTTTGGAGCGGTTCTTAGTGGCTTCAATGGTTTGGAGGGTGGCGCGACGGTATTCATCAGCTTGTTCTAATGATAGAAGACATTGCTCGAGTGGGGAGGTGTCTGGGAGAAGCTCGATGGCGATGTGTAAGGCAGGTATCTAACACTCGATGGGGAGGATGGACTCTACACCGTGAACTAAATAAAACGAGGTAAAACCGATGGCGGTCTTAGTTGATGTACGGTAAGCCCATAATGTAGGGAAAAGCATGTGATGCCAATTGGACTTATGTCTGTCAATGGTGCATTGGAGGATGGTTTTAAAAATTTTGTTAGTGGCCTCCACTTGGCTATTCCCTTGGGGGTAGTAAGCAGAGGAATACTGATGTTTGAACTTTAGTAGAGTGGACAACTCACGCCAAATGGAATCTTCAAAATGTGAACCATGGTCTGAGACCAGCTTTTTGGGACCCCGAATCATGTGATAACATGGTTAAAAAAGAAACGGGCAGCTGTGTCGGATTTACAATTGAAGGTGGGCATGGATTCAGCCCATTTGGTGAAGTAGTCAACGACGACAATGATGTACTTATGGCCATTTGTGGATGAAGGTTTACATTCCATGAAGTCAATGGCCCATTTGCAGAAGGGACCAATGGTGACGAATGGGTGTAGCGGAGTAGGTGGTGTCCGAGCCTTAGGGGAAAAATGTTGGCAATTATGGTAGTGTTTGACCGCTATGATGCAGTCGGTAAAGAGTGTAGGCTAAGGGTATCCGACGTGGTTGATATTTTGGGCGGTGGCCATTCTAGAGAAATGTCTGCCGTAGGCGCTGCTATGACAGTCATTGAGGACTCGTTCGGCTTCCTCATCTGTAAGGCAATGACGGAGAATAGTATCAACTCCTCGCTGGTAAATGACATTGCCCAAGAGGAGATATCAAGAGGCCTGGGGACGGATACAGCAGTGTCCATCATGATTTATATCTGGTCAAAACTTTTGTGTGCGAAGGTATAGCAAAATATCATCGTACCATGGGTCATCGGATGAGATGATGAACAGGTGATTGTCAGGTAACTCATCAGAGATTTGTGGAGATGGCAAAAGGGATGGGAGATCAATTATGAGCTAGGTAAGCGCGAGGGCTTTAGTGCTCTTAGGGGTTGTGAAAGTTAGGTCATATTCTTGGAGGATAATTACCCATTTAGCAACGTGACCTTGCAGAAGTCGTCGGTTCAAGAGATAGACCACGAAGTTGGAGTCGGCGACAACAGTGGTATAACTGAGTAAAATGTAATGTCACAATTTTTGGACAGAAAAGATGACGGCAAGGGCTAGTATTTCCTCATACGGGTAATGTAGGGGTAGTCTAGAAAAGGTTTGGATAACATAATAAATGACATGCTCCTGGCGAGTAGCATCTTCTTGAACTAGGACCTCTGACATGGCATGGTTGGATGCCGAGACGTAAAGGATGAAGTCCTGAGAGAAATCCATAGGGGAGATCAAAGGGGCTTGTGTGAGAGCTTTTTTAAGGGCTTTGAATGTAGCTTTCACCTGGTCATCTCAAACAAAGGATATGTGAGTACAAAGCAGGCATGAGAAACCATGAACTGTGGTGGCATAATCAGGAACGAAGCAATGGAGGAAATTAGATTCCCCTGCAAACTCTGGAGATGCTGAAGCGTGCGTGGTGCAGGAAGGTCTATGATGGATTGGACTTTGAAGGGATCAATAGCGATTCCTTTATGGGAAACAATGAAACCCAACAACCGGCCTGCCGTAACACAAAAGACACACTTGAGTGGGTTCAAGCGGATCTTATACTTGTGACAACGCAGAAAAACTTGCTTGAGGTCGTTAAGGTGGTCTGATTGTTTCCTGGAACGTGCTGTGAGGTCGTCAAGATAGACTAACAGGATATGGACCAAGTCATGAAAACAATAGGTCATGTCCCGTTGGAAGGTAGCACAACATTTTTAAGGCCGAAAGGCATGACACGATAGGAAAAGGTGCCCCATGAGGTTGTAAAGGAAGTCTTGTAGTGATCTTCTTTGCCGATCTAAATCTAGTTGTATCTAGAGAAACCATACATTAAGTATAGGACTTCATGCCCTGCACACGCATCGATGAGTTGGTCAATAAATGGCGTGGGGAAGTTGTCTTTGGGACATGCTCAGTTTAAATCACGGAAGTCAGTACATACTCGGATGGTGCCTTATTTCTTGTTAACAGGGATGGGGTTAGAAACCCAATTGGTGTATGCAATAGGATAAATGAATCCTGCTATGCGAAGTTTCTCAATCTCTGCTTTGACAGTGGGGAGCTTTGATGGATGAATGGGGTGTTGTTTCTTGCGAACGGGGGGTACATCTGGCCATGTGTCAATATGGTGCTCGATAATAGCAAGGTCAAGACCAGGCATTTCGGTATAGGACCAGGCAAAGACATCGTGGAACTCTTGGAAAAGTTTCTTGTACTCTACGATCTCATACTCAGTGCAAGAGGCTCCTAACGTAATGATTTCAGGAGCACCAGCTGGGGCAGAGATATCAATATGGATTGTGGGTGAGATATTGGCCATGTTACCTTCCTCGAAAGCATCAGGGGCGGGAATGGGATCTTTAAACCATTTGACTTTGGTGGGGAGGAAATCTTTGGACTCAACCAAAAATTGGGTGGCTGTGGTGGAGGAGGAGTCTTCCGGGAGGAAATACGAACGATGGTGCATATCCTCCCAAGGGTAATCAGGGGCAGTGAGAGCCTATAGAATCTCCTCATCATTGTGGAAACTTTGGGTTGTCAAATTGGTTGACGAGGGAGTGGTAGTAGAAGAGATCATATAAATGGTATTAATCTCTCCGGTTGGCGGGGATGCTGAGGGGTGGATCTCTTCAATGGCGGGGGTTTCCATCTCAAGGTCCAAATTATTCATCTCGTAGAGAGATGCTCTATAATCTGGGAGATCTGGACAGTGATGTGAGTAATCGCCATAAATACCGCATATTGCACAAGGGTGGTTGGTACACAGTGATTTATCACAAGGCTTAGGGGTAGGGTCGAGTTGGACAACCGGGATGTTGGGGTCGTCGTAAAGCATTTGAATGTGATCTTGTAATGCGGGTAATTGTGGACATTGATGGGTAGGATGGCACAATTCATCACACAACAAGCATTTGGGAGGAGCACGAAACACGGGGGGGGGGGGGGGGGGGTTAACCATTTTGGGTGGGGGTAAAGTAGTGTATGGTTGTGGGCCTCTGCCCCCAGTGTTCTTGATAAGAGGGGATGGATTAGTGGACGAGGAAGGAGTAGTGACACCGGGAGGTGGTTGATTAGTAGTGGTGATGGGTTGCACCGGTTGTAGGAGGAAATTTGGTGTTGGAGGGGAAACGGGAGGCATGATGTACCATACAGGTAATCCTAAAGTTAAAATGGGGAGGCTGAGAGTAGCCATAACCAGGGTGCTTACTACTCCCGAAGGGGGGAATAGGAAGGGGATTGTGTGGATGGGTGTAACACCAACATGACTATGTACTATTGGTGGTTGGGGTAGCAAGGGAAATTGATGGTTAGGTGTTGGTGTATTGTGGGAAAGGGTACATAAGTCAGATATTTTGGTCACTGGTAACGGGAGTGGAATGGATTGGAATGTGGAGGTCATAAGCGTATCTGAGTAGACTCTGGTTCCCACTAAAGAAACCAACAAGGTAGCTGCACCACAAACAGGTTGTTCAACCATGGGGAGAACATTTTCAGGTGCAGCAGGGGCATTGGGATCTTAATAGGTGAGTTGATCAACCTTGACCACGCGTCCATCATGAGGGAACGTCATGGTACGAAAAACGGATGAGGCAACTACCTGCATGGTGTACATGTAACTGCAGCCAAGTAAGAGGTTATAATCAAGTTGGGAATTGATGACCTCTATGTCAATAAGCACTGTTTTACTAGCCAACTGGATGGGGACATTAGCTAAGAGACCTTGGGGTTGTGCCGAATGGCTGTCGTAGGCTCACAACGCAGTAGTGGACTGCTGGAGAGTAGGGGATCTCAACTTCTTCTAAAAAAATGTGGACATAACGCATGTAGAGGCACCCTCGTCGATGATGCACCGATGGATGACAAGATTCCGAATGGATACAGAAACTTGGAACGCTAATGTGGAAGGCAGGTGTGGTTCGGATTGGTCCAAATTGAAGGCCATCATTCGTGAATTATTTGGGTCAATAGCACCAATGGTTGAGAGCAAAGTCTTGCGCTGTGTATGTAATTTTTTTAAGACCTCTAACGCAGACATGGCTATGGAGGACTGAGCTAAATCATCTACAATGTTGTAATTAGACGCAGCGCGAGCATTGGGGTTATTGTTGATGCAGCGAAGTGGGAAGCGAGGGGCTTTTGAGGTGCCATCTAGTGGAGCCGGAGGTATTCGTAACAAATGATCGGTGGGAAGAGCATTGGTGTTTTTGTCAACGGGAGGGGCTTCAGGGGTGGAGCCATATTGGTTCTGACGGGTTTGAAGGTTGACATCGGTGGATGACATCATTAATAAGTGATGGGTACCTGAGTCGACCATGGGTTAATCAGGAGTGGCATAAGTGATTTGTTGTTGCGGTGGCGCGTTTCCTTGAGGGGGAGCCAACAGTTGAGTGTTCACTATGCCTTGGGTTGTTAAAGGGTTCTGGAGCACCAAGGGTTGAGTCTGATGTGGTGGGGGATTGGGCAGCGCCTGAGGATCCGTGTGCCCTTGGCGGTGGGAATCATCAGTCCAGAGTTGCCGAGCCCGCTCTAATGTGGGCAAGCATGTGTGTAATGGCCATAGACCCCGCAAATAGAACAAGGATGGTTTGTTCACAAATTAGGATTTTTGGCTTGTTTGGGTGGCCTGTCGGGGTTTTGGTTGGCTGTTGTAGAAATTTCTCCCTACGGATAGGTAGAAACTCTCTTAGGATAAAGCAGGATGTACTTACTCTATACTAAGACAAAAAGGAAACAAATGCTACCTTGAATCCCTAGATCTAACAAACGTCTCAAGATTAAAATGCTAGAAAGAGCAGAAGAAGTTTAACTGACCTTCTATCCAAACGCTTGTCTTTGTAGTTGCTCCAATCTCCAAGCCCTCACGAATGAACCTGTCAAAATGGAACCAAGACACAAGAATGCACTATTCTCTAGCAACTTGAAACATGAGTTAGAATCTAAATCTATGCAAGATACAAATCATATCATTAAAACAAAATTAACACAAATGATTTGGGAAAACAAGACAAGTTATTCCATTACCAACTTGAAGTCATGTACAATAGTTGCTTGATGTCCAAGCCAACTTCCAGCTCCAAGTGCTTTCTCTAGCTATCTCTGCAGAAGTATGAAGATCATAGGTTTGATGCCCCAAAAGTCCTCCCCTTGGCCCATGGAAAGCTTCTCTCTTATAGCACATGGGAAGGCTAACCAACAAGAGAGAAGTGTGGATCTATGGAGGGTTTAGTGGATCAGGCCAGCTAAACAAAGAAGGAGTTAGGATCGAACCAAAGATGGTAATCCCAACAAAATATCCTCGAAGGTCGAAATCCCAAAATCCAAGGCAAAAAGGCTAAATTCAGACTACCGCGCCCCTATAACTAAGCATAACGCGGTAGTACCGCGCCCCAGGTAAGGATCAACATGCGGTAGTGATAACTATCGCGCCCCTGTAGATTTTCAGGGAGCGGTAGTGCTCACAAACAGGGCTAAGTTGGGCTGGCAGATGGCAGAAAAAGGTTTTGCTTTCAGTGTTCAGTCAATGGTTTTCACTCTGGATGTTCAGATGATCTTTAAGGGAAACTGTCGTTTAGGTCGGTAATGCAAGGATGCGACACTAATGCGAAATGTGTAATATTGAGGTATAACAGATGCCCCCTAAAGTGTGAGGTCAGAAGAGACTGATGGCCGAAAGACTTTACAAATATGGTTCGGAGATAGCATCGAGCGGAGCAACAAGGAGCTGAAACAGAAACAAAATGTCAGATATACCACCGAGGCGGGCATTCCCATGCTCGGAAACAAATGACTCAAAGCATGGCTGCCGACCAATACATTACAGATCCATGAGTACTGAGATGATATAGACTGTAGACAAATCATGGCTACTATGAACAAGCGTAGATCCATGAGACAGTAATGACACAGCCACGACCAATACAAAAGTGGATCTGTGTGACAATACAGAAAAATCTCCATTGCAACCTGGACGTAATCAAAATACAAAAGAGTGTCCAGGGTCTTCTACCCGATCGCAAACGATACGAATCTAGCCATGTGATTACAAGGTGTTGAAGTCGAACATGGTAGAAACCATTTGATTACCGGTCAATGATGTGAACCGTTAACAAATGCGAGGGAAATCACC
Source organism: Larix kaempferi (assembly GCA_027924585.1). Lineage (NCBI taxonomy): Eukaryota > Viridiplantae > Streptophyta > Pinopsida > Pinales > Pinaceae > Larix > Larix kaempferi. Next base: position 305,399 of record BSBM01001889.1, read on the forward strand.
ATTGATGACAATGATCCCCAAGGTATCTATAGTACATCTCAACGAAATGCGAATAAAGGAGTTGATGTCGAGCATTCGAGAGATCATTCAATCAGAGGTCATTGATGAAAACCTACTGTTGAATACGAGGAAACCTGCCATTGAGGCATGCAGGTACCAAGGTACTAATGGTTGACTCCTAAGTCTAATTCCTGGATAGTGATTTGGTGTCGACAGGAATAGACTCGTCGAAGGTGGGCCATAATGATTCCCACATCATCGACACGAAATCAGAACGAGAGATAGTATGGATCGATGAAACAATGGAATATGTACTGACACAAAGGGAAGGTTTGACATGAAGTGGAGGTGGACTCAAGGTAATAAACCTTTGAACATATAACGGCATGAAACAGAGCTTGGAAGCAGGGATTAATTGAACAGACAGAACCGCAGGAAGTGTGAACTCATAGCAATAATGAGGACGCATGATCATAATGATGACACTATCAGCAAGACTGACTACCCAAAACAGACAAGGTGAGGATGCATGCCATGTTCAAAGGTGATGACTCACAAGCTGCCAACAAGGTAAACTTGACTCATTTTCCCATTTTCCCCCGACATGATGGACGAGTACCTCTTTGTTTTTTAACGAGCTTGAGGAGGATAACAGATGCTCGATATAGCTCATCTCATAGATGAGTCCAATCTCACATGTTTTTCGAACCTGAGAAAGGAGGGGTTCGTCCCAAAGTGGGCCCTTCGATGTTGAATTTTAACGAGTCCAAGGAAGGAAAACTCGGTCGTCATTTCATGTTTAGAGAGTCTGAAAAGAACTAAAGAAGACTCCAATGGTCCTTTTTTGTAAGGTTAGCCTCATCGCCCGAAAAATGGTAAAACAACGCAGGAGAGGACTCTTCCAGTCATGATTGGCTGGAGTATTCCTTTTTCGTAAGTAGTGCCCCCTAGTCCGAAAAAGGGGTAAACTATCACTAGGGAGACGATCATTCAAATCCTTTTACAAGCGTGAATGAATCAATTTCGCTTGGCAATCTTTTCAATTTTAGGGAGTCTGAAAAGAGCTTAACTATGGACTCCATGTACAACTTTGTCATGGTTGATGACCGAGTACGACAAAGGAAAAGTAAACTCGGCACAGTTCCTTTTCCGTAAATAGTCTAGCGAGGCCGGATAAAGTGATAAACCTATACTCGTTAGACACACCTTTTTACTCCAATTGTTTAACGAGCACGATAATGGTATCAAAAGCACTCGGAATCTTTTTCATGTTTGGATCCAGAGCACGAAAAAGGAAAAAGTAAGCTCAAACCACTTTTCATGTTTTTAACCAGAGCACGAAAAAAGTGAAAAGTAAGCTCAAACCACTTTTCATGTTTTTAACCAGAGCACAAAAAAAGTGAAAAGTAAGCTCAAACACCATCTTACTGTTTTTAACGAGCTCGAAGATAGGTTGGAAGAATGCTCATAATGTCTGCTTCATTTTTTAACGAGCTTGTAACAGAAAATGAACTATGCTCAGGATAATTTTCATGGTTTAATGAGCTCGAAACCTAAAAAGGAAAGTATGCTCGAAAATGTTCCCAATGGTGAACTTCTTCCCGTCATGAAACCCAAATATTGGTTCATGCCCCCCAGCATGATTGCTAGAAGTAAGTGAATTAGCTCCAATGTGGTGTGGAGAGGTGATCAAGTTGACTTCAACATAACTTCCAGAGGCTGAAGGCATGCCCCCAAGCTTCATTTCATTCACCTAAGGTATAGGCGAGTGAAAAGAAGGTTTAGGTACTAAGTCTACGAGGAGACTCGATTCAAAGGGAAAGGATATGTTTCATTTTTTAACGAGCTTGACACAGGAGTAGAAATTTGCTCAAAATACTGGTTTCATTTTTTAATGAGCTTGAAGCCAAAGGTAAAATCTGCTCACGATTAAGGCCCATTGATGGGTTCCCTCCCAACATGATGATCAGAGGTTGGTAAATGCCCCCAGTATGATTGCTAAAGGCTAAACATGCCCCCCAAGCTTCGTTTCGTCTGACTACTCTTCTTCCTTACCCAAAAATCCTGGCTACTAATCCAAATGTGTTCACCAGGGGGAGTAGGGAGAACTAGGATCAAGTGACCCAGGCAGATGAAATGAAGGTTCAAATCCTAACTCTAGAGAGAGACTCGAACAAATGGAAGGGAGATCTATTTCATTTTTACACAAGCTTGAAATAGATAATAACAATGCTTGAAAGGGTCCTTTTTATTTTTTAATGAGCTTAAAACAGAAAGAAATTATGCTTGAAGGTAGTTTCATTTTTACGCAAGCTTGAAACTGAACGTAAACTATGCTTGGGATTGGTTTCGTTTTTACACAAGCTTAAAACCAAAAGTAAACTGTGCTTGAGGGTCGGTTTCATTTTTTAATGAGCTTGAAACAGAGAATAAACTATGCTCGTAGGAACCTATTTCATTTTTTAACGAGCTTGACATAGAAAGGGAACCATGCTCCTAATGATGGTTGGTTTCATTTTTACACAAGCTTAAAACCAAATGTAAACTATGCTTGCGATGATGGTTGGTTTTATTTTTACACAAGCTTAAAACCAAGAGTAAACTATGCTTGGGATGATGGTTTCATTTTTTAACGAGCTTGACACCAGAATAGAACTTTGATCCAAACGTCCCCCCCCCCCTAGGGGGAAGAAACCACTAAAACATGCGGAACATTTAGGGAATTCTGGTGACTAGGAGTCATGCGATGAGTGGGAGTCACAAAGGAAAGCTGATCGATGGTCACAACATTCCCATGATGGGGAAAATACATCACTCGGAAGAGTGAGGACACTACAGCCTTCATGGCATGGACGTAATCGCGTCCAAGGAGTAGATTAAAATCTAAGGGACCTTGGATGACCATGACATCAATACAGACAGTTTTCCCTCCCAAAGTGATAGGTAACTGAGGAAGGGACCCTAAAGGTCCAGTAGGCCTTCTATTGAAAGCCAGTATCTGGTCAGTGACGGGCACAAGCCGAGGAGAACCTAAGGCTTGCCAAGCAGTTGAGGATAGAATACTAACAGAAGCTCCTTCATCAACTATCGTACGAAAAATTTCTTTATCGGAAACTCCTACAGATATCTGAAAAGGAACGTTCGAAGGAAGACGAGATTCTGTTAGACCATTCCAATCAAAGGAAATAACCTCAGTACTTGGAGGGGGTCTCGCGGAAATGGACAGGGTTTCCCCTTGCCGAGGACATTCTGAACCGATAAGGAAAACATCAGTGGTTTCCAATTCTCTCTCTCTTGGAAGATAAGAATGAGACGAAGATTGTGTCAAGGTGACTGCTTCAGTCTGGACTTTCTCCAATGAAAGAGCGGGATCGAGTGGGGATGACAACGACTCAATCACTTCACTCTCGGAAGGGAGAGTGGGATCAATTGCAGATGAAACTGAATTGATCACTTGGTCATCCAGTGGGGGGTCGAGGGATAGTTTACCATGGTCTGTTGGAGGCACTAGTTGAGAACTAGTAATATCTTCCAACCACCGCGAGGCTTCATCCATGCTTGGACAAAGGAAAGTACGGTGCATACCCTTGCATATCAAACAGGGATATAGGACTTTACCCTTACGACCCTTCACCAAGGGGTCACTGGTTGAGGGGGTGCCATCGACATGATGGTCAGAGGTCGACGATACGATTGGTTTGGGGTTTTTAGACCACACTTCTGACACATGGGAAAGATCAGGACAATCCTTGAGAAGGTGATCACCCTTACAAAGTTTGCAAGGGAACTTGGGCTTACGGGGTGTTTTCATAGAATGAGTGCCATTAGGGGCAACTGGTTTACGCTTGGTCTCTTCTTTATCCTTCTTCTTCTTAACTTTCCTTTTCTTCTTCTTCTTATCCACCTGATTACTAACACTATTGCTTTGGTCAGGCGAGGAAGAAGGAACGGAAGAAGATTCATCCGATGAAGAAGGAGAAGGATTAGTTTGGGATTGACTCTCTCGTGGTGGAGAGTTAACATTCGAAACATTGGGCGCAATCGGAATTACCGGATTGAATAACCATACCGGTAATCCTATGGTTAATCCAGGAAGATTTAACGTGGCAATAAAGGGAGGACCAATATCTCCAACTGGAGGAAAAGTAAAAGGTACCCCTTGAAAAGGGGTCTCCGGATTGGTAGTCCCAGAAGGAGTATGGGCGCATGGAGGTGGATTCTCCATGGAACAAAACTAAGTGATTTGGACAAAGTCTTGTTAAAAAGAACTCAAAAACCCTCAGGCAACCGAGCGTGCGAAAGGGGAGCTAGGAAAAGACAAGGCTCACAGGCCAAAAGAGCAAGCTCAAAAAACTATACTGAGGCCGCTGCCACAGTAAGTGAGCTGTACAACAAAACGGCCAGAATGCCAACAAGCAGCCCTACAAAGAAAAATACCCTATACAAGATAGCAAGCAAAACCTCCTAACTAAGAGCTGGAGACCTCAACAAATTGTATCCTTCGCAAGGTGATGAAATCCAAGTCGAAGAATACAAAATGAGAGACCAATATAAGAAGGATATCCCTCTACCGAAAGGGATCCTGGGTAAAAGAGCCCTAGTAGAATAGATACTAAGCTACCTCGTTCATGACACGTCGGAAAAGGTTTTGGGCACTTCAGCCTTCCGAAGAAGATAGCGATCGATGTTGCCTTAGGGCTAAGTGGAGTGCGGTATTCCACAGAGTCCGTCCGGTTCTCAATCTCGCGGCCGTTTAACCCCTGAACAGTTGGAAACAGTCAGGAGGCCCCTCCACAAACTGGCTGTGACCGTGTCAATAAGTACTAGAGGATTTTAGTTCCCTAAAGACAACGACTATGTCTCAGATGAAAATGACAAGGGGGAATTATTTTGATGCCTATCCCCGGTGTCCTACCTAACTACCAAATTCTTTTGATTTCCTCAAGTGAGGTTAAAGTTGGTTTAATTAGGGTGATTAATTTTAGTGGCTGTCTTTACTCAATCGGGTAGTGGACGTGAAACTTGATGGTGTTATGACGACTCAAACCATGCAAATGAGAATGAATCACAAACAAGCCTTTGTCTTCGATGAAATCTAGCTAAGGTAAAGAAGAATTCTTTCCGTTCCCAATATGCACAACCCAATGCACATGCAATTTTATTTCTTTTCAAAATGATAGAAAGAAGTAAAATATGTACCCAAAACTAACCCAAAGTAATGAAAAATTTCTTCATATGAACACCAAACGTAATGATTCTAATTCATTTCCCATCTTTTTACACTTGAAAAAGACACATCCAAGCTACGGAAAGAAAGATTCTACAAATGCTTCCAATCAAATGCAAGACAAAGAGAAGAATCTAATAATTTTGTCTAACTCAAATGCACATAAATATGAAACAAGTATTTCTTCTTTTCATGAATGTAATACCAAGAATATCAAATGATTAAATTAAAGCAAGAAGAATACCTATGTGTTTCAATTTCATGAATATGGTAAAAGAACAAAAAAATCATGCTTCTCTTTGAACTAAAGCGGAGGCAAGGAATCAATCTTTTAAAACAATCATTAGATAGGATGCAGAGGAAATAAGATGCCAAGTTATTCCATTACCAACTTGAAGTCATGTACAATAGTTGCTTGATGTCCAAGCCAACTTCCAGCTCCAAGTGCTTTCTCTAGCTATCTCTGCAGAAGTATGAAGATCATAGGTTTGATGCCCCAAAAGTCCTCCCCTTGGCCCATGGAAAGCTTCTCTCTTATAGCACATGGGAAGGCTAACCAACAAGAGAGAAGTGTGGATCTATGGAGGGTTTAGTGGATCAGGCCAGCTAAACAAAGAAGGAGTTAGGATCGAACCAAAGATGGTAATCCCAACAAAATATCCTCGAAGGTCGAAATCCCAAAATCCAAGGCAAAAAGGCTAAATTCAGACTACCGCGCCCCTATAACTGAGCATAACGCGGTAGTACCGCGCCCCAGGTAAGGATCAACACGCGGTAGTGATAACTATCGCGCCCCTGTAGATGTTCAGGGAGCGGTAGTGCTCACAAACAGGGCTAAGTTGGGCTGGCAGATGGCAGAAAAAGGTTTTGCTTTCAGTGTTCAGTCAATGGTTTTCACTCTGGATGTTCAGATGATCTTTAAGGGAAACTGTCGTTTAGGTCGGTAATGCAAGGATGCGACACTAATGCGAAATGTGTAATATTGAGGTATAACAGCGAATGGATACAGAAACTTGGAACGCTAATGTGGAAGGCAGGTGTGGTTCGGATTGGTCCAAATTGAAGGCCATCATTCGTGAATTATTTGGGTCAATAGCACCAATGGTTGAGAGCAAAGTCTTGCGCTGTGTATGTAATTTTTTTAAGACCTCTAACGCAGACATGGCTATGGAGGACTGAGCTAAATCATCTACAATGTTGTAATTAGACGCAGCGCGAGCATTGGGGTTATTGTTGATGCAGCGAAGTGGGAAGCGAGGGGCTTTTAAGGTGCCATCTAGTGGAGCCGGAGGTATTCGTAACAAATGATCGGTGGGAAGAGCATTGGTGTTTTTGTCGACGGGAGGGGCTTCAGGGGTGGAGCCATATTGGTTCTGACGGGTTTGAAGGTTGACATCATTAATAAGTGATGGGTACCTGAGTCGACCATGGGTTGATCAGGAGTGGCATAAGTGATTTGTTGTTGCGGTGGCGCGTTTCCTTGAGGGGGAGCCAACAGTTGAGTGTTCACTATGCCTTGGGTTGTTAAAGGGTTCTGGAGCACCAAGGGTTGAGTCTGATGTGGTGGGGGATTGGGCAGCGCCTGAGGAGCCGTGTGCCCTTGGCGGTGGGAATCATCAGTCCAGAGTTGCCGAGCCCGCTGTAATGTGGGCAAGCATGTGTGTAATGGCCATAGACCCCGCAAATAGAACAAGGATGGTTTGTTCACAAATTAGGATTTTTGGCTTGTTTGGGTGGCCTGTCGGGGTTTTGGTTGGCAGGTGCCACATTATTATTGTTCAGGGGATTAGGAGGTTGGCCGCCTTGGTCTGGAGGGGGGTTATTCCCATGGTTACATCCTTTGCCATGGTTTTGCTGGCCTTGCTGGTGTTGGTTATTTTGGTTCTGCTATGGATTCTATTGGGCATACACTTGCCCTTGGGCAGTAGGTGGGTTTTGGGGTTGTGCAAGTGCAGGAGTAGGCTACGGTGGATAATAAGTGGGTGGAGGTGGTGCAAGTGCTAAACCTTGTGGGGGTTGCTGATACGTCTATGTGATGGGTTGTGGGTTTTCCGTAGGTCCTGCCTGTGGCGGATAATAAGCAGGGGGGGCTTCAGAGGACACAGGAGCTTGTGCAGCTTGCAGGTGGTAATATGGCTAAGGTGCAACTGGGGGGGCATAAGCGGGGGATGCATGGCCAAAGCACCGAGGTGGACATGAGGGTCTGTGGGAATGGTGGTGGTGTGCCATGGGAGCATACAAATTGGTTTCTCCAAAGTGGGATGTATCCAACGAAAGGTCGGGGCCAGGGCTAGGACGTGCTATGGAAAATGGATGGTTATGTGAGGCAATACGGCGAATGATTCCATCTTTGGCATGGGATGCCCCTGGCGCATCGTGTCGAGAGGAATCGTCGTGGGGGGCGTCAGGTATGATAGAATATAGATAACCATACTGGGTGTAAATAAGGTCAAATTGTTGGGCTTTGAGGATGGCCTCTTCCTCAGACTGTGGTTGCTCAGATGCCACACCCTTGGAAATGATAGGAAGGAGAGATTTTAGAAACCAATCTAAGAAGATACAGTCATCTAACTTGATTTTGCAGAGGCTTCAGCGTCGACGCCACTCATGAATATGGTCAGTGATGTGGGTGGCCGTGTTCTGTCTGCAAGACAGTAGGATCTAACCTCCCATGTCATAGCAGACAGGTAACTGAAAGAACTACAGGAAGGTCGAGTCGAGGGAAGTAAAGGTGGCATGGGTCCCATGGGGCTGCTCGATGTACCACTTGGCTGTAGAGCCAGTGAGGGTGCGCTGTAATAGACGGAGTCGGATAGAGTCGTCCACTATGGAGTTGGAGGAACACCATAGATGGAAGGACATAATATGGTTATGGGGGTCTTCACCTGCCTTGCCCTCAAACTTATGGATGTCTGATGGGAGCTTGGTGGGCATGTGAGGCCACGCAGGATCGTGTCTGATGGGATTGTTAGTCAGTCTGGACAGGTCAAGAAGGTTGAGACTAGCCATGAATGGAAAACAAGTAGAAGGATGTGACATACTGGTGGTCATGACCACATTGGGGCCAATGCCCCCAAGTGGAGGGGTTGGGTTCAGGTTGGGGATGTTTCCCCCAAGGGGAGGAACAAAGGTGGTATGGGATGGTCCTGCGTCGCCAAGGGTAGCATGAGTCACTGGTGGAGTTGGGTTGGGTATGCTAGCCACTGGAATGGGCACAGTGATCAGAATGGTGGGTGTGGGCCTCATCGAGGGCATACCCAAAGCGTGTGTGGTAGATGGGGTAGTGGTGGACACTCCACCAGTGGTTTGTCACGTCCCCATTTTGACCCCCTTTGTAAATGATGTAAATATTGTAACTTAATCATGGTGAGGATCTCAAGGCCAAGGCCCCACCATTGATTTAACGTTTATGTATCGGCAATTAAAATAGATGCCTATGGTTCTTGTGCGAGATGGGCACAATGTATATAAGACATCATGTAAATACGAATTTTAATGCAAAATACCCACAACTAGCTATGCAATGCAACAAAAGAGAAGGGGCATGGTTCTACAAGGAAAAGGGAGGGAAACTATTCAAACCCTTGAGCCAATGGTATTAATCCATGTGTCAATGGGGAAACCCATAAACCACCAACTACCCATTTTGTCTCATGTACCCAATCATTTAATTCTTCCAAGAAATTGGTTAAGGCAGTTAATGCCTTGGGAATGAAAGAGTATGGGCAAGCCATTTTCGTGCATGGGCAAGCCATCAACTTGGAAAATCGTGTTTTTGCTTGTGGGGCAAGAAACCACCCACGAAATGGTGCCCAAAGCCATGGGGAATAGGAGTCTTCATTCATTCACGCAGTGGGAGCTATCTGGGTCATTCTCTTCACGTTTTTCAGCAAAATCTTGCATCTTCCCATGCCTGGGAGTTCGTTTTTGCATATACAGTAGTCTGGGAGTGAAGGGCCACGTTTTGGGGGCTGTAGGGAGGTCGTTTTTGCCCCTGGGGCGTTTTTCTGAAATGGGTTCTGTTTCCCCAGTCGAATTTTCCAAGTGCCAACATGTTTTGAGTCTACCCACGTTTTTCTAAAGTCCAGGAAACCCCATCTCATATATCCCATTGTTGGAAACGTTTTCTCATGCTCAGCAAGTGTAGTTTGCTGTTGTGTGCATCCTGGTTTTGATTTGAACCTGTAAGCAAGAAACTGGAATGGTAGTGGACAGAATTAGCTTGATAAACCTAGTGTAGGGAATATCCTCTCAAGAAGATCAAGAGGGCTGGCTACTTTTCTATGCACACCCTGAGAGCACTAGAAAGGAAGGTATGGCTTGAGGGACTGTGTGGCAGTGAAGAGAATACTTCCTGGTGTTGGGTGTGTAGGCATTGTGAGTGCCAAGCTGAATAGATCTGGGAGGGGTACCCATAGCTCTGTGGTTGAGCTCACTAGCTTAGCAATTCTTCCTTCCCATCTCCTAGCAGCCTGATAAACCCAATTGTAGATTGGCTTGGCTCATTTTGGTGTATGTTTGGCTATGTGTGAGTCTGTTGTTCCCTGGTTCCTTGTAGAGATCATGCCCAGCTCGGGGGTGGCAGTGGTGCCGAAAGATTGAGGAGCACACTGGCCTACGGTTGGGTGGAACGTTGCAGTTGCATAGCCAGTTGCGTGGGACTGCCTTATTGAGATAAGTATTCTCTTGTGTAAATTGGCAATTATCATTTGATGAACATCTTAAATGTATGATGGATGTGAAATTCTTATTACTCCGCTGTGATTTCTGATAATTATGCATCTTCATATCTCTCTTATGTATTATGTGAATGTGTATGCATATTTATTCTTCAATTTGAATGTTTGATTTCAATATATGGGGCTGGATGCCCGGTTCAACCGTCACGATCCTCTCCATCTAGCTTGTTGGATGGGAGGGGACGTGACATGGTTCCTACAAAGAAAGGGTTGGAAGTCATGCCAGCCATGGGGCTGGTTGGTGCAGTGTAAGTGGGGTTTTCAGACTCTGCCTCAGAATCAGATGTAAAATAAGTGGCGTCAGGGCCGGGGGATGAAACTTTGTGTTGTCGACGAGTGGAGTCAAGTGACGAAGCTCTACGTCTATGATGGGTGATGTCAAGTGAACTGTGCTACGGGGGTTCACCCCGGAGGTGCCTAGAATGTCTCCTAGACTCAATGGTGATAGATGGTGTCAAGTATCTGGGGGTTGTGTCGAGTGAAAAACAACTCAAAAACCCTAATGCAACCAAGTGTGCAGAAGGAGAGCACAAAAAATATGGCACTCGAGCCAACAACCATCTCAAAACACTCACTGTAACAACTGTGCTACAATAAGTGGAGCGTCAACAACAATGGTCAGAATAGCAACAAGCAGTAGGTTTCCTAAAAAATAAAAATAGTGGACGGGCTAGACCCAAGGGAGGTAAGGGAGCATGCAAACACCTAGATAAATAATATTATGACTCAACCAGACATATCCTCTGCAAGGTGATGAAATCCAAATCAAAAAATATGGATAGTAGAGTTAAGTAGCTAAAGATATCCCCCTACCGGGAGGGACACCGGGTAAGACAATCCTAGAAGAAAGGAAACTAAGATACCCCGTTCATGACACATCCAGAAAAGGTGAATCTGCAACTCTGGTCCTATCACCATGTGGGCCTAAAGAGAACACCACACGTAGACCAACGAGTAGGTAGCCTTCGGTTACTGAATGGATTGCGGTATTCCACTCAGGCCTCCGGAACCAGTCTGGCTACTTCAACCCTCCTAAGGGAGAGGCCCTCCGATAAACTGGTTGTGACCGTGCCAAAAAATACTAGGGGATTTTGGTTCCCTAATGGACAACAACTATGTCTCAATTGTAAACGACTGAGGGGTTTTATTTGGATGCATATCCCCCCTGTCCTACCTAACTACAATATTCTTATGTGTTCCCCAAGTGGGGTTAAAATGTTGGTTGTGTTAAGCAGTATTTTAGGGCTCACTTGAATTAGGTGATAGAGTGTGTACGTGTGAGATAATGAACCCAAATGAAAGTGCCATGGGGTGGGAAACTTTCTAACTAATAATAACAATGCAGAAATTAAACTTTGAAATGCAAAATTTTCTCTTTTTCAATTGAAATGCTTAAACTTTAAAAAAAATGTTGTAAATGGAATAGAAAGAAAACTGCAGAAAAAAGACTATAGGTAAGTATGGCTACAGATAGAACAGGTGGCTGTGCAGGTGCATAAAATATTGCAGCAAAGTTCTAGGTTCAAAAAAGGGTAAAAAAGTGCAAAAACCAGATCACAGGAAACAGGCTGAAAGCTGCGGGGTGATCGCAGGAAACAGGCTGAAAGCCGCGGGGAGATTGCAGCAAACAGGATGAAAGTCGTGGGAAGATCGCAGGAAACAGGCTGAAAGCCGCGAGGAGATTGTAGGAAACAGGCTGAAAGCTACGAGGAGATCGCAAGAAACAGATGAAAAGCCGCGGGGAGATCGCAGGAAATCGGATGAAAGCTGTGGTCGGTTCGCAGGAGACTGACTGAAAGCCATGGTTAGATCACAGGAGATAGACTCAAAGCCGCGGTCGGATCGCAGGAGACAAATTGCATGCCGTGGGGAGATCATGGGAAACAGACTGAAAGCCGTGGTTGGATCGCAAGAAGCAGACTGAAAGCCGCGATCGGATCACAGCTATGGAAAAAAAATATGCGATTTATGGCAGCAAACCCAGCTGCCGAAAGGGACATCTGAAAGGGGAAAACAGAAAAATGTTGCAGATAACTTAAAAACTTCTAAAAATAATAACCAAAAATTCAAAGGGACACTAGCGGAGTTGCCACAACTGTAGCTAGGGTTTTCACCCTAGCTTGTGCAAATGAGCACCTACTAAGGAGAAGGGACTCTTTAGTAGCAATTCAATAAAAATGGTAAAAACAAGACAGTAAATAAAAACAGTGAACTACTCTAAGCATGTGCATAAAAAGGAAATGACAAGATAATGAAAATTTGTTTTGTATTAAGTTTACGTCAAATGTGAGGTTAGTGGAGCCTTTGTAGTAGTCCAGGGGCTGCTCCAATGCTCCAGTGTTGTTCCTTCTCCTTCTTCCAAGGTGTTTTGGATATGGGCCAAATACGGTACTCAAATGTGAGATTAGCTCCAAGTGGAGAGCTAGGGTTTCAAGAGAATTTTTGGCAGCATACGGATGGAGAAATTGTGGATGTGATATGGGGAGCCTCCATCACCTATTATAGGTTTTGAGTGGTGGAGTGTTGACCCATGGTTTTGGGCACCAAAATGGTTTAGGTCACTTGTATAGGGTTTTTGCTTCATTTTTTTTCTTTTTTTCCTCTTTTTTGTATTTTTTATTCCTTTTATTTGATTTTTGGGAATTTAGGGCCCTTTTTAGAAGGTTTTTGCTATTTTGGAGGAAATTTGAATTATTTTGGGGAAAAAAGGGGGGTTTGGGCCTTTTAGAGGCTTTTTAATGGTTTTTTTGGCCTTTTGGAGGCTTTTTGATGGTTTTTTAAGGTTTTGGAGGCAAATATGGTAGGAAATATGGACAAATGAGCCATGTAATGAGGGAGATGAGGTAGTGAGCACTTTTTGGGTGTTAACAAATGGATTAGAATATGAAAGAGCCATACCTACTATTTGAAAGATTGCCCGAGTTCTTCTTGGATCGACAGGATTTCCAATGTTAGAACCAATAGATGTGAGAGTCTTTTCTTCCCACTTTGGCAATTGAGGGGGATCATCTGGATTTGAATCCGAACCTGATATTTCATGTTCATTAACATCTAATAAAATATCAGAAATATCATAACACAAATTTCATTATCTTCTTTTGAATATTCTTCTGGAAGAGGAAGCAATTTGGTAGTTTCTTCCTCCACTAGTTGTATATCATGAAGCGGTTCTTCAAATTGAACAGTTCGCTCGATGAATATATTTTTGGATATGATATCCATGAGTTTGTGTGATTTTGATTCTTTAGAATATCCAATGAGGATGCACTCAGTACTTTGTGGTTCCAAAGAGTTTCTCTTCTCAATCGGAATTCTAGTCCATGCAGTGGAGCCAAAAACCTTGAGATGTGACACATCAGGCCTATGACCAGTGTAGGATTCGAAAGGATTTGTACCTTTGATGGATGCATGTGTAACTCTTTTCTGAATGTATGTAGCAAAATTCATGGCCTCAACCCAAATATTTGAATCCAAACCTTTTGACTCAAGCATACAAGTAGCCATCTCTTTCAATGCTTGGTTTTTCCTCTCTACTACACCATTCTACTATGTGTAGGGGATTGTGTACTAGATTTGGATTCCATTTTCTGCACAAAGTTGAAGCATATATGATTTGATATATTCTCCACCATTATCAAATCTAAGATATTTTAGCTTTCTTCTAGTAGGAGTCTCAATAGAAGCCAAGTGAAATTTTTGAATTTTTCAAGCATTTCCATTATGTTTTTGAGAAAGTAGACCCATGTGAATTTGGAGAAGACATCAATGAATGTCAGAACATACCTTAAGCCATTCATGGAGGGATTTGGTAAAGGACCACTGATATCACTGTGAATCATCCCCAAAATACAAGAATCTCTACTATATTTTCCTCGATTGAACTTGTGCTCAGGATGCTTTCGAATGATGCAACCCTTGCATATCCCTTTTGATGATTTGATGTTCGAAAGGCCTTCAACCATGGAATTATTTTGTATAATAGGTAAATATTTAGAATTGAGGTGTCTAAACCTCTCATGTCATAGCTGGATAACCTCATTTCCATGATCTAGAAGGGCACTTGGCTTTGCATGTGGCAAAAAGTGGCAAAACTCATATGTTTTTGCAGCATGATTTGCTTTGCCTACTGCAATGAGCTTTCTGGTGGAAATGTCAGAAATTTAAACATCATTAGGGATGAATACAACCTTCTTGGGAAAGTGAATGTGTGTCATCTGATACACAAAAAGCAAGTTCGAAGCTAGAGAAGGAACATATAGAACATTTTGAAAACTACCATGTTCTAAATGAATAGGACCTTTTCCTTTCAAAGAAATTTGTGAATAATCTCCCATGTGGATCGAGATGCAGTTGTCGAAGTCTAATCAAGAGAAGGTGTCTTTGATTGCAACCATGTGATTTGAAGCTCCTGAACCTATGAGAAGAATTGTAGAATTTGAAAGACTTGTCATGAGTGCATGACCTCTTTCTGCATGATCATTATTGTCCTTCTTCCTTGCGCCATCTGAAAAATTTATGTTTTTTTTCTCCAAGAGAAGGGCCATCTGATCAATAGTTTTCTTCATGCATGAGATTTTTGGATGAAATCCCCTACAATAGTAAGAACACTTTGTCTTCTCCTTTCCCTTTTGCTTGTCTTTTCTTGAACCAGAGGGCTCATTTTTCTACTTTGTCTTATCTTTTTGCTTGGGATTATCAAACATGGTCTTCTCTTTATTTTTCTTTCCTTTACCATTTGTAGCTTTGGGTCCTCCAACAAATAGAGCTTGATATTTGGAGGTTTTTATGGACCCCGTCTAAACAAGCTTGTCATTATATTTTGTTAAGGACTCAATGAATTCATTCAAGGTAGGCATCTTCCAATTCAGAATGGTGATTTTTCCCGAATGGAAAGTAGAGACAAACACTGAATAATATGCTCCTAGCTTTGTAAGGATTGAAAGAATCAACTACTCATGTTTATTCTCAACATCACATTGCTTCAACTGAAGAAACGAATGATTGAACTTGGTGAAGAACTCATTGATGGTCTCAAAATTATCCGGATTTAGGGAAATCAGTTCATTCTCCAACTGATAAGTTCTCATCCCATATTGCTTGCAAAGAGTTTGACAATTTGTTCCCATCCTTCTTTTGGAGTCTTCAATCCGCTAAGATGGAAAATAAGATCTTTTGAAATGTTGAGACATAAGAAATGATAAGTTTCATCAATCTTATTGAAGTATTTGGACTTCTCTATGGAAGCATTAAGATCTGGTTCTGTGCCCATAGTAACTCTGAAGAGTCCCTTGGAGCGCAATACAATCTCTATGTCATCCTTTCACTGATGAAAGTTGAAAGGAGTAAGGAGATATTTAGAAGAGTCCATTTATGCTATAGCGAATGCAATAGCAGACTGTGAGAAACCTGCAATCACAAAAAACCAAGAACGTTTTAGGTCGACAACCTACACTTTTCAAGTTGCATCACACCCGAAATAAACTATCAAGCAAGCTTGAAAAGTCGAATGTAAAATATCCAGGAATTATGTGGAAAATTTCAAAAATGGTGTAGAGTTGGAATATTTTTGATCAACCTTGCTCAAGCTTCATATGTGTTACAAGTGCAGAAAGCACTAGTGCAGAAACATTGGTGTAGAAACACTAGTGCAGAAGTGTAGAACTACAAAAGTGCAGAAACACTAGTGTAGAAGTGAAGAAATACTAGTGCAGAAAGATTCATCAGTAAAACTATGTAGAAAGGTTTCCTTGTCCTTCCATGGCTCTGATACCATGTAAAATATAAGCACAACAGATCTATGAAACAAATACAACAATTACTAGATATGCATGCGGAAAATAATATGTCAAAACATTGATGCAGAAGGTTTCCAGCAGTTCATGCATTATCATAAACTTAGAAGATTAATTACAATGTGTAATAATGGCTACAATAAGCCAAGCAATTCGAATTTCAGAGAGGTCATTCAAATTGAATGCATGAGAGTGGCTTACTTGGCAGTTAAGACCACTTGACACATCAGTTAACCACTTAACTACTGTGAAACTGACTCTAACAAACTCTGAAACTGTCTAACTGAGTCTGATTGAATCCATAACTCAACTGAATGTCGAAAAATAGGGGAGGGTGCCTTTTGTTGAATTATTGTAACTTCTGATAATATTATATTTGTACTTTATTCTGTAGATGTTCCATTCCTCCAAGGAGACCCTATTGTACATCCGGAGATGTTTATTCCTCCGAGAGATGATGGTAACTAGGGTTATTAGACCTCCCATGTCAATTCGGCCCTGAGTTAGCTATTTAGGGTTTATTAGACTCTTCTCGAAGAGGTCGGCCCCATTAGGGTGAAAAGTCAGCTAGAACATGAGTATAAATAAAGGAGGTGTGTTCCTCATTTACCTCATTCATTCACTTACTTGTGATTGGCGCATAAGAGAGAGAGAGGTCTGCATAGGAGGAGAAGGAGCTCTTGTTTGGGTACTACATCTTGTATTGGTTGATTATCTATATTGAGGAAAGCTTTGCTGGGTTTTCTACCCCATGAGGGCTTCCTAGGGTAAATCTTTGTCTATCTTGTGATTGTGTTTCTTTCAATGATCTTGCTTGTGAAATTAGGTTAAACTTAACATGGTATCAAAGCTAGCTTGAATAAAACATCTTTCACAAAGTGAAAATACCTCTCTCTCCTCCTTCAGTGAAAATTAGGGTTTCTGCAAAAGCTAGAATTTTTGGAATCTGATTGCATGGCTAGATAACCCTCCTCAAAATCGAAATTTTGAGCCCTAGATCGAACTTTTTGAGTGGGTAGAACTCCGGGAAAGTCAAACCCTAGTTTGGGTTTTGGACCATAAAACCAAAAAAACCAGTAAACCAGAAAAAGTGCGCACCTGTGCACCAATAAACTAGAAAAGCTGCGAACTTGTGCACCAATAAACTAGAAAACCAGAAATTCTGTTGCATATCTAGAAGGTGAAAAGTTGAAGTTTCTAGAAGCAGAGCACACCAGTAATCTCAAATCAATAAAGCTCATCTCCTTGTAAGTATTATTCTATCTTTTGAAACTTCAATCTCTGTGACCTCCTTGATAAGATGGCTCCAAGCACTAAGCTTGAAGACAAGCTAGAGGGTATAGAGAATTTCCGTGCATGGAAATATAGAATTGGTCTCATTCTTGAAGAGAATGATATTGTCCACTATAGCAAGGATGAGATTACAGAACTTGAGAAAGATGAAGCCAAAGAGAAGCATAGGAAGGACCTAATTAGGGAAAAGAGAATCATTTTTTATTCTATCAAATACCACTTGATTCCCCAAGTGGCATCCAAGAAGACCCCAAAGGAAATGTGTGATGCCCTTTCCAGAATGTATGAGGAAAAGAACATCAATAGGAAGATGAACCTAAGATCTCAATTGAAGAGCACCAAGATGAACAAAGGAGAATCCATTCAAGACTTTTTCTCAAGGGTTTCCCAGTTCAAGGAACAACTAGATGCCATTGGATATACCCTTGATGAATATGAACTAGACATGACTACTCTAAATTGTCTAACTAGACCTTGGGAGTCATTCATCCAAACTATGTGTGCTAGAAAAGAAAGCATGAAGTTTGATGTGGTATGGGAGGATTACATTCAAGAAGAAGCTAGGGTAGCCAATAGAGAAGCCCTTCTCAAAGAAGATGACCAAGCTTTGGATACTCACACCAAAAGAAGAAGAAGGAGACACTTCACCTCCAAGAAGAATGGTCACAAGGAGTCTCAACCTCCACACAGATTTCAAAAGAAAAGAAGAACAAGTTCAGAAAGAGACCTCTCCTCAGTCCAATGTTTTTGTTGTGACAAATTGGGACACCTTGCTAGGAATTGTCCTTCAAAGAAGAAGAAGAAGAAGAAAACTCATTACAAAAGAAATCAAGCACATATAGCAGAAGATGATAGTGAAGAAGAGGATGAGAGGCCTCAAAAGAAAAGATCTAAAATAGAAAAAGAAGATACAGAAGAATATGTTATTCTCTTCTCTCTCTGGGTCTGTGATACCTGGAGAAGATACATGGCTCATTGATAGTGGTGGTTCAAAGCACATTATAGGACAAAATAAAACTCTCTCAAGTCTTGAAGAGAAGACCTCTCCATAGAAGGTATCTTTAGGAGATGACTATCAATATCCCATCAAGGGAATTGGTGAAGCAAGCTACAAGCTTGATTCTGGAACCCCATTAAAGATGAAAGAAATATTATATGTACCAGGTTTGAAGAAGAACCTACTTTATATCTCAACATTAGATAAGAAAGGCTATAGGGTTTCATTCATAGATGGTCAAGTACTCATGTGGTCCAAAGTAAAATCAATTGAGCATGCAATTGTTATTGGTGAAGAGGGAGGAGGTCTATACAAGCTCAAGGGCCATCCAGAAGCTACCCTTGTTCATGAAGCCACTAGCCCAAGTGAGCTATGGCATAGAAGGCTTGCTCACATTAACTACAAAGCACTACCTCATGTGAGCAAGGTAGTCATAGGACTACCAGACTTGAAGATTGATCATGATGGCACTTGTAAAGGTTGTGCAAAAGGAAAGAATATCAAGAACCCATTTCCAAATAGTGAAACAAAGACTAAGAGTACATTGGAATTGATCCATTTAGATGTATGTGGACCAATGCCATCCACATCCTTGACTGGATATGAATACTACCTTACATTCATAGATGACTACTCAAGGAAGACTTGGATATATTTTCTGAAGGGAAAAGATGAATTCTTTGGAAAATTCAAGGAGTTCAAAGCCTTGATAGAAAACCATTCAGAAAAGAAGATTAAGATATTCAGGATAGATAATGGTGGAGAATATACTTCAAAAGACTCTGAAGTATTTTGTAAAGAAGCTAGGATCAAAAGGGAGCTAACCACTCCCTAAAATCCTCGACAAAATGGTGTTGTGGAGAGAAAGAATAGAACCATCATGGAAGCTGTAAAGACAATGATACATGATCAAGACATACCTATGTATTTATGGGTTGAAGTAGCCAGGACAACAGTCTATGTGTAGAATAGACTATCTCATAGTGCTCTTGATTTCAAAACCCCAGAAGAAGTGTTAATATGGAAGAAGCTCAAGGTAAGCTACCTCGAGATATTTGGATGCCCAGTATACATTCACATTCCAAAATAAAAGAGGACCAAGCTAGATCCTTCTGGGAAGAAAGGAATATTTGTTGGATATTGTGAAGCATCCAAAGCATTCAGAATATATATCCTAGGATTCCATCATATGGAAATAAGTAGGGATGTGACATTTGATGAAGAGGCAACTCTCAAGATATTTAGAAAGTGCCAATATGAAGAAGTATATGAGGAAGATGCACCTTCCATAATTATAGAAGCTGCACCAACCCTTGAAGAGGCAACACCTGAAGACCATGGCATGATGGAACCACAAGAACCCCCTGTCATGGACATATCAAGGAAGAGAAAACCAGCATGGGCAAGAGACATTATTCTTGGAGTAGAAAAGTATGGAGCTCCTGAAGGATCCACTAGGGTGAGCAAGAAACCAAAGACATTCTCCAACTATGTGGCCCTGATGTGTGACCTTGTAGATCAAGAACCCACTAGTTATGAAGAATCATCTCATAAGAAAGAGTGGGTGGAAGCAATGACGGAGGAATACCAATCAATAATGAAGAATGATGTTTGGGATATAGTTCCCAAGCCAAAGGACAAGAGTGTGGTATCCTCCAAATGGATATACAAGATAAAACATGTTGCAGATGGCAGCATTGAAAAATATAAGGCAAGGTTTGTGGCCAGAGGATTCTCTCAAAAAGAGGGAATTGACTATGAAGAAACATTTGCACCAGTTGCAAGGTACACTTCCATTAGAACCATCATGGCACTTGCATCCATGATGAAGTGAGAATTACACTAGATGGATGTGAAAACAACCTTCCTGAATGGTGTGATTGAGGAGGAAGTGTACATAGAAAAAACAAAAGTATTTGAGGTTGAAGATAGAAGAACCCACGTATGCAAACTGAAGAAGGCTTTGTATGGGTTGAAGCAAGCTCCCAGAGCTTGGTATGGAAGAATTGACAGTTTCTTGAAAATCTTGGGATTTACCAAGAGTAAAGCTGATCCTAACCTCTATCTCAAAGTTATGGAGGATGAACCTGTCATATTATTGTTGTATGTGGATGATCTATTTCTGACTGGAAATGAGAAACAGATTATCGAGTGCAAGAAGAAGCTCTCTTCAGAATTTGAGATGAAAGATCTCGGATTGATGCACTACTTCCTAGGTCTGGAAGTATGGCAAGGCCCAAGACGAATCTTTCTAAACCAGGGAAAGTATGCTGTTGAAATTTTGAAGAGATTTGACATGTTGGAATGCAAAGCCATGGCCACTCCCATGGATTCCAACTTGAAGCTATTAGCTGATGACTCATTAGAGTTAGTGGATATGACTCTGTACAGACAGATTATTGGGTCATTGATGTATTTGACAAATACTAGACTAGATATATGCTTTGTCGTGAATACCTTGAGTCAGTATCTAGTGGAACCTAGGCAAGTTCACTAGATAGCTGCAAAGCATGTGATGAGGTACCTAAAGGGTACGTTAGATTTTGGTCTATGTTATCTTGGAGATCATGAATTCAGACTACATGGCTACACAGATGTTAATTGGGTAGGAAGTGTATCAAACAAAAAGAGCACATCAGGAAAATGCTACTGTCTAGGATCTGCCATGATCTCGTGGTTTAGCAGGAAGCAGTCTAGTGTGGCTCTTAGCATAACCAAAGTGGAATATATAGCTACTTGCTCTACTAGTTGTGAAGCAGTTTGGCATTGGAAACTATTGTCAGGACTATTTGAGTTAGAGATGGACCCCACTGTGATCCTGTGTGAAAACTAGAGTTGTATCAAGATGACAAAGAATATAGTGTTCCATGATAAGTCAAAGCACATAGAGATCCGATATTTCTATATACGGGATATGGTGCAAAAAGGAGCTATCGAGCTCGATTATGTAAACACTGATGAACAAGTTGTTGATATATTGACCAAACCTCTGTCTTGAGTAAAGTTTGAGTATTTCCGAGACAATATTGGTGTAGTTCATAAGGACCCTCCTCGAAAGGGGGAGTGATGTGGTCACTGATGATGAGATTGCCTGCATCGACAGTGAGGTCGATGATGCGGATTCTTGTATTGGTGATACCGACGATGAGGTCGATGAATGGTCCTTAGACTAGGTCTAAGTTGACAAGTGGATTGTATCATCCTTAGACACATGTCCTAAAAGAGATCCATATACATATGTCTCTGAGAAAGTAGTCCCTAGTGGATAAGAGGGGTTGCATCATCCCTGGACTTCGGTCCCCTGAATTGATCCGTAGACATATGTCTCTGAGAAAGTAGTCCCTAGTGGATGAGAGGGATTGCATCATCCCTGGACTTCGGTCCCCTGAATTGATCCGTAGACATATGTCTCAGAGAAAGTAGTCCCTAGTGGACGAGAGGGATTGCATCATCCTTGGACTTCGGTCCCTTGAATTGATCCGTAGACATATGTATTCGAGAAGTGGTCCCTAGTGGACGAAAGGGATTGCATCATCCCTGGACTTAGGTCCCTGAACTGATCTGTAGACATCTATCTTTGAGAATTGATGATAGGACTGCATCGTCCTTGAGCATTTAGTTCAAAATAGATGTGTTTGGATAGCATTGTCCATAGACATGGAACTTGTCTCAAATTGATAAGGATTGATCATCCTAGGAACTTGACTTGGATTGCATCGTCCATAGACATGGGACTTGTCTTAAATTGATAAGGATTGATCATTTTGGGAACTTGATCTGGATTGCATCGTCCATAGACATGGGACTTGTCTTAAATTGATAAGGATTGATCATCCTGGGAACTTGATCTGGATTGCATCATCCATAGACATGGGACTCTTCTTAAATTGATAAGGATTGATCATCCTGGGAACTTGATCTGGATTGCATCGTCCATAGACATGGTACTTGTCTTAAATTGATAAGGATTGATCATCCTAGGAACTTGATCTGGATTGCATAATCCATATACATGGGACTTGTCTTAAATTGATAAGGATTGATCATCCTGGGAACTTGATCTAGATTGCATCGTCCATAGACATGGGACTTGTCTTAAAAGGAGAGGGATTGATCATCCCGTAATTGGATCATGTATCTTGCAGAGTATGAGATAGATGTTGTAGATCGAGATGATCCAGATGCTATAGATCGAGATGATCCAGATGTTGTAGATTGAGATGATCCAGATGCTGTAGATCGAGATGATCCAGATGATGTATATCAAGGTGATCCAGATGCTATAGATCGATATGATCCAAATGCTATAGATCGAGATGATCCAGAGGCTGTTGATCGTGAGATCCAGATGATGATGCTGCAGAAGATGAAGACTCAATACTGATGATGTTGATGTTCCAGTATTGATTATGTTCTAGTAACTATTTGAGTTACTGATGAAGCTTCCAATGATTTATAGATGTATCATGTAGTTGATGAATCCTTGCTCCCGCAGATGTTGTTATAACATCCTTCTCGTCAAGGGGGAGTGTTGAAATATTGTAACTTCTAAGAATATTATATTTGTACTTTATTCCGGAGATGTTCCATTCCTCCGAGGAGACCCTATTGTACATTTGGAGATGTTTATTCCTCCGAGAGATGATGGTAACTAAGGTTATTAGACCTCCCATGTGAGGTCGACCCTGAGTTAGTTGTTTAGGGGTTATTAGACTCTTCTGGAAGAGATTGGCCCCATTAGGGTGAAAAGTCAGTTAGAACATGAGTATAAATAGAGGAGGTGTGTTCCTCATTTACCTCATTCACTCACTTACTTGTGATTGGCGCATAGGAGAGAGAGAGGTCTGCATAGTAGGAGAAGGAGCTCTTGTTTGGGTACTACATCTTGTATTAGTTGATTATATATATTGAGGAAAGCTTTGCTGGGTTTTCTACCCCATGAGGGTTTCCCAGGGTAAATCTTTTTCTATCTTGTGATTGTGTTTCTTTCAGTGATCTTGCTTGTGAAATTAAGCTAAACTTAACACCTTTCTGTCTACAGTTAACTGAATATTAGATGAAAATAACACTAGATGAAGTCAACCAGTGTAGTAGGGCTCCTTCTAGTCTCAAGTTGGCTGAGTAAATTAATAAATGTTGTCAGTTGGACTGACTAGGGTGCTTTAGTCATGCAAATCACTCTCTGAATGATGGAGGAGGACCAGTTAATTGGTATTGATGGCCCAGTTGAATCCCTGAATGTAGGAGGAGGTCCTGTTTACTGAAACTATGATCTACTGATGATGTAAGCACATGATTGAATCAAAATACTTAGGATAAGTGGAAAATTAAGCTGTGAAGCTCAAATAAATGATGTGTGGTTAGAAAATGATCCAACAACTAAGCCCTAAACTCAGAAGAACCAAAGGTACTAATGAATCCCCATACACACACTGATCCTGGTAGATGATCAATTGAATATCAGTGGGGTATCTTCTATACTCAATATCACATGACATCATGCTTGACTCTGGTGTTAGTGGAGCTTCCGGTTCACCTTCTACAAAGATGAATTTTCTCCCTAAAAGAATGACACCTATGTTTTTATAGGTTTGAGTGATCGTGGAGGATTTAACTCATAACTCACTACCTCCACAATCCTACTTAAGCTATTAGGTGTGTTTCTAAACTAGAAGAAAACCTAAGATACTATCCAAGTTACCGATTGCTTGCTTAAAATGTACTTTCAAATCTTTTCAAAAATAATTAAAATAAGTGCAACTAAAGAAAGATATTCTTTAACTGAAATATGAAGCACTTAATTACCACAAATATGCACTCTCTCTCTCTCAATTTATTTTCAATACAAGTCCTAAATATATGATATGGAATGAATATGTAATTTTTCTCTATATGATGCAATTTTGGTATTTTTGAATGCAAAAGGTAAAAATTTAAAGTCTAATGTGCAAAATCAAACTTAAAACCTAAGCATGCAACTACTCAAACAACTCGCTATGAAAAAGAAATTTTCTTGTTTTTTGATGCAAAGAATTCCTAAATCCTTTAAGCCACTTTCAAAGTATTGAACCAACACTAAATTATAAAATGAACCAACTTTTTATGCTTTTTTTCAAGATGAGAACAAAACTGAAACTCAAAATAACACACTACCAAACCAAATACAAAATATTACATATCTCCTTATTAAACAGTGAAAGCAACCATAAACCCTTAGCTTCTTATAATGTAAGCATGCCAAAATTGGGAAAATCATACACCAAGGAATTTTATACCCAATCAAAGAAAATGACCTACTAAGAAATATGGTTTGGTAAAGCTAGCTTTTCACACAAATAGTGCAATCAAAGCCCTAAACCACATAAAAGACACTTGAGCTTTCACTACAAAAGAGAGACCAAACGCATAAGGACAATAATCCAATATAAAGAGAAATTTTATCTCAAATAGATACAAATAAGGTCAAATAAAATCAATAGGTTCCAAATCGAATCCAATCGGAGAAAATAGGTTCAGTTAGACTCAAATTAGGGTCAAAAACACCAAACTTGTTCTTAAACCCCCAACTTGGGTAAAAAAGCCCCAAATATTTCCAAACAAGCCCAAATTGATAAAAAAAATATCCCAAACATCAAATTAAGATCAATCAAGAGACAAGACACCACTTCCAATGGGTCCTACACAGACCTAGGATCAACACGGACTCCAAAAAATTGCAATTAAAACCCCCAAAAGAACTTCAAAAGTGAAAAACTCATGTATAGGGGGTACCCGCTATTGTAAAAGGGTAAAAGTGCAAGGGAACCATAGGTGCAGAGGCTTACACCTAAGATTTTTTCTCTGACCCGCTACTGTAAGCATTGAGACTAGTGAATATGCAGAAAAGAAAAAAAAATTGCAAAATCCAACTCAAAACTGGGCAAGGAAGGGTCTAACAAAGCTTAATGACTAGTCCTAACATGAAATAAAACTAAGAAATTCAAATATATTGAAAAAAATGACCTTGGATACCCCAAATAAGATAGGCTTCTCCCTAGTGGAGTCGTCAGTTATGTTGTTAGGAAAAGTTTCCTATAGCAGGGGTGAGACTACCAACGTATCAGGGTAAATGATAGACATACAAGGTTATGCAAGTACAATTATTAAGCAAAGAGATTATGGTTTAGGAGAATGCATACCTTATTCAGAAGGTTGATCCAAGCATATTCTCTTCTTTCTCTCCAATGCAACAACCTGCAAAACCATTCAACAAAACCTTCCTCAAAACAATTTGACTACAAATAAAATATTGACATTTATAAGAGAATAAAACATCAAATTGTAATAAGATCTGAAACATAGATGAACAAATCATTTGGAAAGGGAATATTTTATGATATTTATTAATGAATGAATCAAGTACATCAAATTACCTTCCTTCAAGCATGACACTTCATGAAACCAATATTCAAGGTCTCTTTCTCCTCTTCTCCAAGGATCCCAACCTCTGATCAGATTTGCTAGGGATTATAAGAAACTAGGGCACAAGTGAGGGGGATGTGAGTCCCAATTCCTCCAGCATAACATTACAATGGGATTTATATAATTTTCATGGTCCTTCTCCCTCTCTTATATAGAAAGTGAATAAGGAAGGGTCAAAGAGGAAGTAGTTACAACTGGAAGAGGAGGTTCCAAAACCACCCGAACCACCCATTTTTCGAGATTATATATATATATATATATATATATTGGCATTTCTGCAGAATTCGTGACTTTAAAATGGACAACAAGTGGGTGACCCATGAATTTACCATGTACAACTAGCATATTTTTGGCAAACTCGCGGGTGAAGATCCTTTCACCTTCGTTTTGTGGAAAAATGGTAAAAAACAACCTTTTCTGGGAGTTTTTTTGGAGAAGTTTTGGTCTCCAAAATTGTTCCTAAGGTTGATATATATCAAATGGGCCATGAATTAGGTAATTCCATATTTCTAAATTCCCAAATAGGGATCTTCCATCCACAAATGTCCTTTTTTGTGACTCACAGTAATCTCATGAAGTGTCGTCATGCGAGTGTTGTCATGCGACCAAAATATGTAAGTGTCGTCACAGATGGAGAAGTGACAATTTTGGCTATAACACCAAGTATCATTCACCATTAACGAACAATATTCTTCATCCATAGTTGCATACCAATATGGATCCCTTGAACCTTCTATAAATGTCTCTAAATCATGATTCTTTGAAACTTGTGCCAAAAGAGAGGTGGCTCACTGGAACTGAGAATGTGTTCGATGTTGATCTTTGGGATCACTGAAAATATCACAAGCCACTTCGCATATTGAATGATCCAATATTCTTCACATATTGAACGATCCCAATGAGGAAGTGGTTTTGCTGGTGCAACAAGAAGATAATGAGTAGGTGGATGTGGATTTTCATCCTCATTGTCATCATCAAAAGTTGGAGTAGGAACACTGTCAAGGAAGTTGGGAGTAGAAGATGGAACAAGCACCGAAGATGGCTAATAGTCTGTAGATGGAACATACGTCAAATTAGGCATGCATGCCGAGATATTTTCACTAAATTTAACATATATTATAATAATTATATCATGAGAATGTGGATGAAGATGTATATATCCTTTGACATCTTTAAATTATCCAATAAATATACACTTTTCACTTTTAGGCTGCAATGCTTTCCATTTTTCATTTGAAATATGAGTCCATGCTTCACTACCAAACATACAAAAGTGAATTACATTTGGTTTAATTTTAGTCCATGCTTCTTCCAGTGTGATACCTTGTAAAGCTTTAGTGGGGGTGTGATTAACAATTTAATTTGCACAATTTATGGTTGCAGCCCAAAATTGAAGACTTGATCCCTTAGATTTGAGCATGCAATTAGCCATTTATTTTAAAGTGTGATTGTTCCTTTCAAATAAACCATTTTGTTGTGGTATATATGGAACAGTGTGTTGTTGTTGGATTCCCCGTACAATATATAAATTAGTGAACTTGTTGTTAACATATTCTTCCCTATTATCATATCTTAACCTAAGAATTTGATGACCAAATTGTTTTTCAACAAGGTCCTTGTAGGCTAAGAGCATGTCAAATAATTATCTCTTATGTTTTAGGAAATAAAACCAAGTGCATCTTGATTAATAATCAATGAAGATTAAGAAATATTTGAAACCAGAGATGGAAGAAAATGGAAGAGGACCACACAAGTCACTATGCACAAGATGCAAGGGGGATGAGGTGTGCAAAGAGGCATGTTTGTCAAAATTATCACGTTGATGTTTTTTTAGTACACAACTGAAACAAACACCATCCCTGTAGGATACCATCAGAATACCTGTCACCTTATTTTCTTTGCATAGTTGTTGCAATGAACGATAATTTAAGTGACCAAATCGCTCATGCCAAAGTTTTCTCAAGTTATCGCTATTTTCAACAAAAAATGGGGTAAAAGGTGATGACCAAAGTTGTTAAACTTTTACAACCTGGTAATATCATCAATAATTCCAGTGGCTATAAAGACATGCTTAGGATATTTAAATATTTAATTACAACTTGGTGAGGTGTAAACGTAATAGTTTTACCATCACCAGAATGAGTGACTTGATAGACTGACAAAAATTGCAGGAAATTATTGGAACACAAAGTACATCATTAAAATGACCATCATCTACCTGAATTGTTCCATATCCTACAACACTAAGAGATCTATCATCACCAAAAAATATTTAGTTGGTGTTACATTCACTCATAGTATAAAATATGGCTTTATGCTTAGCCATATGATAATATGATTCAAAATAAGTGAGCCACTCATTCAAAGAAGAAGAAGAAGAAGATGCATTAAATTAAAAAACAAAAGCAAAAAGTGTATTTCCTTGAGATGTAGATTCTGGAGATGAATCAAGGTTGTTGTTGTGCTTCTTCATTGCTACTTCCACAGTTTCCATCTTCTTGAAACATTTAGATTCATCGTGATTATCTTTCCCTAAAAAGTTCCAATGGCACTCAGTCTTTTTACCCTTTGATTTGGTTCCTTTGTCATTTTTTAGAAGGATGTGTTGGTTGAGAGGGTTTGGGACCCTTGTTTTTCTTATTATTGTGAGTATGTTGCTTCTTGGGATGCTTGGGATTCTCTTTATATTATGCCACTAAGGATTTGCTATATGTATATACATTGCTAATTATTACAAGATGTATGAGCTTATCTTGCTCAATGATCAAGGAATCACAAAGAGATTCAAGAGTGGGATTTTTATAGTGAATCCCCAAAGAATCTTTCATGGAGTAAAAGGTAGATACAAAAACATAATAGGCAAGTCCAATCTTGGAAAGATATCAAAAATACATTTCTCGTCTTTCCTTTTTATGACACATTCATCAAGTAAGAGTTTAAGGGTCTTGTACTTAGTCAAATAGTCTTGTATGCAAGAGAAATCACCTGGATTGAAGGTAATCAACACATTTTCAATCTTATGACCTTGAATTTCATTGTGTTTACCAAATACATTTTCCAACTTTTCCCAAGTTGTTTTTGGATCATCAATTCCTTGAAGGTGGAACTATAAGTCATTAGAAATTTACATTCCAATTAATTCATGAGATTAATCACATTTATTGGTCCATTTTATTTATTATCATCATCATCAGGTTCAGTTTATTTCCCCAAGGTAGTTTGATAAAGTCCCCTACTTCGTAGGACATCTTCCATATGTGATTTCCATGAGAATTAGTTGGAATTGGTAAGCATAATATCACATGGAGTAGCCATACTGCAATAGGCATGCTGTAAAAATAGAAGCTCGTGGTATTGATTAAACTATCTCAAAAAAATAGGTAGTTTAAAAAAAATGACACTGAAAATGGACTCTGGATGAGGAAGTTAGGCTTGTTTGAAAAATGGTTGAAGGTGAGTCCAAATGGACATGTGGCAGGTAGAAGATTGACCCACATGGAAAAATAATACCCCACCCCCTTCCCAAACTTAATATTTTAAACTCACTTTAGAATAATGTTCCTTTATGTGACCCACTTTTATAAAATAAGTGAAGTTCACTTTTACAGTAATGTTATTTTAAATATTGCATGCAAAAAACTAAAAGAGGCACGTTTTTTCAAAAATATCACGATTATGTTTTCCAAGAAAACACCCAGGGAAAAGACCATCTCTACAAGAAATGAGAGGAAGACTAGCCACCATTTTATGATTACATAGTTGTTGCAATGAGCGATAGTTTAAATGACCAAATCATTCATGCCAAAGTTTTCTCAAGTCATTGCTATGATAAAAATAACCTTTGGGAAAAGGTGATGACCCAAATTTGTTAAATGTATACAACCTGGTAATATCATCAACAATTCTGGTTGATAGGACATGCTTAAGATATTTGAAATCCTTGATTACAACTGTTAAAATAATGTAACTGTGGAAGATATTATATTTATATTATTGTATTCCTCATACGGGAGTTGATGGTAATGTAGTTAATAATGTAAAGGTCATTGAAAGAATCAATGTAAACCCTAGGACATGTGTTGGCCTAGAAAAGCCTCGGAAATATTATTATATTATGTAATTGACCATCCAGTTAGACAAGTCGGCCCCATTGGGGAATTAGTCATCTCAACAAAAGAATATAAATAGGCGTGCTCTCTCTCATTGTATCATCTCATTCACTCAAGCAAGCTCACATTAGTGGAGAAGAGAGTAGCACACAAGCAAGGGAGTAGCTGTTTTGTCTTGGGTTTATCTTGTACTTTATGATTTCTATATTGAGGAAGGCTTTGCTGGGTTTTCTACCCCAAGAGGGTTTCCCAGGATAAATTGTCTTTTATGATGTGCTTGTATATCTTTCAGTAATTGTTTATATGCTATATGCTGATCAAATAATAAGTAAAAACTTAACATGGTATCAGAGCTAGCCTGAAAGATTACATTGTGCAGCCCCCATAATTGCAAGAGCTAGGGTTTCTTATTTTGGGAGCCACCTCCACATTTTTGTCGGAAAAGAGGGTGTATCTACCTCACCTTCCTAGGGCGCATTTTTCTATCGAAACGAAATTTCATTCTGAGCATTCTCATTTTTGGGTCCACCACTACAGCCTAGGAGAACTAGGGCATCAAGGTTTTGGATCATCTGCTCACTGATTTTGGAAAAGGAGTAATTTTCTCAACTCACTTTGAGGAGGCGAAGTTGGAAAATTAGGGTTTCTCTGACAAACCCTAGGCCAAGGAAAAGAAGATCTCAGAAGGACAAATTTTTCTGGTAAGTCTCAAATCTATTTCTATTTCCATTTGAAGTAGTCATTATAGCAAGATGACAAGAAATACCAATCTTGATGAGAAGCTTGAAGGAGCTGAGAACTTTAGATCTTGGAAGTATAGAGCCATGCTAATCCTTGAGGAGCATGAGCTAGAGGACTATGTGAAAGAAGGACTTACAGAACCAGAGGGAGAGGAAGAGAAGGCTAGGCACAAGAAGAATCTCATCAAAGCAAAGAGGATCATTGCTGATTCCATCAAGGATCACCTGATCCCCCATGTGTCTTCCAAGAAGACACCAAATGAGATGTTTGATGCCTTGACTAGTCTATTTGAAGGAAAGAACATCAACAGGAAGATGACCTTGAGAAATCAACTCAAGGGTGTAAAATGCATGAAGTCTAAAACCATGCACTCATATTTCTTCAAGGTATCCCGGATCAAAGAATAGATAGAAGCCATTGGGGATATGATTGAGGATGAAGAAGCAGTAATGACTACTCCTCAAATCTATTTCTATTTCCATTTGAAGTAGTCATTATAGCAAGATGACAAGAAATACCAATCTTGATGAGAAGCTTGAAGGAGCTGAGAACTTTAGATCTTGGAAGTATAGAGCCATGCTAATCCTTGAGGAGCATGAGCTAGAGGACTATGTGAAAGAAGGACTTACAGAACCAGAGGGAGAGGAAGAGAAGGCTAGGCACAAGAAGAATCTCATCAAAGCAAAGAGGATCATTGCTGATTCCATCAAGGATCACCTGATCCCCCATGTGTCTTCCAAGAAGACACCAAATGAGATGTTTGATGCCTTGACTAGTCTATTTGAAGGAAAGAACATCAACAGGAAGATGACCTTGAGAAATCAACTCAAGGGTGTAAAATGCATGAAGTCTAAAACCATGCACTCATATTTCTTCAAGGTATCCCGGATCAAAGAATAGATAGAAGCCATTGGGGATATGATTGAGGATGAAGAAGCAGTAATGACTACTCCGAATGGTCTCCCCCGAGATTGGGAACCATTTGTTCGTGGCATTTGTGCCAGAAAGAAACTAATCAAATTCATAAACTTATGGGAATAATGTGTCCAAGAAGAAGAAAGAATTGTCGTAAGAGAAGAGAATTTAAATGATGATGAAGATCAAGCTTTAGCTACCCATGCTAAAGGTAGGAAGAAGAGGAAGAACAGCCCTCGTCCCCGAGAGGACTCTCCAAGGAGACCCCAGAAGAAGAGAAGGACCAGAAAATATTTCTCTTCAATTGAGTGTTACTCATGCCACAAGACTGGACACATTGCAAGGAATTGTCCAAACAATCATGGACATCACAAGAAGCAGAAGAGGAGGTTTCATGCTCATGCAGCAGAAGATAGTGATGATGATGACAAGACCAGAAACAATGAAGATTCTAGTGAAGAATATGTTCTTATATCATCACTCACTGGTTCAGTATCTCATGGGAGTGATACTTGGCTAGTGGATAGTGGAGCTTCAAAACACATGACAGGATACAAATAATCCTTATCTCATATCATGCAGAAGGAATCTCCACACAAAGTAAAACTCAGAGATGACTACCAATATCCCATCAAAGGTATGGGAGAAGCCTCTTACAAGTTGGACTTTGGGAAGTACATGAACATGAAGGATGTACTTTATGTACCTCGGTTAAAGAAGAACCTTCTCTCTATTTCAACATTAGATAAGAAAGGTCTTCGAGTTGCACTTGTCGATGGTGAAGTTCTCATGTGGCCTAAAGGGAAGACTATTGATGATGCAATAGTCATTGCAGTAGAAGAAGGAGGAATTTACAAACTAAAGGGTCATGCAGATGCAACAATGATGGCTAGTACCATGAACCCCTGTGAGCTATGGCATAGAAGACTAGCTCATGTACACTACAAGGCCTTTCCAATTGTGAGTAAGGTAGTGACTGGATTACCAGAGATCCAAGTGGATCATGAAGGAATATGCAAAGGGTTTGCTCAAGGGAAGAGCACTAAGAACCCATTTCCAAGTAGCGACAGCAAGGCGAAAGGTATTCTAGACATTATTCATTCAGACATTTGTTGACCAATGTCCACCACCTCTCTTAGTGGGTATGAATACTATGCATATTTTATTGATGATTATTCTCACAAAAATTGGATTTACTTTCTAAAGAACAAAAATGAAGTCTTTGAAAATTTTAAAGAGTTCAAGGCACTCGTAGAGAATCTATTTGAAAAGAAGATTAAGATTCTGAGGCCAGACAATGGAGGGGAATATACCTAAGGGGATTTCTAATATTTTTCTAAGCAAGCAGGGATTAAGAGGGAGCTCACTGTTCCCTATAATCCACAATAGAATGGTGTAGCCAAAAGGAAGAACATAATGATCATAGAAGCAGTAAAAGCTATGATCCATGATCAAGACTTACCCATGCATATATGGGCAGAAGTTGCCAGAACCGCAGTGTATGTACAGAACAGGATCTCTCATAGTTCTCTTGGAAACAAGACCCCTGAAGAGATGTTCATCGAAAAGAAACCCGAATTCATCCATCTGAATATATTTGGATGTCTGGTGTTCATCCATATTCCAAAGGAGAAAAGATCGAAACTAGAGCCTTCAGGAAAGAAGGGAATATTTGTGGGTTGTAGTGAGCAATCTAAGGCTTACCGCATATACATCCAAGGATTCCGTCAGATTGATATTAGTTGGGATGTCACATTTGATGAAGAATCAGCTTTCAACAAGTCTAAGAAGACTCATGAGGATGAAAAGGAGCAAGAAGTTCCCAGAGTTGCAGAATCAACCAAAGAACCTATTCTAGATGTTGAGGGTGATCCTACTCCAGAGGATCATGACATGGAAGAAACTCAGAGACCTGAGGAGATACCTCATGTAGAGATCTCTTGAAAGAGAAGACCATCATGGGCATGTGAATTAATCCAAGATGTAGGAAAGTATGGTTCCCCAGAAGGATCTAGTAGAGAGGGAAAGATACCAAGGCCATACTCCAGCTATGTAGTCTTGATGTGCAATCTAGTTGAAGAAGAACCAACTAGTTTTGAAGAAGAAGCGAAGAAGAAGGAATGGTTGGATGCCATGAATGAAGAGTATCATTCCATCATCAAGAATAATGTTTGGGATGTGGTACCAAGAACATAGGACAAATTGCTTGTTTTATCAAAATGGATCTTCAAAACAAAACATTTTGTAGACGGAAGCATTGAAAAGTATAAGGCAAGATTTGTAGCTCGGGGATTCTCGCAAAAGGAAGGAATTGATTATGAGGAGACTTTTGCCCCGGTAGCCAGATATACTTCGATTAGAACCATTCTTGCCTTGGCAGCCAAGATGAAATGGAAGCTACATCAGATGGATGTGAAGACTACTTTCCTGAATGGAAACATAGAAGAGGAAGTATATATCGAGCAACCAAAAGGATTTGAAGTAGAAGACAATAAGTCACATGTATGCAAGTTGAAGAAAGCACTATATGGGTTGAAGCAAGCTCCTAGAGAATGGTATGGAAGAATTGACAGCTTTCTGATGAGCTTGGGATTTACCAACAGTAAAACAGATTCTAATATGTATTACAAGATTATGAATGATGAATCCATGATACTATTACTGTATGTGGATGACTTATTTCTGATTGGAGAAGACAAGCCTATTGTTGAATGCAAGAAGAGGCTTGCAATAGAATTTGAGATGAAAGAACTTGGTAAGATGCACTACTTTCTAGGTCTTGAGGTATGGAAGTTTCTAGATGAGATTTTCCTGAGTCAAGGAAAATACACAGTAGAAATCCTAAAGAGATTTGGGATGCTAAATTGCAAATCCATGACTACTTCGATGGTGACAAATTTGAAGCTTCTGAGTGATGCTTCTTCAGAGAAAGTGGATGTCACCATGTACAGATAGATTATTGGGTCATTGATGTATTTGACCAATACTCGTCCAGATATATGTTTTGCGGTAAACACATTGAGTCAGTATATGGTAGAACCCAGGATTGTTCACTTGATTGCAGCAAAACATGTGATGAGATACCTGAACGGTACATTGGATTATGGACTCAGATATGCCTCAGATAGTGAGTTCAGGCTGTATGGGTACACAGACTCGGATTGGGCTGGAAGTGCTGAAGACAAAAAGAGCACTTCAAGATGTTGCTTCAGTTTGGGATTACGCATGATATCATGTCTCAGTAGAAAGAAAACCTGTGTTGCACTCAGTACAACGGAAGCTGAATATGTTGCAGTTTGTTCAGCTTGTGGTGAAGCAGTGTGGCTTCGCAAGATGTTGACAGGATTATTCGATGCAAAGATTGATGCTACGAAGATACTCTATGACAACCAGAGTTGCATCAAGATGATAGAGAATCCCGTGTTTCATGATAGATCGAAGCACATTAAGATTAAGTTCCACTATATCTGGGATATGGTGCAGAGGGGAGCTGTGAAGCTTGAGTATGTTCCTACAGAGGAACAAGTTGTTGATGTGCTGACTAAGCCTCTAGCTCATGTGAAGTTTGAGTATTTTCGAGATAGGCTTGGTGTGGTCCAGAGGGACCTCTCTAGAAAGAGAGACTGATGGAGTTCCTATTCGAAAGTATAGATTCCTGTCAGTAGGGATGGATGCATCTCTAAGGGTGAGGGAATATCAGTACTAGCTGACTGATGGTTCCAGCTCTCATGAGCTAATGCCTGTCCGGAGGGATGGATGCCTCTCCAAGGGTGAGGGAAGATCAGTACTGGCTGACTGATGGTTCCAGATCTCACGAGCTGATGCCTGTTCGGAGGGATGGATGCCTCTCCAAGGGTGAGGGAAGATTAGTACTGGCTGATTGATGGTTCCAGCTCTCATGAGCTGATGCATGTCCAGAGGGATGGATGCCTCTCCAAAGGTGAGGTAATATCAGTACTGGCTGACTCATAGTTCCAGCTCTCATGAGCTGATGCCTCTCCAGGGGTGAGGGAAGATCAGTACTGGCTGACTGATAGTTCTAGCTCTCATGAGCTGATGCCTCTCCAGGGATGAGGGAAGATCAGTACTAGTTGACTGATAGTATCATTACTTGTTACTGATGTTTTTTGCAGGTGTTCCAGCTGATGGTGTTGTTCCAGCAGATGGTGTTCCAACTGATGAGGTTGCTGATGAGGATGCTCCAGTAGAAGATGTTCCAGTTGATGATGATGTTATTCCAGTAGATGGTGTTTCAGCAAGAGGATGATTGCTGATGATGATGATCATATTCGGCAGATGATGATGTTGCTACTCCACAGTTGATAACCAAAGACAAATGATGATCCAAAGCCTTCCTACAACATATAAAAGTTCACAAGTCAGTTGTGCAAATGTTGTTACCCGCAGAATACCTTCCTAGTTAAGAGGGAGTGTTAAAATAATGTAATTGCAGAAGATATTCTATTTATATTATTGTATTCCTCCTACGGGAGTTGATAGTCATGTAATTAATAATGTAAAGGTCATTGAAAGAATCAATGTAAACCCTAGGACATGTGTCAGCCTAGAAAAGCCCCGAAAATATTATTATATTATGTAATTGACCATCCAGTTAGACAAGTCAGCCCCATTGGAAAATTAGTCATCTCAACGGAATAATATAAATAGGTGTGCTCTCTCTCATTTGTATCATCTCATTCACTCAAGAAAGATCGCATTAGTGGAGAAGAGAGTAGTGCACAAGCAATGGAGTAGCTGTTTTGTGTTGGGTTTATCTTGTACTTTGTGATTTCTATATTGAGGAAGGCTTTGCTAGGTTTTCTACCCCAAGAGGGTTTCCCAGAATAAATTGTGTCTCTTGTCTTTTATGTTGTGCTTGCATATCTTTTAGTAATTGTTTATATGCTATATGTTGCTCAAATAATAAGTAAAAACTTAACAACAACTTGGTGAGGTGTAAACTCTACACTCTTTCCTTCACCAGAATGAGTGATCTGATAGATTGACAACCAATTGAAGGAAAGACTTGGAACACATAATACATCTTTGAAATTACCATCATCTAGTTGAATTGTTCCATATCCTACAACATTCAGATATCTATCATCACCAACAAATATTTGTTGGGTGTTACATTCATTTAGAGTAGAAAAGTGGCTTTATCCTTATCCCAATGATAATATTCTCCAACATCAATGAGCCACTCATTAGAAGAAGAAGAAGATGCATTAAAGGAAAAACTAGAAGCGAAAAGTGTATGTCCATGACATGTAGAGTTAGAAGAATAATCAAGTTTGATGGTTTGCTTCTTTATTCATGATTACAAGGCTTCCATCTTCTTGAAACACTTAGATTCCACATGACCATCTTTCCTACAACAATTGCAACGATGCTCAGTCTCCTTACCTTTTGATTTGGTTTCCTTGTCTCTATTATAAGGATGAGTTGTCACTGAGAGAGTTTGGGACCCTTGTTTTTGGTTATTGTTGTGAGGATGTTTCACTGGTACAAATGAGAAATTAGTAACTGAAATTCGCATATAAATGACTATTTTTGAGTCGGCAATTAATAGTAGCTAATTTGTAGTATCTTACAGCTTGAAAAACTTAGTTGTATTTATTTTAGTCATTAATAGTTTCCTTATTTAGTTACATATTTATTCATTGATTTAGTCATTAATTGTCACAATTAATGACCAAATATATGACTAAATAAGGAAACTATTAATGACTAAAATAAATATGACTAAGTTAGTCAGGCTATAAGATACTGCAAATTATCTACTAAGAGTTGTTTATATGTGAATTTTAGTCATTTTTTAGTCACAAATTTATCATTTGTAGTAGTCATTTATCTATATTTAGTAGTTTCATATTCATTATATAAATGACTAATTTAGTAGTTTTATATTAATTTGTTTTTATTTCATTATTAATCAATATAAACGACTAATTTAGTCATTTATTCATTTTATTTGTGTTCAATATTAATAAATATAAATTAATTGGTATGATATTGTGACTAAATTAAAAATATGTCATACAATATTCATGCTCATTTAATATGAATACACATGTGATCATGCAAATTTGCATTACTTAATTACAACACTAAATAATATCAAGTACAAACATATATAATTTTAACCATGTAAATTATATTATACGAAATGTCAAGTATTACATTATATATGAGTTTCCAATCTCATATCCTCTAATGGACTAATAGTGGTCCATAACAAAAAATATGTAATGCCTCTCAAGGGCATTAAGAATTTTAAACTAATTAAATATCTATTTTATTTATTTATTTTTGAAATGTATAAGAGTGTCAATACAAGCTCAATCTACATCATGTAACCCTAGCAGCATATAAGCAGCACATAAGCAAAGTGTAACCATAACAACATATAAGCAAAATATAAGTATTTTTCAATAGCATCAAATAACTTAGAATTTTTAAAACTTCATTGGTGATTCACACAACATAAATTAACATCATAAATCATGTAGCAATAGCATCATATGATAATTTTACAACAACATATAAACGATTTAAAATCACAAGAAAAATACCTCGTTATAAGAATGGTGACGGAGTCCAAACTGAGCAAGCTTTCCTCTTCTTCTCCTCGAGTTGCTCCCATATTTATTTCCCAAAGCGGGACCACGGTTTTACCTCCTAGCCAACTAGGGGCCTAGCCGGCTCCCTAGCCCCAGGAGACCATTGAACGGTCCCATCCAAATGGCCTCCTGGCCCTCCGTGCCCGAGACCCCCAGAAAACAGAACAATGATGCACCTGTAGGCTATGTATCAAATCTTCCAAGAGTTCTCAAACTCTTCCAACTCTTCAAAACTTCTCATACCCCAAAATACCCAAAATTCTCCATCCTAGAATACTCTCACCAAAATAATCTTCAAGAGAAAAAGAACCTCCCTCCTTCCACTCTCAAGTCTCATATTTATATCCAAAAATTCTCATCCATCAATAAATTCCCATAAATAATAGTCATCAATCAATAAATTCATTTTCTCCAAATAAATAGAAATTTGATTTAAATAATTAAAATATTAATAAACATGGATGCAAAGTCTCACTTGTCATGCTTCCATATTAATGCAACTATGACAACCAATTTCTAAAAATTTGTGCAAATCATATCTATCCATTTATTTATATTATCTTTTCATTCATAAGTCAAATAAGATATTTTCATATACTATATTATATTATGACATATTTTATATTATATGTATATAATTATATATGTTATTTAATAATCCAATCAATTTATATAAATCTAAATCATTTTAAACAAGTCAACAAACTCATACTTTCAACACACAAGTAATGCTTTCATCAATTCGTCAACCAAGTTACTAATAGATAATATAATCATATTAATTTATTCATCGATTGACCAATCATAGTAATGTAATCACAAATTGACATATGCGTGGCCAGTGCACACGTCTTAAGCATGCGTACTAATAATCACATTTAATGGTCCTAATAAATCATTATTACATCCTCTCAAACAACATATAGAAGAACAATTAAACACTGCATCATTCATCATTCATAATCATTCATACAGAAACAATAAGACAAAATTAGATAAACATAATGGTGAAATCAAACATATAATCATGATGGCTAATAAAAATCAAGAACACCATCCAATCCATCATTGGTACCATCCATCACATCAATAATCCAGCCCCTAAATCACCACTACTTCCATCTCCTAACCTCACCATCCCGTCCTCTGCTGCAATATACTGTGGCGTCGACTGCACAACCTAACCACATATAGAACCCATAAGCGGAAGTGTCGATTGACCACATCGACCAAGATTCCCCAGCAGGCATCCGCTAGTCGTCATCACACGTCTAGGGGAGTGCGCTACACAAACCTCCCACGACTCCAGGTTTCGGGGGATAAACGGTGGGAAATTCCTCCACCCCCCCTAATAGTACTAGGGTCAACACCCTACATCAACCATACTGTTCCATCACTGTTCTAAAGAGTCCCGTCATTGAAAAACCACTTTGGGAAAGTCACAATTCCTGTCAAAACTCACACTCACCCACAAGTCATAGAAATATTGGAATTCACAATTAAATAGCATGAAATTTGATATAACATCATTATACTCATGATGTTTAATACATCTCGTACCCCTTGGCAATATAGGAATCCGCCTATCTCATAGCCAATTAACATGTGGAATAGTTCATCATTAACATGAGACATATATATAAAGCCATACCCAACTCTTTTAAGTGTTAATCCATTTCACTAATACAACATTTACAAATAATCATGTAAGTACTTTTGCAAACAACTAAATTAGCATTCCTCATATGGATATTCTATATTCAATTTTGAATGTTCAAATGAAATAACATATTCATTGTCATTAATAAATTAAAACATTATATTCCATTTACTATCCACACATAGGGAGTTAATATATTCACATAGAAATAGTCTTACTCAACTTAGATGAGTCTAACATATAATAAACAAATGCAAATGTTAAGCTAATTCACATTAGAGCTTTAATTACTAAGTGTGCAATTATGGAGGATTACATACACCCACCATTCAAGAAACTTCGTCCTGAAGTTATGGTCATTTTCAATATTAAGGGAATTTTGTTTTGATGCGATACCCCTATTCCTTCATCATAGAATATATTAACCACTCTGGCCCCACTTGACCATCACATGATCCACATGTCGATACTATCTAATTTAACTTCTTTTATCACATGGGATGTGTTATCATATTACATGTTGTAGACACATTTGGGCTAACTTTATCATGTTTATCAATTCATTTATTCCCAGTTAGTTAACATACAATCATAATTTGTTGTTGTTTTATATATCATAGTTCATAAGAAGACTTTGTCTCCCATATAGCATTTGTCACTTACTATCTCATATTATTTGTTGTTTGACAATCATATCTTCATGGTACTATCTCTTTTGACTTTTTCCACAAATTCCTTTTTGGCTCTTCAAAATTTTCAATTGTATATATATATATATATATATATATATATATATATATATATATATATAGATATATATATATATATATATATATTCCAGTTTTGGAGACATTGACTTAATACTTACATTGTATTAATATATTTACCTTAGTCATTCACTAGAAATTATTTAGTACAAATTTTCTTAATTTTGGAAACATTGTTATTTAATTATGAGTTTGTTATCTAATAATGAGTTGTAATTCAATTACACGAGCATATATCCATTCCTAAATGTAGATCTATTAGGCCTACATGCATCCATCAAGGGTTGAAGATTACACTAATACCTTCTCACATAGATCTACAACCATGACCTCTTTACACTTATACACTATGTAGACCAAAACTCTTAATTACAAGGAATGTTCAAATATTTAAACCTTGAGATTATAAATATTTGATTCCTAAGACATTTTGTTTATTGGGGCAACCCAACATTTATGCTTAATATTGTTTTTACATAGCTACTATTTATAGGCAAAGGTTCATGGTTTGAATAGTTTACGACAAATTGAAAAAAAAAAAACAAATATTTGTAATGCAATATGGATTTCTCTCAACTATAACATCGTAGTCGCCTACAACATTATGGTAGATCCCACACCTTTTATCTATTATAGTATGTATAGACTTGTTCATTAAAGAAGCTAAAATGCACGATTCATGAAACTTCTTCAATATTCTCAAACACTACGTTGTGTTTTAGGTTTTCAATACAGGGCTATCATTTATTAGTTGAACCAACAATCATTTATTAGTTGAGCCATCAATTTAACCCTTCCATACTACTAACGTAAAGACTAAAATATTATAATTGATACAATTATTATACCTTTATAAACGAGGGTCATGATTACTAATGTGTAGCTCTTTCTTTCTTTTCTTTTTGCCCATTTTTTTTAATATTTATTTCTCAAAAATGACATTTAAATGTCATCCTAATATCATTGTCATAACATTTAAATATAACAAAATATATACTTGTATAACTAATTCAATAATCTATTAATAAATGCTATGGATTAAAAATATATAAATCTGTTAATAAATATTGTTGGAAAGTTCTTTTGGTGTTTGAAGGCTAAAAGACCATATAAAAAGAATATATATATAATGTAATTCTATTTATCTAGATAATTGATTATTTCTTTTCATCTAATTAATTTATCTTCATATAAATGATTAGTTTTATCCCTTGTTATATACTAATCCTCTTTACAGACTCCATTTTTTTTTAATTTAATATCATCTAAAAAAAAAATTAATGATATATTTAACCCCTCTCTCTATATATATATTCAACTACAAAATTTAAACATTGTCATATCTCAAAGTATTTTCAAATAATAACAATAACACATTCTTGAATTAAAGGTAACAAAATGATGAAGAACCTGTACATAGTTCAATGTTTTTGTATGTGGTAAAACATCTTTCAATCAAGACATCTTTCAATTTATTAATCATACCTCCTTCACAAGTATTTCCAACCACATATGGCTCGTTTTATGACACTACTCCACATTATTTTCATTCTACGGTTATGAGCTAATTTATGTATTAATTCATGAATTTCTTTTCTTTTTTTTTTGCGTGTTTGTAATATTATGCAAAAGCTATACATTTAGGAAAAGATATAGTGGCTATGCCCCTTGACTTAAATGTAATTGTCACCCTACACTAAAGTATATCCTTCTTCCTCAAAATCCTAGGGTCCTATTAATATCATTACAAGTCTTTGGAGCAAGAATGAGTAATTAAGTACATTAGGATCCAAAGTACATAACTCAAAAAATCATAATGTTATTATTTAAATACTTTCTATCCTTTATATATATATATATATATAGTGTGCACCACCACATTTAAAATTATTGAGCAATATGTGAACACAACACTATGGCAACGCTGCAAAATGAAATACAATAAGCAATAAAAAATAAAGGGTTGCACTTAGATGGGTAAGGTCCTATCTTTGACAGACAACACCACATAGAGACGAGCCTAGTTGTCTTGATATGATAGTTGTGTCGTGTGTTTGGTTGTAATTGAATAACGCACTTCTAATTGCTTCTCAAAATCAAAGATCAAATAATAAATGTTGAGACACGCTCTTCCATTTAGAAAACCACCGACTAGTCAGGCTCTTGTCCCTAGAAACTAATAACTCCTTCCAGCTACCGTAAGAGATCACTGACTTTACTTGAGAGATATATATGTTCTATGTACGAGATATGGATATGGACTGTGTCAAGGATATGATCATAATCGTAGAGAATTTAATAATATGCTTTGATTCATGTGAAGTAA
Organism: Larix kaempferi; assembly: GCA_027924585.1. NCBI lineage: Eukaryota > Viridiplantae > Streptophyta > Pinopsida > Pinales > Pinaceae > Larix > Larix kaempferi. Next base: position 348,049 of record BSBM01001889.1, read on the forward strand.
TTGTTGTCGGTGTCAATTCAAAAGGCATGTCAAAAGTATTGAGGTGTAATTGTATCCACTATTCTCATCACGCCCCGGCCCCGCGGAACCGCGGTTCATCGTTCGATCAATTAATGACGAATTCAAACACTTTGATGTGTGCTTGGAAGTCAGAGGAAATTCATTAAATATCCACCAAACAAATGTAGACCTAAAAGATTAATAATAATAAACGAACGAGAAAATGTGCGTCGAAAGTATAAGTATAAGTATAATGTATACAATGCACACATTGCGTGTCATTAGGTTTTACATTGAGGTTGTACTAAGATTGTATCTATTAATGATGTGAAAATGGAATCAAGTTCTCCTTTACGGCCAGGTTCTCCCAAAGAACTTTCTTGCCCTCTCATCGTGTCTAGCAGCTCTGATGTCTTCTCAGGGAACAAAGGGAAGATGAGTTCCCGCATAGCATCAGGAATGAGGATTGGGCGTCGTTGGGAACATGCAAATGTGATCAGTATCACACTCGCCAGTGAAGAAATGTGGCGAAGTCTTCTCCGTCTCTGACAGTGAGTTACTGGCATCGCAACCAAAACATATACCATTCATCCTCATCAATAGATTGTTATCCAAACTTGAGCGAATGGAGCCATCGAAATAAAACGTGTCAGCCATGACCTCCACAGATTATTCCAGGTTCGATTCCGGAAGTGAGAAGAGGAAGAGCAGACATATACGAAAGTGGCTATTTTGGATACTCCAACAACTTTTACTTCATCCTTGTGTCTTGTTGTTCTGCCATCACCATGCATCTGTTATTTATGTCCTACGCTTCTACTCTATCTTTTGTCATATCCATCTATCAATTTGAACTGAATCGAACCCACTAGTTTCAGGGAAAAAATGGAAGGCGGTTGACTACAGCATTTAAAATTTGAAATTTGGCATGCATTAAATGATATAGAGTATTAGCTATTCCACCATGCCTCAATATCATGAAAATGGTGAAGTTGACGTTAACGAAGGACATCATCCGGTTGAAGATGGATGGCCAGAAGCAAGTTGACGTGTAGCCTTGGAAAACACAATTGAATGACAACTTAATGGAGCGGCTCGATGACCCACGCCAAAATAATTTTTATGTGCAGGAAATTGCAGCAACACGAGGAGGGTCAAGTGGAGCACCTGTGATTGATATTCATGGACAGGCAGTTGGATTGCGTGTTGTTGTCCTACTCTGAAGTTCTGTTGACTAGATACCTAGAGTGGTAAGGGCGTTGTGAATTAAACAGAACTGTAAGGACGAGTGAAACAATGCTAATCTATAGTTTATCTATACGTTGGAGTTTAGGATCTTTTAAACAATTCTTTTTTTTTTTATATTTTCACAGATTGGGCTTCACCTGTTGTAATCCTCATTCGGGAAGTTTGTAAGTTCATTTCTTTGTTTAAATGATCTGATGAGATGTTCAATGAGAAAAATTATGAAATGGCTATTGTCTGCTTTGAAAGGGTCGGGTATTCTCATTCAAATATAGCCAAATGGGCTAAAGCTGCAAGTCTCCAACAATCTGGTCAGAGACTTCTTGAGCTCGACCCAAAAGCAGCGAAGGATTTATTGAGAAAAGCAACTGAATGCTTTCGGTCTATCGAAAAACCAGACTTGGCTGCTGACTGCTTCATTATAATGGGGGACTACAAAGAAGCTGGTAAAATATATGTGGATAAATTTAGCAAAACACGTCTTGAAGATGCTGGAGATTGCTTTGCCATGGAAAAATGTTGGGATGATGCTGCAACTGCATATGCTGGGGTTAATTGTATTTCCAATGCTTAGATGCCTATATAAAAGGAAAATTATTCTTTGAAGGATTGAATTTTATTGAATACTGGAAGGAAAGCAAGTGCAATTCAGACTGTGGAAGGTGCCATGGTTTTGAATTAGTAAATATTGAAATTGAGTATCTCAAGAAAAGTGCGAGACATTATCATCAGATAAAAGATACCCAATCTATGATGATATTTGTGAATGCCTTTCCCACACCAGACCTAATTAGATCCTTTCTCTTGAAGAGGGATTACTTTGATGAACTTGTGGAGGTGGAAGCGGCAGGGAACTTCAAAATGGCCGCAGAGATTGTAGAGATGAAAGGCGATTTGTTACTTGAGGCAGAAATGCGATTAAAAGCAGAGCAATATGGGCTAGCAATTAAATCCATTCTATTTCACGTGCAAATTATTTCATTTTGGAGCATGGGTAATAAAGGGTGGCCACTGAAGAAATACCATGAAAAGAGTATACTTTTAGAGAAAGTAAAACAGATAGAAGAAAAAGACCCAAATCATGTATGCGAGTCCCTAAGCTGTGAACTGTCAATACTTTTGGATGAGTTACAGAGTCTTCCTAAAATAACAGAATAGCTTATCATTGCAAAGAAGATGAGAAATATCAGACTTGAAATTTTGTGTCTTCGTAAAGTTCTTGATGCACATCTTAGCTCAGATTTGAAAATATGTCAGCTTGATCAAGAGATGGGTTTATTCAGGGTGGATGATTACCCTAGAATGCTGCTGGAGAATAGATTTTCTCCCAGTACACTGTTTTCTGTTTGGGATGAATGGAAGGATAAATTGTTATACTCAATTGATGCTCTTTCAAGATATGAAAGACAACACGAAGAGGAAGAAGATATTTTTTTCCTAGAGTATGCTCTAGAATACTTTGGTGTCAGAAAAGGAAAAAATAATAGAATTTGTACTGTGCTTAATAGTGAAGTTTTCTGGCTTAAGGGTGATAAGGTCAAATTGTCGCACAGACATGGAAAAACTGCACACATTAGCTTTCAGAAATTATTGGTGCAAGCAAAAACTTTTTAACAGTGGACCTCTATTATGTAGGACAATATGTCATTGAAAAGTTGGAGAAGTTCTATGGTTTGTGCACCCGTCAAAAATCTAGTCTTCCTGTACAAGGATACCTACTACTTCAAATGTTTGAAGTTTTAGAAACTCTGAATAATATTGAACACTTGAATGGACAAAGAAAGCTATTACATGAAATGCAAGGTTTAGAAACTCTGGATAATATTGAATACTTGACCGGGCAGACTGGGCTACCACAGGCTGCAAAGTTTGATGGAGCCCTATCACTTCGAATGTATCAGGTTTTGACATCTCCAAAAATATGGGGCACTTGATTGGACTGATTGGAGTGTTGAATGACTGCAAAGAACGTTTTTTTTCGTTTGCAGACCATGAGATTCTGTTTTATTGAAGATTTTCCACTACTTCTCGTAGCAAACTCATGTTTATCAGTATTGAGAATCCTTAAATATTACACACCTAAGCCTTGTTGGTTTGATCCAACTCTGATTTCACAGTGAAGAATGTTGTTGTATATGTTTGTGGGTATATTCAAACTTCACAAATACATATAACCAAAATTTTAAGTGCTTTGTCTACAGAACCCATAAGGAGTTTTTCTATGTCCCGTAGGCTTAGTAGTATCAATAACCCATCAACATTTCAAACACAAGTAAACCTTGTTATTCCGTTCCAACTCTTACCTCATAATGGAGAATATACCAAATAGTTTTAGAGACTTAGTTCTGAGAATCCATAAATATTTATTCTCTATTTGCATAAAACTAAAAAAAATTTACAGCCTTAAGAGTACTTAGAACCCGTAAATATTAACGTACCCAAAACAATTTAAGTTTACGTCTTCATTTACAATGGAAATTCATATTTCACATTTATTCCCTTTCAAGTTGATGCAAGCCCTTCAAGTTCCAGTTTTTTAACCAAGAGCTCTGATACCAAGTGTAATGCCTCTCAAGGGCATTAAGAATTTTAAACTAATTAAATATCTATTTTATTTATTTATTTTTGAAATGTATAAGAGTGTCAATACAAGCTCAATATACATCATATAACCCTAGCAGCATATAAACAACACATAAGCAAAGTGTAACCATAACAACATATAAGCAAAATATTAGCATTTTGCAATAGCATCAAATAACTTAGAATTTTTAAAACTTCATTGGTGATTCACATAACATAAATTAACATCATAAATCATGTAGCAATAGCATCATATGATAATTTTAAAACAACATATAAACGATTTAAAATCACAAGAAAAATTCCTCGTTATAAGAATGGTGACGGAGTCCAAACTGAGCAAGCTTTCCTCTTCTGCTCCTCGAGTTTCTCCCATCTTTATTTCCCAAAGCGGGACCACGGTTTTACCTCCCAGCCAACTAGGGGCCTAGCCGGCTCCCTAGCCCCAGGAGACCTTTGAACAGTCCCATTCAAATGGCCTCCTGGCCCTCCGTGCCCGAGACCCCCAGAGAAAAGAACAGTGATGCACCAATAGGCTATGTATCAAATCTTCCAAGAGTTCTCAAACTCTTCCAACTCTTCAAAACTTCTCATACCCCAAAATACCCAAAATTCTCCATCCTAGAATACTCTCACCAAAATAATCTTCAAGAGAAAAAGAACCTCCCTCCTTACACTCTCAAGTCTCATATTTATATCCAAAAATCCTCATCCATCAATAAATTTCCATAAATAATAGTCATCAATCAATAAATTCATTTTCTCCAAATAAATAGAAATTTGATTTAAATAATTAAAATATTAATAAACATGGATGCAAAGTCTCACTTGTCATGCTTCCATATTAATGCAACTATGACAACCAATTTCTAAACATTTGTGCAAATCCTATCTATCCATTTATTTATATTATCCTTTCATTCATAAGTCAAATAAGATATTTTCATATACTATATTATATTATGACATATTTTATATTATATGTATATAATTATATACGTTATTTAATAATCCAATCAATTTATATAAATCTAAATAATTTTAAACAAGTCAACAAACTCATACTTTCAACACACAAGTAATGCTTTCATCAATTCGTCAACCAAGTTACTAATAGATAATATAATCATATTAATTTATTCATCGATCGACCAATCATAGTAATGTAATCACGAATTGACGTATGCATGGCCAGTGCACACGTCTTAAGCGTGCGTACTAATAATCACATTTAATGGTTCTAATAAATCATTATTACATCCTCTCAAACAACATATAGAAGAACAATTAAACACTGCATCATTCATCATTCATAATCATTCATACAGAAACAATAAGACAAAATTAGATAAACATAATGGTGAAATCAAACATATAATCATTATGGTTAATAACAATCAAGAACACCATCCAATCCATCATTGGTACCATCCATCACATCAGTAATCCAGCCCCTAAATCACCACTACTTCCATCTCCTAACCTCACCATCCCGTCCTCTGCTGCAATATACTGTGGCGTCGACTGCACAACCTAACCACATATAGAACCCGTAAGCGGAAGTGTCGATTGACCACATCAACCAAGCTTCCCAGCAGGCATCCGCTAGTCGTCATCACACGTCTAGGGGAGTGCGCTACACAAACCTCCCATGACTCCAGGTTTCGGGGGATAAACGGTGGGAAATTCCTCCACCCCCCCTAATAGTACTAGGGTCAACACCCTACATCAACCATACTGTGCCATCACTGTTCTAAGGGGTCCCATCATTGAAAAACCACTTTGGGAAAGTCACAATTCCTGTCAAAACTCACACTCACCCACAAGTCATAGAAATATTGGAATTCACAATTAAATAACATGAAATTTGATATAACATCATTATACTCATGATGTTTAATACATCTCGTACCCCTTGGCAATATAGAAATCCGCATATCTCATAGCCAATTAACATGTGGAATAGTTCATCATTAACATGAAACATATATATAAAGCCATACCCAACTCTTTTATGTGTTAATCCATTTCACTAATACAACATTTACAAATAATCATATAAGTACTTTTTCAAAAAACTAAATTAGCATTCCTCATATGGATATTCTATATTCAATTTTGAATGTTCAAATGAAATAACATATTCATTGTCATTAATAAATTAAAATATTATATTCCATTTACTGTCCACACATAGGGAGTCCATATATTCACATAGCAATATTCTTACTCAACTTAGATGAGTCTAACATATAATAAACAAATGAAAATGTTAAGCTAATTCACATTAGAGTTTTAATTACTAAGTGTGCAATTATGGGGCATTACAAAATATCTTCATACTTTACATGAAAATCATCTACATCGATGACTTTTCAAAATATTACAATGGCCACTGAGTGAAACCTTGGTCATGCCCACAAAAATTCAATGATTCTCTTATTGTAATTTAACCAACACCCACTATGCTCTCACACATCTTGTTTCCCAACATGTGTCCTCTGCTTTCCTTGAAGTCCATGCCTCTTCCTATGTAGAAGCCATCTTCTGAATCTATGACTTCAGACTTGAGATTTTCCATCCTCCATAAATTTGACACTGCACAAGTACAAAGAAAGTTACAAACTTTAAATTATAACAATAAGCTTGACTTATTTTCCTCCTAATATGAAATCAAAACGTCGACAGTTAAAAACATATTTCTTGATTGGAATCAACAATTAAAATATCCACTACGGATTCTCCAGAAAACATTTCTAAGAAATCTAAAAAATGAAATGATACAACTAATATATACATATATATATTAATTATATAATTTTTTGAGATATACTTTTTATATTTAAGAGGCCATATTTGCAGTCTTTCCCAAAGAGGGTTTTGAACCCGAGTCTCTACATTAATACAAGCCCTCTCACCTCGCTGCTTGTCAATAAACCACACTCTAATTGTCTAATACTATATTATTATTATTAACCATTATATATATATATATATATATATATATATATATATATATATATTCCCCTAGATTAGGGGGTTGGGGAAGAGTTTTGGCACATTAGGATTTAGGCTAGTGGCGTTGGATCCGACCACCACGTTGCCACCAATTGAATGAACCTCCATATAGGATAAGATATGCATGTCCTGACACATGCTTAACGTAATGGAAGGTGATATGTGGAGGAGTTTCAACAATTGTCCATCGACGTAGGAGAGCTTGTGGAGGTTAGGGGTGATATTTTTATACATGCTAACTACTGGGCCTCTACTACACTAACATGTTATATTAATATCACATTAATTAGTAATCCCTTAATTTATTAAACTACAATGCTTCATTCTTCCCTTTCCAATAAGTTATTTGATGGAGTCCAATAATGGAAAATTGGAATTTTGACAATTTACTAAATTTTAACATTGCAGATGGATTCAGGCACTCCCAAAGGGGTCTCTAAATCCATATATAGTGTTAAAATTTAGTAAATTATAATACTGTAGATGGATTCATATTAGGATATTTAGACACTTAGGAGTTAGTTAAGATCAACTTGTGTAAAATATCTGTTAGAAAAAGTGTGTTTCTTTAGTATGCATTTGTAAATACTTAATCCGACGGTCATGATATGTTCCTAACATAGAGTGATTCGACGGCTCAACTTCTCTTAGATCATACATACCCTTGATCTGTGGCTTAACACCCAATTGGTCCATGATCTCTATTTAAAGAGCATGGAGGGTCATTAGAAAGTTGATCGATTATGAGAAGCTCATTTGTAACTTTCTTTCTTTGCATAATAAATTGTCCCGTAGAAGCTATTTGGACGGTGCCATGGAGTGTTTCCCTCACGAGGGTTTAAACTATATCAAAACATTGGTGTGTCGATCTGTGATCTGTTTGTGTGAAGTGGTTGCTCTAGGTGTTCATTTTTTTGGGCATACCTTGTGTACCCAAACATGGTACCAGAGCTTTTATGAAGAGCCACTTCCGGTTATGATCTAGATCTTGAACTGTTGTTGCCGAAACTTGAAATGGTTTCTGGTTCTATTATTTTTGTGCATTTATGGGCTGTGGGAAGTGTTCCATTGCGTCCAGAGCATTGTTTCCATTAGAAAATAGTTTTTGTTTGATCGAAAACGGTTCCCGGTTACTCCAGAAACGCGTATTTCATTAGATCTGAAGATATAATGTTACAATGACGCATTTTTTTATTTTCTGGTTTAAATGGAAAAAATATCTCATATTTTATCATTTTTTACTATTAGATGTTTTTAGTTTCAGATTGTTGTTTTCCCTGTCTGTGTATTCTCTTTGTTGTGCACCTTGTGCGATCTCGGCGAATCAGAAATAGGAAGGGAAAGAGTTTTTCTCGGCTGCGTATTCTCTTTACCGTGCACCTTGTGCGATCTCGGCAAATCAAAAACAAAGAGAAAACATAGAATTTCCGTGCAAGCTAACGAAATCTAACCACATAAGTGTGGAAAAGTTTTTTTTTGTTTTGGTTTATGGTGTGATTTGCAGGAAAAGAAGGCAAGCATGGAAACCGAGCAAGAAGAGTACAAAAAAAAAACTCTTCCTCATTCGCATATTTTACATACCTTTTAATCTAGCTCACTTGGTTCAAAGTTGTTTTATTCCTTAATAGGTCTTGATTTCAAGTCTTAGGATGTTACCTTAAAAATAAAAAGTGCATACAATTTATATTTTCAAGTTACTTTATTGTAAAAGTGCATCTCACTTAAATAATAAAAAAATAAAAATAAAAAGTGAGTCACTTAAGTTCTTTTTTATTGTTGCTCTATTTAAAAGTATCATTGTAAAAATGAAATCACTTATTTTATAAAAATGATTCACTTAAAGCAAATTTCTTGTAAAGTGATTGTCAAAGGTTCATCTTGGGAAGAGGGGGGTCATTTTTTTTTAGCTGGTCATTCTCTATGTGCCACGTCACTATTGGGGACATCTTCAACATTTTCTTTGTTCAAGCATAACTTTATCATCCGAAATCAGTTTTCAGTGCCCTTTTTTTTTAAACTGCCTATTTTTTCGAGCTCTTCACATCCAGACTATTGGTTTCTGATTTTACAGCCATGAATTTATAAATATGGCTTCCCCTTGTGATATTCTACTTACCAGTTCCAACTATTTCTCATGGAAATCTCGTATGGAGGATGTTCTACGAAGTAGGGGACTTTTCATAATTACCTCGGGGAAAAAAACAAAACCCACTGATGATGATAAGAAAATAAAATGGGAAAATAGATGTGACGAAGCTCATGGATTGATTGGGATGTCAATCTATACTGATTTGTGATTCCACATATCTAGAATTGATAAACCTGATGCTGCTTGGGACAAGTTAGAATCTGTGTTTGGTAAACACAATGAAATTCGAGGTCATCAACTCAAAAATGAGTTGATTTCTTTAAATCCAAGTGATTTTTCATGCATTCAATATTATTTATCTAAGTACAAAACTCTTAAACTCTTATGTGCAGAATGTAAGATTAAGAGGGAAGACAAACAATACATTTATCATATTCTTTCAAAACTTAGACCTGTATATTCTGTTTTTGTATTTACATTTTACTCCATGAAAGAATCCTTGAATGCAACTAGCTATCAAGAGCCTAGTCTTGAATCCTTTTGTGATTCCTTGATTATAGAGCAAGATAAGATCATCCATCTTGGAATAATCAACAATGCAGATACATCTAGGAAATCCTTATTGTCCCAACAGAAAGAAAAGTCCAAGCCTTCCAAGAAACAAAATTTTCGCAATAATAAGTCAAACAAGGGTCCCAAACCCTCTCAGTTAGCTCCTTCTTTAAAAACTGACAAAGGATCCAAGCCGAAAGGCAAGAAGACTGAGCGTCATTGCAACTATTGCGGGAAAGATAATCATGATGAATCTAAGTGTTTCAAGAAGATGATAGCCTTGGAAGCATCAATGAAGAAGCACCACATCAGCCTAGATTCGCCTTCAGAATCTACTTCTCATGGACATGCACTTTGTGCTTCTGGTTATTCTTATAATGCATCTTCTTCTTCTACTTCAAATGAATGGCTTATTGATTTTGGAGCATCTTATCATATGTCTAAGGATCAAGCCATCTTTTCTACTATGCATGAATGTAACACCAAACAAATATTTGTTGGTGATGATAGATCTCTAAGTGTTGTAGGAGATAGAACAGTTCCAGTAGATAATGGTCATTTCAGTGATGTACTATATGTTCCAAGAATTTCTTGCAATTTGTTATCAGTCTATCAAATCACTCATTCTGGGGAAGGTAAAACTGTGATGTTTACACCTCACCAAGTTGTAATCAAGGATTTAAAGATCCTCAACAGGTCCTAGCTACCGGAATTGTTGATGATATTACCAGGTTGTACAAGTTTAACAACTTTGGTTCATCACCCTTTCCTTCAGTTTTTGTTTCTCATAGTGATAACTTGAGCAAACTTTGGCATGAGCGATTTGGGCACTTAAATTATCGCTCATTCCAACAACTATGTAAATACAATATGGTGACAGATCTTCCAATGGTATCTTGCAGGGATGGTGTTTGTTCCAATTGTGTACTCAGAAAATATCATCGAGATAGTTTTGACAAACGTGCCTCTTGGCATGCCTCAGTTCCCTTGGAGCTTGTGCGTAGTGACTTGTGTGGTCCTCTTCCATATGCTTCATTTTCTGGTTTCAAATATTTCTTAACTTTTATCGATGATTACACCGGACGCACTTAGGTTTATTTCCTAAAACTTAAGAGCGGAGTATTTAACATGTTCTTGGCCTACAAGGCCCTTATTGAAAAACAATCTGGTCATCAAATTATTAAGTTAAGATCTGACAATGGAGGAGAATATGTTAACAAAAATTTCACTACTTTCTGCACTGAACAAGGAATACAACAACAACACACTGTTCCATATACACCACAACAAAATGGTGTCGCTGAATGGAAGAACCACACTTTAAAAGAAATGGCTTATTGTATAATCCAATCTAAGGGACTAAGTCTTCAATTTTGGGATGAAGCCATTAATTGTGCAAATTACATAGTTAATCGCACCCCCACTAAAGCATTACAAGGTATCACACTAGAAGAAGCATGGAGTAAAATTAAACCAGATGTAAGTCACTTCCATGTGTTTGGTAGTGAAGCATGGGCTCACATTCCCGATGAAAAACGGAAAGCATTGCAACCTAAAAGTGAAAAGTGCATATTTGTTGAATAATCTGAAGATGAAAAGGTTATATACTTCTTCAACCACATTCTCATGATGTAATCATTAGAAGAGATGTTAAATTTGATGAAAATATCTTGGCCTGTGAGCCTAACTTGGTGATTGTGCCATCTTTGGCCTGTGAGCCTGATTCGGCGATTGTGCCTTCTTCTTCTTCCAACTTCCTTGACAAGTTTCCAACTCCAGTTTCTGATGATGACAGTGAGGATGAAAATCCACCTCCACCTGCTCATGTTCCTCCAGTTGCACTAGCACAAGTGTTTCCTCAATGGGTCCGTTCAACATGTGAAGCAGCTGATGATCTTACCGGTGATCCTAGATATCAACGTCGAACACATTCTCAGTTTCAGCGAGCCTCTTCTCTTTTGGCTCAAGTTTCCGAGAATCATGATCCAGAAACCTTTGCAGAAACTTTAGGAAATCTAGACTGGGATGCAGCTATGGATGAAGAATATCCTTCCTTAATGGCGAACTATACTTGGGATCTTGTACCTCTTCCAAAAGGAAAGAAACTTGTCAGATGTAAATGGGTCTACAAAACTAAGTATGCATCAGATGGAAGTGTTGAAAGACTTAAGGCAAGGTTAGTTGCCAAAGGTTTTTCCCAAGTTGAAGTGATTGACTACAATGAAACCTTTGCTCATATCGCAAAAATGAACTCCATCCGCCTTGTTCTTTCCCTTGCAGCCTTACATAACTGGGAAGTCCATCAAATGGATGTCAAGCATGCCTTCTTACATGGTGATTTACAGGAGGAAATTTACATGGAACAACCTCCTAGATATGTTTGGCATACCTAGAGCTTGGTATGCCAAAATGGATAGCTTTCTCCTTGACACTAGTTTTTCTAGATACCATTTTGACCCCAATGTCTATACCAAGAAAGTAGGAAACCATCTCATCATACTTGTTCTATATGTTGATGACCTTATTCTTATTGCTAGTGACCATAATATTATAACCCATGTGAAATCTAGTCTTAAGCAAAATTTTGAAATGTCAGACTTAGGACATTTGCATTATTTTCTTGGTCTCCAAGTCCTGCAAACCAAAGAAGGAATCTTTCTTTCTCAGTCTAAGAATGCTTGTGACCTTCTTTGTCGCTTTCACATGGAATATTGTACACCATCCCCTTCTCCTTTCCAGTTTGGAGTCAAACTTTATGCCACTTGTCCTTCACTTGAAGTAGATGCCACCTTGTATCGTCAGCTTGTTGGTAGTCTCTTATACTTGACTCATTTCTATCCTGACCTTTCCTTTGTCGTTGGTTGTGTTTCCCATTATATGCAAACACCTCATGAAAGTCACTGGAAAGCAGCTAAAAGAATACTTTGATATATTCGAGGTATAATTCAGTTCGGGATTCATTACAGTACAGGGGGGGAACCTTTGTTGGTTGCTTTCACTAATTCATATTGGGCCGGCGATCCTGATGATCGAAACTCTACTGTAGGTTATGTTTTCAGTCTGGGATCCGGACCTATTACTTGGGCTTGTAAGAAACAACAAGCTCTTGCTATTTCTTCAGCAGAGGAAGAATATCGAGCCGCAGTTAATGTCAGTCAGGAACCTTTATGGCTTTGACAGATCCTTTCAAAGTTTGGATTCGAACAGCAGTAGCCTACTCCACTTTAGTGCGACAATCAAAGTGCCATCAAGGTTGCCAAAGATCCAGTCCTACATCAACGCAACAAACACATTGAGCTTCTTATGCACTTCATCAGAAATCTTGTTCATGATCGTGTTCTTGAAGTACTCTTTTGTCCTACAGATGATCAAGTTGTAGACAGCTTCACCAAGTCTCTTACAGAAGTGAAATTTTCTAAACTTTGATCTATGTTAGGAGTTCATGAACTTGTCATTAAAGGGGAATAAGCTCTAATTCCTCCTTCCTTCTCCTAATCGTGTCACTTTTGTAAATCCTTCAATCCTATCCCAAGTTGTTCTTAAGGGGGGATGTTAGGATATTTAGACACTTATGAGTTAGTTAAGATCAACTTGTGTAAAATATCCGTTAGGAAAAGTGTGTTTCTTTATTATGCATTTGTAAAAACTTAATCCAACGGTCACAATATGTTCCCGACATAGAGTGATCTGATGGCTCAACTTCTCTTAGATCATACCTACCCTTGATCTGTGGCTTAACACCTGATTGGTCGATGATCTCTATTTAAAGAGCATGGAGGGTCATTGGAAAGTTGATCAATTATGAGAAGTTCATTTGTAACTTTCTTTCTTTTCATAATAAATTGTCCCATAGAAGCTATTTAGCCGAGGCTGTGAAGTGTTTCCCTCACGAAGGTTTAAACCACGTCAAAACATCAGTGTATCGATCTGTGATCTATTTGTGTGAAGTGGTTGCTCTAGGTGTTCGGTCTTTTGGGAGTACCCTATGTACCCGAACAATTCAAAGACCCCCTGTGTCACTTGACATTTTTTTCCGAGTGACACAGGGGATCTCTGAATCCATCTATAATGTTACAATTTATTAAATTTTAATGCTACAGATGGATTCAGAGAACCCCCCTTCTAGGGGGTCTCTAAATCCATCTACAACGTTAAAATTTAGTAAATTGTAAGAATTCATTATCAAAATTGCAATTTTCCATTTTCAGAGTGACACAATTAAAAGTGACTAACATAAATGACTAATTCATATCCTTGTAGTTAGTCATATTTTTATTCCTTGACTAAATTAGTCATTTACATTAGTTATTTTTAATTGTGTCACTTATTATCCAGTCATATTTTTAACATGTGATTAAATTAGTCATTTACATTAGTTATTTTTAATTGTGTCACTTATTATCCAATCATATTTTTCATAGTTAGGTCACTCAAAATTGATCAACTATGGTAGTAAATCACTTGAAAAAACTGTGGTGACTAACTATTTTAGTCACCTAGTCACTAATTTCCCATTTTATACTAGTATGTGTTCTTTGGATGCTTGGTTTTATCCTTCTATTGTGACACTGAGGCTTTGCTAGATTTGCTTGCAATGATGGTTACTCCAAGATGAAAGAGATAATTTTTCTCTCTAATTAAAGCGTCACAAAATTATTCGATAGAGGGTTCTTTATAAGTAGTCCCTAGGTATTCTTTGATGGAGTAAAAAGTAGATACAAAAATAGAATAAGTAGGACCAAGATTGGATAGAATAGCATAAATACATTTTTTTTTTGCTTATATATATATATATATATATATATATTGCATGCTTGAACTAAGAGTTTAAAGGTTTTGAATTTAGATAGATAGTCTTGAATGCAAGAAAAAAAACTTGGATTTAAAGCAACCAACTCATTTTCAAGATGGTGACCTCAAATCTCATTGTGTTTAGCAAATACAATTTAAAACTTTTCCCAAGCTACATCAGGTGTGTCAATTCCTTGAAGGTGGAATCATAGGTCATTAGAGATGGACATCATAATTAATCCACGAAATTTGTCACTTTCTTACCCCATTTTATTTTCTTATCGACATAAGTGGGGGCAATTTATTTTCCCAAGGTAATCTGGTAAAGTCCCATTCTCCATAGGACATCCTCTATACGGGCTCTCCATGAGAAGTAGTTGGTATTGGTAAGAAAAATACTACCTGGACTAGCCATATTATAATAAAAAAGCAATATGGCTTCAAAAGAAGAAATAGATGGTCTAGATGCAAAATATCGAAAAAAGGTAGTTTAAAAAATGACATTGAAAATGGACTTTGGATGTGAAATTTATGCCTTTTTCAAGAAAGACACAAAATAGAACTAGGGATCCACATGGAAAGTAGAGGTTCAACCACTTGGTGATGGGTGAAAAAGAGGAGGTAAATAATTCCCCCCCTTACCAAATTTTTCTATAATCTCACTTTTACAAATAAGTTACTTTGAAATAAGTGACCCACTTTTATAAAACATGTGGAAATAACTTTTACAATGTAGTTACTTTATAAATTAAAGTTACATGAACTTTTGCAAAAAGTAACAAAAAGAAGGAGTTCAACCCAAGACCTCTTACTTAGTAAAGTAACTTTCATTCAAGTGATTTAAACAAAAATATTTAGTAATATTACGAAGGAGAATGGGGGTGGTGGTGTTGTAGGAGAGAGTCCCTACCCAAAAAACCTTGTTTTTTTTTCCTATAAGACGTTTTACACAACCACACAAAAACTAAAAACAATATTTCAAAACTAGAAATTTTCAAATTTGGGTTAGTCCTTGATTAGCTTACCTAAAAAATGTAATTTTTTTCACTATTTTAGTTTATCGAGTTCACACAAGACACATGACAAGAAAAAAATTTCCACTCTATTTTTGGTTTTTTGAATTCACACAAAACACATGATAAAGAGCATGCACAAATCAAAGAGGTAACAAACTAGGAATAGAACATAGAAATCCATGCTAAAATATGAAATAATATGAGAAAGGTTTTAAAAAAAATCGTAAATGTAAATATTGTACCTCTGGATATGATAAAATGGTCATATTTTGGGGAAACAATAACCTTTTTTAAATGAAAAAGTTGTAAACTAAAAGAAGCACTCTAGATGCAATGGAACACCTCTCTCAACCTAGAAATACACATAAATAACAAAAGCTAGAAATCCTTTGATGCACATGACTACACTTGTTCAAGATATTGATCTGCTAGAATATTGAGAAATATGCAGTAAACTTACAACAGTATATTTACGAAGTAAATCAATAGCAAGAATCTACTAGTCTATCCTTCTATCCATACAATCACCATATAATAAAAATAATAAGAGACAAGAGAAAAAAATGACACACCAGATATACGTGGTAAAACCCCAATTAGGGAAACATCCATGCGAAGGTATTGTTTTCTTATTCTTCATAAATCTCCAATTTTACACTTAAGGTCCACTCCACATATGCTTTTCATAGAATTACAATAGCATTCAATACAATACCCAACATTCTACCCAACGGGGTCTCCTTCACCTATATTATATAGCTCGAGGTATGGAAGAATTACATCCCATAATACATGTGAGATAAATTATTTCCACTTCCTTATATAATGAATGGCAATGAGAGATTTTATTACATGATGCATGTGGGATAACTCCATTTTATATTATTAGAGTTATTTATTCCTTCTTTGATAGATATGATCATTATACAACCAACAATACCACATAAGTCATCATTACATATTCCAACACTCCCCTTAATGATGAATAGGGAGAAATAACACAAATGGAGGAAGATGGCATTACATTAACATCCCCCTCGATGAACACTTCTAGAATTCCCAAGAAGATGTGAATATGAACACACTTCGCCTCTTGGATTCATATTTATCCATCAAACATTCATTAATATATAAAGCAATTTGAGGATTCAACTCAAGCATAGTAAGAAAAATTCAAACCCTTGAATGGAAAAAACTTGAATCATTTCATATTAAAACAAGGAAGAAGATACATATTTACCATGGATCTTGGTGTGCATCATTCCTCCATTGCCATTAACTATCATTTATCCACCCTTGCCTTTGATGAAGATGAGCTCTCCTTTCTTCAGAATCTCTCCAGCATGTCTTTGCTCCTCTTTTGCCTCTCTTAACATGCTCCAAATGTCTTTCTTTATAGCATTGAGAAATGGGATTTCAAGTTACTCTTTTTCCATGTGGGATAATAATTTATTATTATTTTCTCTTAAAAAACCCACTTTCCATAGTTTATTAGGTTTTTTTCACAACTTAGCATATTTAAGTACTTTGTAATGCATTTTTGTGCATTTCTTCTCACTATCTGACTGTTAGAGCTTTGACTTGAGCTTTTGGTGAGCAATTCAATCACTGAACTTTGTCTCTATTAAGCTCCTTCATTCTTTACTCATTCTTTCCAGTTATGGAAGTGGTGATCAAATCAGAGATAATTGTTCTCTCTAGTACTTGTTTTTGTTTTCATGTTGCGAGCGAATGGTAAAAGTATGCTTCCACCCTCACCTGGTTAAGGGTGTTAATTTGATTGTTAATAGATTCCCCTTAATGTATGAGGTGCCAAGCAAAGCTAAGGGTCGAAATACATTACATTACTTTTACACTAATACTCTTCAGACTGATAATCTTTATACTGATACTCTTTATCGATCAAAGCAAGGATAAGGAGAGGATAGTTCACTGACATAGGATTTAGGATCACACCTACAAGTCAAACATAGCAATTTCTCAAATATATATAAAATCTTCCTGAGGTGAGCATACCCATACTCATCAGTAAATAAGCATGGCCATGAATAATACACAGTGGATCCATGTCAAAAGTAAATTTTTCAGAAGTGTAAACATGCACTTTGGTGAGTGAAAGAACAAGGTCTTCATCGGACTTCTGACATGGTAGTTTAATCTTGCGCAGTTCAGGCAGTGCATCAATGAGTGATACAACTATTTTTCCCAGGGTCTTCAATACAAATCGATGATAGTACGAGTTTATATCATGCGAATAAATGGGTTGATGTCGAGCATAATAAAACACCATCTGATTTCCGGTTATCGATGTATACCATTAACAGATGCGAAGAGACCCACCGATACTGATGATGGACTCTAAGGTACTGAGTACAAACTAGCAAGTGTGAATAGATGTTCTGAAGTCGAACACTTGTAGAAGCAAACAATCAGGGGTCATTGATGTATACCCACTGTCATTTGCGAGGAAACCTACCACTAATGACTGCAAGATCCAAGGTACTCCTAGGTTTCTAGATCTATTTCCTAGATGATGATTTGGTGTCGATAGGAATAGATCCATCGGAAGGAGGGCATTAATGCATCCCACATTAACTGATATGAAACAAAGATCAATAGTCTGATATAATTTGGTATAACTGCGATATCCAACACTGTATACTCACACAAGAAAGGTCGACGTGATTTGTCAGGAATATTTGAGGAATGGCCGACTCGGTTTGAACTTCCCTTGAACACATAACACGACGCAGAATGAACACTTGGCAACATAGGTCTTTGAGTAACTGACCTTAATGAAATCCGCCAATGCCAGATGTTAGGATATTCTTATACTCCATCCTAGTCCCACCAGTATTTTGATCATTTACATTTTCAGTCATGCATGCACCTTTTAGGGTTTGCATGCATTCTAGGGTTTGCATGCATTTTGCATGCATCCCAGTCATCAGTCCAGCACCTAGCCCTCAGTTAGCCAGCCCCCAGGAGCTTCTCACTATTCAGTTTTAGCCCTCCAGTTGCTTAATGCGCCCTTCTTCCTTGATTTTAGGGAGCAACTCGCCCTTCTTCACCTACCAGTCCAGTTGTCACTCATTTACACTCAGTTACAGTCAGTTACACTCAGTTACATACAGTTACACTCAGTTACATTGAGTTACTCTCAGTTACACCTACCAGAGTTAGTTTGACTGATGGTTGACAGTTACTTGAGCATTGATGACTCCACTGATGATGATGAAGACTTCCAGTTGCGCTCCGATGATCATGAGGACACCTAGTTGTGCTCCAATGACACTCCAGTGATCCTTTGATCACTCCATGAAGGCTAATTCGAATTACCACCTTAGGCATTCGAATTCCTCATGCATTGTATTATTTATATGTCCATTTGTGATTAATAATCTAGTATGACCGAAGTATTATTGCTTCTATCTGAGTTCTACTATACCATATTATTCTGTTGCTCATTATATTCCTTGTATCACTCTTCTTCTATTTTCTTGCTTAATCATAATTATTCTCTTGTGAGATACATCATCTCTTAGATCTGCTGTGAGGATTTTCACACCAAATGCATTAATGAAAGCTCCCTAGGTGATGGGAAGAATAACCCATCAGTGGAGAATTATTCAAAATACTGGTACAGTTTCCTAAGGCAAATGTAGATGGTGTCCTGACAGCAGAGACCAAATTATGTGCCATGTTCAAGGGCAACTAGGGCTGACTATTGTCGTTTTCTTCAATATTATACTATGAAATTATTTAAGTCTTTCCCTTTTTGGATTTTTGTATTTTTGTATTTTTATGCCTTTTCATTTTATCATGTTGAAAAAAGAATAAAGAATGCTATAATACATGGGAGGGAATGATTGTTGCATGGGAATACACCTATTCTTCAAGGGTATGGGTCAGGCCAAGCCAAAGAATCATATTGCAAACAAGGGCTGATCTAGTTGTGCACACTCTTACAGATGTTCCCTCCATCGATGGATACCATGTGACTGAGGGTATCCAATTTGGTAGAATGGACAATGAGGAAATGGGGTTATATGGTGTACTTCGTATTGAGTCTTGTGAAAACTTCCAAAGTCATAAATCACCATGAATCATGGTCTATCTCCAACTACCTAAATCAAAAATTTTGAACTGTCAAAGTCTCCAAGTCTTGTAATAAAAAACCATTTCACTACCCAACTGTTCAGAAACCAATTCAAATGTTCATTTAATATCCAAAAAGATAGCTAAAAATGAGGAACAATGCATCTTTCTATCATTCAAAAGGATGTGGTCATACCTGTATGGATAAAATATAGGTAAAACTACTCATTTTTTACCATATTCGTTGTAGGTGTAGCCGATGGGTGAGAGGAAGCATCTCCGTTCAGCATGAATTTCTAGAAGCTGTGAACCTTTACTTAGTGATCTACCAGTTGTGGGTGAGTTCTAATGCCGGACCAGGAAATTTTGAAATAGTTTCACATGTTTTTGAATTTTCCAAATATTTTCATTGTTTTTGTGAATTTTGTTTTGTTTCATCTTGAAGTAAAAGAAACAAAAAGAGAAAAGTATTAACACTATTCTTTTTGGTGTGCGTTAAGTTACACACTTTTTGGGTTATGATGTAAGCTAGATTATTTCGGATTTTACTTATGTCTTTAAATGATATGTTCAATTAAAATGCCATGAATAATGTACATGCTTGCTTATTTGGTGTGATGTTAATGATTTAGACGTCAGTCAAGTATGTAGTTGGCTAATGAATCATCCAAACTATTCATACTTCTAAGAACGTGGGTATATTCAATGTACTCAAATTGACGTTCTAAAAGATGTACCCGTAGAAACTTTCTAGATAGTGTAGGATTTTGAATCTGGTACTGACCATTTAACTGAGATACAACTAGTCCAGTTTTAGTATTATTCATCGGATTCCAAGGGTGATAGCCTCGACAAGAAACTCGATGATCCGAGAAAAAAACCTCCTGAACTCAAAATTTTGTCATTAGGTGTGAAAATCACCCATGCGGCGGAAGTAATGTTTTGAGAAATACGGCTGGTGCCATCCGCATATCCCAAATATGTGAAGGTTTCTTGTGCCATCTTCCAAAGTGACAATGTCAAGCAAGATAAGTGTGTGCCCAAAATAACTAATGTACAAAAGTTTATACAAAAATACAACATAATACAACAAAGGTTGTGAGGCATTAGTGCCTACGCGAATTATTTCTTCAGATAGAGACCATTTCTGATCTCTGACATAGGTTCTCCATCATAATTGATCAATTCATAAGCTCCTCTCGGTAATACAGTTTTGAATACAAGTGGGCCAAACCATTTTGGTACAAACTTCCCTTCTCCGATTTTATCTTGGTTTTGGTCATAAACTAAAACCAGATCTCCTTCATAAAAGACTCGGGGACGGGTAGACTTGTCATATTGCGTTTTAACCCTTTTCTTGTGTGTTTCTACATTTAGAGAGGCTTCCCTTATAGTTTCATCAAGAGAATGAAGATGGAGAATCCTTTCTTCTTTTGCAGAAGTCTTCGGTAGGAGTTTGACGACTATTTTTAGTGATGGGATTTCAAGTTACTCGTTTTCATGTAGAAATGAGTGAAAAGGATTATTATAAATTGATGGACCAATACCAAACGATTTGATGTGAGTTGGGTTTGCATGAGAGACAGAGCTATAGATCCTAGAGCTGGGTGCATTACGAGTCTTGACGGGGATTCAGAATCAGTTTGCAAACTTCATGCATGGGAAAATTTAAAAATAATATATGATATATCTTGACAGAGATCTTTAAAGATTAAAGTTACAATTAATAAATTTCCGGATCACCATTGATTTTCGAATAAAATACATAGATCATTATAAAGTAAAACGCAGATTCAGTAATCAGGGTGAGATGCTATCACAGGACGATTTTGATCCACACAAGAAAATACAAATCATTTTGTAAATTTAGGAATTGCCAAAGGAATGGATTTGTGCATAGCCTTAAGGGAGCAATTTATGATATTCAAATGCACAAAACAAGTATCCAAAAGGTGCCAAAAACAGAGATATGAAAACTGGTTTTAATGGAATGCAAATTGGATATAAATTTTTTGAATAAATAACCACAAAAATATGAGTAAAGGAGGTTCTAAAGGAGGTCTAATACTCTAAGTTCATAGGTTCTCAAGCCTAATCATAAAGAAAGAATATATAGGAGCAGATCTGAAGAAAGAACACCAAAAAAAATCAAGAAAAATCAAGAAATTTCAAGAGATTTCAACAAGTAGTATGGTCGCCAATCTGGTAATAGCAAATAGTGTAGGGACGTGTCTACTCTAGATATGCTATTTTACTAAGAAGTTGTGAGTTTCTATGTCACAAATTAAATGATTAATACAAGTTTCTTAAGATCTATATTCATCCATCAAACATTCATTAAGATCTAAAGCCATTTGAGGATTCAACTCAAGCATAATAAGCAAAATTCAAACCCTTGAATGGAAAAAACTTGAATCATTTCATATTAAAAAAAGGAAGAAGATACCTATTTACCATGTATCTTGATGTGCATCCTTCCTCCATTGCCATGAACTATCCTTTCTCCACCCTTGCCTTTGATGAAGATGAGCTCTCATTTCTTTAGAATCTCTCCAGCATGCCTTTTCTCCTCTTTTTCCTCTCTTACCATGCCCCAAATGCCTTTCTTCTATAGCATTGGGAAATGAGATTTCAAGTTACTCTTTTTCCATGTGGGATAATCTTTTTTTATTATTTTCTCTTAAAAAACCCACTTTCCATAGTTTATTAGGCTTTTTTCACAACTTAGCATATTTAAGTACTTTTTAATGCATTTTTGTGCATTTCTTCTCACTATCTGACTATTAGAGCTTTGATTTGAGCTTTTGGTGAGCATTTCAATCACTGAACTTTGTCTCTATTAAGATCCTTCATTCTTTACTCAATATTTCCAGTTATGGAAGTGGTGATCAAATCAGAGAGGATTGTTCTCTATAGTACTTGTTTTTGTCTTCATGTTGCGGGAGAATGGTAAAAGTATGCTTCCACCCTCACCCGGTTAAGGGTGTTAATTTGATTGTTAACATGTCATATGTCATATTCCAAGTCTCAGATAAGAATTTCGTGAGCCTTTGATTACTGTTTGGGAGCCCTGAATTCGCACTAGCTGTGTAATCCTAAAAGGCCATTTTATTTGTATTTTTGTGAGACTTGATCAGAAATTCATATAACTTTCTAGAATGATATTCTACTGTGTAATGACTGTAATTGAATTATATTTATCCTCTCCGAGTTAGAAACACCCATCCCCATCCTCCAGTCAAATATTACTCCCATGCTAGTATCCATATGTTGCGGGGCCCAGGAATGTTGGAGTAGATTGCAGGTTGCTACTATTGAAACATCATTGGTATCAGTACTTTTTGCATAGGTATCAGAAAATATCAGAGCCTCTCATCCATCCAAAGCCTTTGATCTATTCCATATTCAATCCATCTATCTTCCACAATCACTGTTTTAATTCATTCTGTGAAGTATAGAGTTTTTGTATCACTAATACTAGGTCATACATTAAAGTGGTATCAAAGCATGTTCCTCTAAACCTGATCTTGAATTAATTCTATGAGTCCAAGAAGATATTCAGATTCCAAGAAGGAAGGTTCCTTGTCAGAAGGAGAAGAGGAAGAGGAAATCAATTCCACTGAAGGAAAAATACAAGGAGAACCATATATGTCTCATAATGAAGATAAGGAAGAGTTCAAACTCTTTGTTCAATGCATGATGAAAGGTATTCAAGACATCTCTCTCAATATTGTTCAATTAGGGAAGGAGACCAAAGAATTCTTAGCTTAGCACCTATGAGGAAATATCGGAGAAGGGAGCAGCAATGGTACCCCACATGGCGAGAGGAAGAGCAGTGGTGGCCATATTTTCTCAAAAACTGGGCCTCACAATCACCCTGATGAATTCAAGATGGAAATTCCATATTAATCTAGGCCTACTATGCCCAAGTTCATTGAAGAACAAAGAGAAGAACCTGAGGTTCGAAATGGAGGTCTTGCTTCATGGGAGGCCAAGTATATTGAGTACCTTACATTGAATGAAGAATGCAGAAGTTATCTACCATTCAAAGACTTCTATGATCTGCAGTACAAGTACAACCCAAGAGGAGGCTTCAGAATGCAAAATCAGAACTGTGAACTCATAAATTCCATTGGTAAGATTTATTTACTGTATTTTTATGGTTCTAAAAAATGTACTGCTAACTCTTGGATTAAAAAACTTGACACATATTTTCAGTTGAATCCTATGGCTGAGAGAGATTCCCTCAAGATGGCTAGTCTACACTTAGATGGAGAAGTAAATGATTGGTGGTTTCATGGCCTAAAGACTCTTGGGGATGACCAAGTAACCACCTATGAAGAGTTCATAAGAAGGTTTGTTGAAAGATTTAAAAGAAGATATCCTGAGATCACCTTCAAAGAACTAGCACATGTGAAACAAACTAGAACTCCCGGACCTTACATCTCTGAGTTCCAAAATTTAGCTGTGATGGTCTTTGATATTTCAGAAGCTAGGCTGATCTTATTGTTTATTTAAGGATTATCAGAACCTTTGAAAGGCTTGGATAAATCCTATAGACCCAATACCTTTCAATATGCACTAAGTCGAACCAGATACTTGCAAGACTCTCTTCCAAGGATCAGATTTCTTCCAAGGATTGTTGGTCCTACTCAGTTCAAGAACCAAAGTCCACCCATGAAGAGTAATTCTGGAAATTTAAAAAACGATAACTATGCTAAGGACCGAGATGAGTTGAGAAGAAGGAATTTGTGCTTCACTTGTTAGAAGCCATGGGTTCCAAGACATAGATGTGCCAAAGGAAAGTCACACTACATTGAAGTTTACTCAGAGAGAAAATATGAGGAAGAAGAAGAAGAGGCCCCAATAGATGAAAAAGTGGCCTATGAGACTGCAGAAGAAGAACCTACTCCAGAGGTGAGCAAGGTTGCAGTACTCTCAGGAGCGCATCGCTACCATACACTCAAATTCAAGACAATCAGTCATTGTTTTAGTGGATGGAGGAGCAACACACAACTTCATTGATTCAACTCTGGTTGAAAGAAGGAAGCTACACACTGAAACATTTGGAGGCTTCACTGTTATCATTCCAGGTAATCATTCCATGAATTGTTGTAGATGGATTCCTAAATTGCATATTTGTATAGGAGAAGATACCATTACATATAGTTTTTAAGTTGTTGATGTGGATTATACTAACATGGCTTTGGGAGTACAATGGTTGCACTCCATTAGGAATCATTCAATAGACTAACAAATCCATGAAATGGCATTCAAGGGAGAAAATGGAAAAGAGATAGTGTTAAGGGAATCAACACCTATCCCAAACAAGTGGTAAGTGCACACATAATGGATCCATTATAAGGCATGGAGATATTGAATGGGATGCAGAATGCCTAATCACCACAAAGGGAAACTCATTTGAAGTATCCCATTATCCTAAAGACATTCAGAAGCTACCCCAAAAATCATAAGAAGGTGTTTGGGGACCTTCCTCATGGTAGGCCTTCGGATAGAGGAGTGGAGCATAGTATTGATTTGGAGATAGGAACCTCACCTATCAAGGTGCACCCCTACAAGCACCCAAAAAAATTCAAGGATGATATAGAGTGAACCATCAAGGAACTTCTTGAATTGGGGTTCATTAGACTGAGTTCAATCTTGCATGAACAGAGTGTTTAACAAGAAGCTCCATAAGTTTGTACTTGTTTTCTTTGATGATATTTTAATCTATAGTAGGACTTGGGAAGAGAATTTGCATCATTTGGATATTGTACTAACAATATTGGTAGATCAATATTTTTATGCAAAGATAACCAAGTGTGAGTTTGGAATGACTAATATTTTGTATCTTGGTCATGTGATTGGTCAAGATGGAGTTAAGGTTCACATGGAAAAGATCCAAGCCATTATAGATTGGCCTAGTCCTAAAAATCCCACTGAGCTAAGAGGGTTCATTGGGCTATGTACCTACTACCAGAAGTTTGTCAAGGGATTTTCCAAGTTGACATCTCCTTTGACATATCTCACTAAGAAAGGAGCTTTCCATTGGTAACAAGAATATGATAAAGTGTTCAACAAAATGAAGGAGGTAATGAGCAATTGTCCTATTCTTGCACTTCCAGATTTTTCTCAACCTTTTTTTCTTGAGTGTGATGCTTGAAGGAATGGGATTGGAGCAGTCTTGATGCAAAATAAGCACCCTTTGGCATTTGAGAGCATAAAATTGCAGCCACATAAAAGGTTGTATTCAGTTTATGACAAAGCGATGCTAGCCATCATGCATGCGCTATTCAAGTTCAGACAGTATTTGGTGGGAGGTAAGTTTATTATCAAGACTAACCACAACAATTTGAGGCACTTCTTAACCCAAAATGAGTTGAATGATAGGAAACATAAGTGGGTAAGAAAGGTACAATAATTTGACTTTGATATTGAATATAAGAAGGGTAAGATGAACATTGTAGCTGATGCACTTTCTAGAAAACCCACACTTGCATTGCTCAAATTTCAAGATGATTGGAAAATACAGCTTGGGGTAGAATACACCAAGAATCAGTTTGCTTGTGATTTATTTGATGGATTGATTCATGATTATGCTTATAAGATCCTCAATGATGTCAGTTATTATAAGGATAGGATATTTGTAGTTCCATAATCCATCCTAAAGAATAATATTCTTGAAGCTTCCCATGATGTGCCTCTAGCAGGTTATCCAGGGTTTGTGAAGACTTACAGGAAACTGAGGGAAATGTTCATATGGAAAGTGCTGAAGAAGGAAGTGATGGAGTATGTCAGATCATGTATGGCATGTTAGAAAAATAAAGTGGAGCATACTCATCCAACAGGGCTCCTACAACCACTCCCCATTCCTCAGCAAAAATGGGAGAGTGTATCAATGTATTTCATCATTGGGCTTCCCAAAAGCCAAGGAAAAGACAATATTTTTGTTATGGCTGATAGGTTGACTAAATATGCACATTTATTTGCTATCACCAATAATATTGTAGCCATCCAAGTGGCTGAAATTTTCATCAAATAATTCTTCAAACTTCATGGAATACCCAAGTCCATCATCAGTGACAGGGATAATAAGTTTACTAGCAATTTTTGGCAAGAACTGTTCAAGTTAGTAGGAACAAGTTTGGACATGAGCACTAGATACCATCCACACACTGATGGCCAAACAGAGAAATTGAACCAATGTCTAGAAGGGTACTTAATAAACTATGTCACCGGCCAACAAAAGTCTTGGACTACTTGGCTCCATTTGGGAGAGTTTTGTTACAACACTACTTTTCATCTCTTGATTGGTATGTCTCCTTTAAAAACTCTTTATGGAAATGATGAAATTAAATTTGCTGACATTATATTTGGTGATTGTAAGACACAAGAAGCAAAGTATTTTCTCCAATAGAGTCAAGACATACTCATGACTCACAATGACAACTTGCACGTAGCATAGAATCGATAGAAAATGCATGCAGACAAGCATAGAGTTGAGCGAGCTTTCCAAGTTGGAGATCTGGTATATTTGAGGTTGCAGCCCTATATAAATCCCTCATTGAAGTATAAAGGGGCTGATAAGTTTCATCTAAGATTATATGTCCCCTACCAAGTTTTGAGAAAGATTGGTGAAGTGGCTTATGAGCTAGAGTTTCCTCCGAGCAGTCGGATTCACAATGTTTTCCATGTGTTCTGTTTGAAGAAAGCAGTAGGGCATCAATTCAAAAATTCACAAGAATTTCCACCCCTTTATGATGAAGGGAATTTGATGATCACTTAGAGGATTTTGGAAGTTCGAGAGAAGAATCTAAGGATAAAAATCCTTAAATAATGTTTGGTGCAGTGGGAAGGACTTCCTAGTGAGGATGCTACTTGGGAAGGGGAACATATCTTACAGCATCCCAATTTGAAATTGCTTGAGGACAAGAAATATTGGGTGGGGAGTACTGTCATTTCCCCTCAACAATGAGTAGTGGAATAAGTTCCTAACCAATCAATCCCTGGGGTTGAGGAGACAACTTCATGACCATGGGGTTAATTTTGGAATTTCTAGGCAATTAATTAATTAGACTATGCAATAAATGTTATCCTAAGTTTAATTATGCACACAGATAATTTAATTTTATTCATTTAATATTTTTATGTGGAATAAATGAGGATAATACTCCACTAGGGCGCATTAGTGGATAAGGTTGGTTGAGGAGAGACTTGGAGAAGAATTCAAAGAGAAAAATACATAAATCTAGAAAATCAGGAAAAAGGAAAGAAAGGAGGAGCAAATCAGGAAAAGAACCACAAAGAAGAAAGCATAAAAAAGGAAGAAAGCATGAAAGTTGGAAAAGAAGGAAAGTTCAGAAAAAGAAGAAAAAGAAGAAAAATCCAAAGCAGAAAGTAGAAAGGAAACCAAAAAAGGAAAAAGGAGGAAAGCAAAGCAAGGAAAGGAAAAGAAGGAAAGCTAGCTTTCCTTATCCACTAACGAGGGCGCATTAGCCATGAAGACTTGATAATAAAGTCATCTAGTATCCATAAATAAACCAGTGCGCACCACATTCACATATATTTTCAGTTTGAGAATTGGTATGAGAGCAATGTTTCCTCAGAGACTTGGGAGATGTGCCCCTGATCAATTTTGGGAGATGTGCCCCAGCTTTCTGTGAGAGGATGATGGAATTCATCCATTATCATTGATTTTATTTTTATTTCTTGTATCTGATCAAGTTGAATCTGAATTTCATAAGAAGCATCATCCAGTTCATGGTTCAAATATCCAAGCTTCTTATGGATTTCTAGAGCTAGATTCTTATGTAGTGGAAGAGAGATATTTCCATAATGTTTTGAGATCCCCCTTGGCCCATTTATGATGTATTAAAAGTTAATATAATCCTATGATATCATTCAGATCAATTCAAATTACAGAATTCATATTTATTCTCATATTTCTCCACCCCTTCTAGATTTAGCTAGAATTTGACTAGTTTCCAGTATGCATTAAATAAATGAATGATTATCGATCCAAATGAAGTAATTATTGTTCCTAGAGTTTCTTAATATTTCATATTTCATGTTCCAAGTCTCACATAATAATTTATTGAGCCTTTTAGTACTTTTTGGGAGCCCTGAATTCGCATTAGTTGTGTAATCCTAGAAGGCCATTTTACTTGTATTTTTGTGAGACTTGCTCAGAACTTCATATAAATTTTTGGAATTCTATTTTACCATGTAATGAATTTAATTGAATTATATTTAGCCTATCTAAGTCAGAAACACCCATCCCCATCCTCTAGTCAAAGATTCCTCCCATACTAGTCTGCATATGTTGAGGGGCCCATGAGAATTGGAGTAGATTGAAGCTTGCTGCTCTTGAAAAATCAATGGTATTAGTACTTTGTGCATAGGCATCATAAAATATCATAGCCTCCCATCCATCCAAATCCTTTGATCTAGTCCATCTTCAATCCATTTAGCTTCCACAATCACTGTTTTAATTCATTGTGTGAAGTATAGAGTTTTTGTATCACTAATCCTAGTTGTTACATTACAAAATGGCACATAAATCAGAAATGTGTCACACAGGAAGTATTCATAACTAAGTTGAAATATGCAAGAACCCTACAATAGACCTCATTGCAAATACAAGAACCCCAGATGGCCTATACATAAAAAAAAAAGCTTGCAACAAATAATATTCACAACCAAAGAACACTATTTAAGATGGAATTGCGAGTACAAGACCTGAGATGGTCTATCCATAAAAAAATGTGTGAATGAGATAATAATCATGAATGATAGAAGAAG
Source organism: Larix kaempferi (assembly GCA_027924585.1). Classification (NCBI taxonomy): domain Eukaryota; kingdom Viridiplantae; phylum Streptophyta; class Pinopsida; order Pinales; family Pinaceae; genus Larix; species Larix kaempferi. The sequence goes on from BSBM01001889.1 coordinate 377,242, forward strand.
AGGTCCGTTCATTTCATTGCATTATAACTAGAAGAAGGTGATATTACATGGTATTTTATTGCATTACATTCCTTCTTAATTACAAATTCAAACATCCCAAACAAAGTGGAAAAAGGTTTCAACTTTGCTTTTGTTAAGGATAAGTTGTAGAGAGGAACAACGCTGAATCATCATATATATCAACTTCAATATGCTTAATATATGAAGGAACTAGAGAACCATGGTGTCCCACAAATATTCACAAATACCCTTGTCGTGAAAGTGAATTAAACAAAGAGATAATATGCACAAAAGAAATTCCAAGGGTAAAGCATATAATGAACATTATAAGCCCATAATGTCAATGAAAAAACATGACATGATACATGAAATGATAGAAGAGCATGAAATATGAAATTTCCTTTACACACAAACAAGGGTTAGCAACAACATATAGATATTGAGCAAAAATTGGATCAACCAAAAAATTATATCATTTATATATGAAAAATATATCCATTAAGCAATTGTCTTAGGCAAAGGTTGGCTTCTTGTCATCACCATGATAATATGCTAGAGATACTTGCCTCTAAAAATGTCAAAACATCTTCCACACAAGAAGGTTAGAGACAAGTAAAAAAAGAACATGAGACAACCTCTAGAAACATGATGATTAAAACTCAAACAAAACCCTAATGCAAACAAGATATGAAGCTAATGGAAAAAATCATATAAGAAAATAGTTAATATAATTGAAATTCATCACCAAATGAAACCATGTAACAACTTACCGACGGATCTACGAACCCACAATAGAAACATAAAAAAAAATTCATGTTTTGGAGAACTTTTCTTGGAAAATAGGGCCCATGCACTTTCTCTATGGACGGGGTGTCTGGGTAACAAATCCCATGTTCTTTTCTAGTCTACAAGGCGCATGTGTAAGCACTTCGAGTGAAGGAAAGGTGTATGGGTGCCCCCCAAAATTGCTCGAAATTGAAATTTGTGAAAGAATTTGTTGTCCTTAACGGAAACCTATGATCAAACACAACCAGAGATGAAAAAACAACTAGAACAATTACCATAAATATATATCCTTGATAGAAAGTTAGTTTACAATGGATTTTAATTCATATCTATAGAAAAAATCAAGAAAAACATGAAAATTTTCTGAAAATTAAATTGTGAGGGTTAGGGTTTTAAGAAAAAATATTAAGCATGTAGAAAAATGACTAGATATAAATAAAAACCAAAAGGGTTGTATATATCTGATGGAAAATATACTAAATAAGGATCCCCCTCCCAAAAAAAAATGAAGAACTTTGTGCTTGTAAACAAATTAACAAAAAATAACTGAAGAAGGTAGAGCATAGTAACCAGCACTCATACCATGTTAGAATATTGCAAAATATGTAGTAAACATACAACAATATATTTACCAACAAGTAAAACAATAGCAAGAATCTATTAGTTTAGCCTTCTATCCATACAAGCACCATATAATCAAAATAAAAAGTAAGAGACAAGAGAAAAAGAATGATACACCAAATATATGTGGTAAAATCCTAAATGGAACATACATAAGAAAGTATTATCTTCTTATTCTTTAGAAATAACCAATCTTACGCTTGAGCTCCACTCCACATATGCTTCTCACAACTTTACAATAGCATTCAATAGAATGCACAACTTTCTATCCAAATGGGTCTCCTTCACCTCTATTATATAACTTGAGGTATGGAAGAATTACATCCCATAATACATGTGGGATAAATGATTTTCCACCTCCTTATATAATGAATGGTAATAAGAGAGTTTATTACATGATGCATGTGGGATAACTCCATTTTATAGTATTAGATTTATTTATGCATTCTTTGATAGATATGATCATTATAGAACCAACAACACCACAAAAGTCATCATTACAAATTCCAACATGATTAACAACGGAAGCGAGTCTTCATAAGTGTTATGATACCATGGTTGACTAAAATGAGGTAAAAACCTTAAGAAATCGCGCACACAAACGAATCACAGATCAACACATTGATGATTTACATGGTTAAAACCTTCAGAGAGGGAAACATTCCATGACCTCGGGAAAATAGCTACTTGAGGCAATTATTAATGCAAAAGAAAAATATTTTGCATATAAATTGCTCACAATCAATCATCAATCAAATGACCCTCCATGCTCTTTATATAGAGATCATGGACCAATTGGTTGTTAATCCATGGATCAATAGCTATTAAAATCAAGGTGAAGATGAACCATCGAATCACTTTATGTTTAGAACATATCGTGACTATAGAATTACTTAAGTACAAATACACACTAAAAAACCACACTCTAGACCAAATTAATCTTAATTAATTGAGTATCTAAATATCCTAACAAAATATGGATTTAATAACCATAAATCAAAACATTTACAAAAAGTTTAATAACTTCTTAGTTATTTTCATAACATAGTAATCCTAAAATGACATTCATTTATTTTAATGCAACAAATATATGCTAGAGTTAAATATTTCTCTCTTTTACACATCCATAACATGTATCTATATGTCATTTTGAGTTAGAGTTTCTTATAGATGCACACATATTTTTAGGTTAGATTGGAGCTAGTTTATGATATTTTATTTGATTGTTATCACAATTTTATGCATGCCAATCAGGGTTTCATTGTAGCACATGATGAGTTATATATATTTAGTGTTTCAGTGTAGCACATGATGAGGTGTATATATATATAAGGGTGAGTAAGCTAAGAATTTTCACATTTTATTGATCTTTTATAGTTTGACCTTCGAGCAACCATAAAATGCTCAGCTATTTAGATTTATAAGGAAATAGACTTATTGAACTCGTTGGTCTTCATAAATTGATATAATTTACATATAGTTATTAATTAATTGAATGATTTTTAATTTAAATCATTAATTATAATAATTGATTTCATCTAAGGACAATCTGATTATAGTATTGGTTAATGATAATGAGAGGATATTAACCTAATAAGGTTGCTTATACTTTTTTACAATATTATTAAAATTGATAATGATAAATTTCATAATATTTTTTATATTAATTTGATCAAAATAGCAATTAATGTTATTTGCAATTTTTATACTAAGTACAAAAATGTCTGTGAAGCCAAACCAAGTTATGAAATTTAACTAAGTAAACATTACACAACATTGAAAATATTCCATAGCCTACTTACTTACTTTTCCAAAATTTTAACTTACTTATATTGAAACCAGTAACTTTGTCATCCTGAAGGAAAGAAAGAGATGTAGCATCAATGCCAATAATATCTTTTTTAATAATTATATTTCTAGTTTTTATGTCGATTATAATTTTTTTTTGTAACATCTTTTTATTAAATTCACGAATTAAATGTAAATAACAAAAAAAACAATGTATTGTTGAAATCAATACAAACAATCAAATCAATATGTATTTTAACAAATTTGAGTATAGATGTAAATAACAAAAACAACCCATTGCTAAAATCAATGCAACAATGTTTTTTTAATTAAATTGATAAATTCAATGCATACATGTAAAAGACAAAAAAATGCATTGTTGAAATCAATGCAACGAATCAAATCAATATGCATCTTGTGTTTTTTAAGAACGTTTGTTTGTGGTCTATTAAACAATGCATTGTTGAAATAAATGCAAGAATATTTTTTTATTAAATTGATAAATTTAGTGCATACATGTAAAAAAAAAAACACAATGCAGTGTTGAAACCAATGCAACTAATCAAATCAACATGCATATTGTGTTTTTTAAGAACATTTGTTTGTTGTCTATTGGTATGTAGTGAGATAATTGGGATTAAGGTTCAAAACCCTTCTATTTTTTCTATTTCTTTTACTTCTTTTGTTTCTACTTCTTATGACCACTATAATATATTTATTTTATTTTATTTCTTATTTTTATAATTTTTATGTCAGCTATAATATTTCTTTACTTCTTTATCTTTTTTACTTATTATATTTCTAGTTTTTATGTCGGTTACAATATATTTTTTTGTAACATATTTTTATTAAATTGATGAAATCAATATATAGATGTAAATAACAAAAAAAAAACAATGCATTGTTGAAATCAATGCAAATAATCAAATCAATATGCATCTTATGTTATTTAACAACATTTGTGTGTGGTCTATTGGTAATCAGTAAGGCGATTGGGCTTGTGTTAACCTAGAGACCAAGGTAAGGTTCAAAACTCTTTTTGCTTGGAATTATAGTTAGTTATCAAATCTAACTATTATTATAGCCGCATTTTAACAAATTTAGGTTTAGATGTAAATATCAAAAACAACCCATTGTTGAAATCAATGCAACAATGTTTTTTTAATTAAATTGATAAATTCAATGCATACATGTAAAAAACAAAAAACAATGCATTGTTGAAATCATTGCAACTAATCAAATCAATATGCATCTTGTATTTGTTAAGAACATTTGTTTGTGATCTATTTAACAATGCATTGTTGAAATCAATGCATCAATGTTTTTTTTATTAAATTGATAAATTCAATAAATGCATGTAAGAAACAAAAACAAAAAAACAATGCATTGTTGAAATCAATGCAATGAATCAAATCAATATGCATCTTGTGTTTTTTAAGAACATTTGTTTGTTGTCTATTGGTAAGTAGTGAGATGATTGGGCTTAATGTTCAAATCTCTTCTATTTTTTCTATTTCTTATGTCGGCTACAGTAATTGTTTTTACTTCTTATGCCTACTATAATATATATATATATTTTTTTTTATTTCTTATGTTTCTACTTTTTATGTGATGTATAATATTTTTTACTTCTTATATTTCTAGTTTTTATGTCGGCTATAATATATTTTTTGTAAGGTTTTTTTATTAAATTGATGAATTCAATTTATAGATGTAAATAACAAAAAAAAACAATGCATTGTTGAAATCAATACAACAAATCAAATCAATATGTATCTTGTTCAACAATGCAATGAATTTATAAGGTTCAAATCCCTTCTATTTTTTCTATTTCTTATGTCGGCTATAATATTTTTTTTTGTTAAATTTTCAGAATTTACTTCAATCTGATCTAGGATCTTAACTGAGAGAACAACATGTACAGCATATCTACAGCATATCAATTATGCAAGCACACAAGAGACACAAAGATTTACTTGGGAAAAACCATAAAGGTGAAAAACCCCAATAACTTCCTCAGAGATAGATAGAGCAATGATACAACCAACCATAAGAGATAGACACAACCTAGCAGCAGATCCTCCTCCTCCATAAGTGCGCCACTCCTCCTTGAGTGCATGTGTGAGAAGTGAGTGTGTAAATAGAGTGCCTCCCGCACTCTATTTATACTTGACTTGACTTGCCTTTTTACCTAACTCATGTAGGCTCGAACTTAACCACATAACATAATGCTAACTGGGCCGACCCCCAATAGGGTGGTCTAATAACCCTTTGACCCACATGGCCGACCCCCAATAGGTTGGTCTAATAACCCTTTGACCCACATGACTTATACAGGGCCGACCCCAAACAAGGTGGTCTAATAACCCATCAAGTATAAGTTAAGACACTTACAATATAAATGACGACACTTCCTTATAGAGGAATAATACCATCTCTATAGGAATACAATATACATATATGTGAAATACATTCTGAAGTTACATATACATCAACACTCCCTCTTAACTAGGAAGGTATTTCTCAGCACAGTTTTTCTAGCACAAGTCATCTTCTCTGGATCATCGTCACTGGATAATCGTCATCGAGTCATCATCATCGTCACTGCTTCTGCTATCTCAATCAATCTCTGAATCTACTCGTCATAGGAAGTTCTACAGAGCCAGTCCTTTTTCATACTGGATGTAGGCCCACCACCTGCAGGTCTTCATCATCATTGGCCATACTGTGGAATCCTCAGGACTTATTACGTGCGTCACAAAACCTCGAAAGAGCATCCCAGGATGTTACAGGTACACAACTCCGACCTGTAGGATCTCCCAGGGCGCTATTACATGTGACCCCACCACAAAACCTCAAAAGAGCATCTCAGGATGTTACGGGTACACAACTCCGACCTGAAATCTCCCAGGGCACAAATTACATGTGGTCCACCACAAAACCTAGCAAGAGCATCTCAGGATGTTACGGGTACACAACTCTGACTTGAAATATCCCAGGGCACAAATTACATGTGGTCATGGCAAAACCTCGAAAGAGCATCTCAGGATGTTACGGGTACACAACTCCGACCTGAAATCTCCCAGGGCCCAAATTACATGCCATAGGACAAAACCTCGCAAGAGCATCTCAGGATGTTACGGGTACACAACTCCGACCTGAAATCTCCCAGGGCACAAATTACATGTCCTCCCACAGCAATGTCTCGAAAGAGCATCCCAGGCTGTTACGGGTACACAACTCCGACCTATAGGATCTCCCAGACATGCTCATCTGCACAACCTGATCCACGGCCACAGAGTATCAACCTGATACTCACCATACATCGTCCTGATGTACTCATGATCATCCTAATCATCATCACTGCAACGTCCTGCTGCATGTCATCTGGAGCAACATCTTGAAGCTCATCATCCATGATCATCCTGATCATCACTGCAACATCCTGCTGCATGATCCACCTGATCATCAATGCATCCACCTGATGCATACCAAGTATCTACCTGATACATATCATTATACATGATCCTCCTTATCATACAATGTATCCACCTGATACATGATACATATCACCATACATGATCCACCTGATCATACAATGTATCCACCTGATACATATACAGATACATGGTCCAAGCATCCAACATGATGCATATACAAAATACATACACATGATCCAACTGATCATATCCAGCATCCAACATGATGCATACATACATAAATGATCCAACTGATCATATCCAGCATCCAACATGATGCGTACATACATAAATGATCCAACTGATCATATCCAGCATCCAACATGATGAGTACATACATAAATGATCTAACTGATCATATCCAAGCAGAAACTAGAACATCATCCTGATGCCCATTATCCAGCGCTTACATCCATAGCCATGTGAAGGATCCTCCATCCAACATGCTTGGAATGGCTTCAGCAAATGTGTCCATCACTTCTTCCTCGAAGTGTCCTCGATCTGAAGAACCCCAAGCCTCTCTCTGAAGTACTCGAACTTCACTCTGGCTAGCGGCTTCGTCAGCACATCTGCAATCTGCTCGTCTGTCGCAACATATAGGAGCTTCACAGCTCCTCTCTGCACCATATCCCTGATATAGTGATATTTGATCTCTATGTGTTTCGACCTGTCATGAAACACTGGGTTCTCGGACAGCTTCACACAACTCTGGTTATCATAGAAGATACCAGTAGCCTCCAATGGGAGATCAAATAACCCAGACAGTAGCTTCCGTAGCCATACTGTCTCACAACTAGCTGAACAGGCTGCAACATACTCTGCCCCAGCTATACTCAGTGCTACACAGGACTTCTTCCTGCTAAACCAAGAGATCACACCTGATCCCATACTGAAGCAACACCCAGATGTGCTCTTCCTGTCTGCAGCACTGCCATCCCAATCTGAATCAACATAACCCTGCAGGTTAAACTTTTGATTCTCCTCATACCTGAGCCCATAATCCACTGTACCCTTCAGGTACCTCAGAACATGCTTTACAGCAACCAGGTGAACACTCCTCGGATCCATCAGGAACTGGCTCAATGTGTTCACAGCAAAGCAAATGTCTGGTCTCGTGTTCGTCAGGTACATCAAGGATCCAATCATCTGACGATACAAAGAGACATCAACCGGCTCAGATGAAGCATCACATAGAAGCTTCAGATTCGATGCCATAGGTGTGGCCATATCCTTGCAGTCCATCATCCCGAACCTCTTCAGGATCTCTACTACATACTTCCCTTGTCCAAGGAAGATTCCATATGCACTCTGCCACACCTCCATGCAAAAAACAAATAGTGCATCATCCCCAAGTTCTTCATCTCGAACTTGGCAGAAAGCTTCCGCTGCGTGTCGGCAATCAATCTATCTTTACCTGTAACAAACAGGTTATCTGCATACAAAAGTAGTATCACTGGATTTCCTTCTTCAACCTTGTAGAAAAGGTTGGAATCTGCTTTACTCTTGGTAACGCCCAAACTGGATAGAAAGTTGTCTATCCTACCATACCAAGTTCTGCACACATATATGACTACACCATGCTGTCTTGAGATCCATCTAGTACATCTTCTATTTCATCACTTTTATATTTCTCAATGCTACCATCTGCAACATGCTTGATATGATAGTTCCATTTGGAAGTCATAACAAACTTCCCTTCATGTCTTGGGACTACATCCCAAACATCATTCTTCATGATCGACGGATCATGGCATTCCATTTCTTCATCCCAGATCCTGGGAACTTCAATATCTTCAATAAATAAATTTGTTGCTGAACAAATGTTGTAGTTCTTCTTTTGTAGGAGATGGCATATGATCTTTCCTGCACAACAAGTTAAATTGCATGATTAGAAAACATCTCATAGTTTTCAGAACAAATTCTTACACATAAATAAATATGTCATACAGTCATGCAATTATCTTAGCCAATGCTTCAATACAACATTTATCCATATCCCGTAACTTTCTAGATGCCTTCCAATCTCTACCAGAACATTGTTAAGAGTGTGCACAACTCCCAACATGTCAGCAAAGAGGTTTCATTCTAGATAAGTAGCAATGGAATGTTGTACAGTGCCATAGGCTACTTACCCATGCATATTAGTAGTATACTGTTCATTAATGTAATTATTCTAATATGCACAATACATATCCTATGTCTAAGACCATGAGCATATACATCATTGAACAATTTTATTTAAACAAACAAATATGTAAGAAATGATAATTAAAATACTTATCTTTGTTTGTTCGTTAGGTGGACTCCCTCTGAGTCTTCGCTTCCTTGCAGGAGCTGCTGGAGTCCTAATCTGAAGTAGCTTCTTCTACACCTTTCTGTTGTGGAATGTAGAGAGATGGAAAACTCCCTCTGAATATATGCATCCTTGCATAAACCACTAGAGTGTACTCCCTCTTGATCTTTTCTTTCTGGATTACCTGTTCTTGAACTCATATTCATCCTTGGTCCCTATGCATGCTTATTAGTATCATGAATGTGTTATCCTTGTGATCTCATATAAAATCATACATTCATTAGTATACTATTAAAACACAATAATCTCAAGCATGTATAGTCATGATCATTTCAAACAGAAATAATAAGCATTAGCATTCAAGGTTTATGTAGGATTCTTATGGTTAGTCAAATCATAAGAAACATAACATGTCTAAACCTGTAATTACTCAAACCTATGACTCTTTAGGTTAGTTCAATCATCCATCAAGATAAGAGATATAATATGCATAAAACCATGATTATTCAAACCTATGACTCTTCAGAAATAATCATTATCAACAACAGTATAAGATCCTAACACAAGGTAGGATTCTAGCTTGATATAGGAAAAACATACCTGGATTAGCATGCTAGCTATTTATGTCTAACATACCCGTATAATGTCTTTTGTTTCTCTTCAGTGACTTGTGCTAGTAACCTGCATGTCTCATAAGTTAACCATTGTATAAACAAGTTATACATACCTCGTAAATGGATCTTGTATGAGATCCATGACAATGGATGAATCTTTGTCCTCATGTTATCATGATCATATGTTCTTGGACCAGAACATGATTTGTCTTTCTTGGTGTACCTTTCATGTTAGTAGACAACATAAACCTCATACAACACCATAATGCATTAGTACAATCATAAGTGTCAACACCCTAACCAGTGAATATCTTCTATCATGCATTCATAATTTTGTTAAGGTTATACGACAAATATAAAATCAAAAATGTACTAACCGTAATAACATGAAGACAAACATACCATAAACTTAATCATGGACAAATATCGAAACATACCTCAATGAGTCATACCTGTCGAGATCGCTTGTAATCTTCTTATGTAAGGCCTTATCCTCATCTCCCTCTGAGACAGGAACTTCTTCACTTATGCAGGTGACCAATCCATCTTCTTCTAGGATTAACCCAATCCACTTGATTTGCAAGAACTAGACTTGGAGCTGGATATGGGTTTGTCAGAGAAACCCCAAAAATTTAAACTTTGAATTTTAAACTTCTGAAAGGATAGAAATATGCGCCTTGATGAGTTGATCAAACTGGTATATTTAGAATTTGAAAACTGCAAAGTTTCACTCCTCAATTTTGCCTTTGAAACTTCTGGATTCACTAGATGTGACCCTGAACTGGGGTTTGATGAATCCCACTCTTCTACCCAATCAAAAAGTTTGATCCAAATCTCTAAGCTTCTATTTTTCTGAGGAGCTTCCAACCGTGGTCATAGATTTCAAAAATTCCCATTTTTACAGAAGCCCTAATTTTCCACTTTCCTGATCAAAGTCCCGAACTAGGGTCTGATCAAGCCCGGCCTTCTGCCCAACCAAAAATTCTGATCTTGGTCTCTAAATTTTTATTTTGATGAGTAGCATTCAGCCGTGGTCTCTGATTACAAAAATTCCAACTTTCTCCAAAGCCCTAAATTTCGGAAGCCATGAATGAAGGTACCAAAAAATAATTATGTTTTGACAGAAATATGTACCTGATTGTTTCTGGTGTAACTCCAAAATTTTTGATCCACAGGGTCTGAAAAAGTTTTCTGAGATAGCCTGACCTGTTAGCTTTCCATCCTAATAGGTCTGACCTCAATTGGATTTTATGAGAGAGAGTTATGCCAAATGTCGCAACGTGACCTGTTTTGGGATAATACAGGAGAGCGAAATTGTACGGCGTGCCACGTGTCACTGTTTCAACTTCGGCCTCTGAAAATATTTTTTGCGATATCTCAGCCTGTTATCTTTCCATCCTGACAGGTCTGACCTCAATTGGATTCTCTGAGAGAGAGTTATGCCAAGTGTTGCAACGTGACCTGTTTATGGGATAATAGAGGAGAGAGAAATTGTATGGCGTTCCACGTGTCACTGGTTCACCTTCGGCCTCTGAAAACGTTTTATGAGATAGTACAGTCTGTGTGCTACCTGTCACTTTTTACGAAATTTCATTTGGAGCTTCCTAGCCCAAGTCATGACCTTTTTCCCAAGGTCACCTGATTTTAACTCAGATCTGGAAGAGGCAGAAACCCTATATTGCACAGATCATAAATCACAAAGTACAACGAATTAGAGGTTGTCCTTTGGACACAAGGTACCTGGAGATTTAATATTTGTCCTGTAACAATTTCAGATCCGAAAACTTTTCCAAAACGGATTTATAGCGAAAGTTCTACGATGACTGGTTTTTGCTATATCAAGCCCTAGCATCGTAAGTGCAACAAGTGTCATACATGCCATATCATGCCTTCTTTCAGGCTAGCTCTGATACCATGTTAAATTTTCAGAATTTACTTCAATCTAATCTAGGATCTTAACTCAGAGAACAACATGTACAGCATATCTACAGCATATCAATCATGCAAGCACACAAGAGACACAAAGATTTACTTGGGGAAAACCATAAAGGTGAAAAACCCCAATAACTTCCTCAGAGATAGATAGAGCAATGATACAACCAACCATAAGATATAGACACAACCTAGCAGCAGATCCTCCTCCTCCATAAGTGCGCCACTCCTCCTTGAGTGCATGTGTGAGAAGTGAGTGTGTAAATAGAGTGCCTCCCGCACTCTATTTATACTTGACTTGACTTGCCTTTTTACCTAACTCATGTAGGCTCGAACTTAACCACATAACATAATGCTGACTGGGCCGACCCCCAATAGGGTGGTCTAATAACCCTTTGACCCACATGGCCGACCCCCAATAGGTTGGTCTAATAACCCTTTGACCCACATGACTTATACAGGGCCGACCCCAAACAAGGTGGTCCAATAACCCATCAAGTATAAGTTAAGACACTTACAATATAAATGACGACACTTCCTTATAGAGAAATAATACCATCTCTATAGGAATACAATATATATATATGTGAAATACATTCTGAAGTTACATATACATCAACAGTTTTTTATGTCAGCTATAATATTTTGTACTTCTTATATTTCTAATATTTTTTTTACTTCTTATATTTCTTGTTTCTATGTTGGCTATAATATTTTTTTTTTACATCTTTTTATTAGATTGATAAATTCAATGTACAGATGTAAATAACAAAAAACAATGCATTGTTGAAATCAATGCAAGCATATTTTTTATTAAATGCATAAATTCAATGCATACATGTAAAAAACAATGCATTGTTGAAATCAATAGGCATATTATGTTTTTTAACAACATTTGTGTGTGATCTATTGGTAAATCAATTGGCTATAATATTCTTTTTAATTCTTTGGTTTATACTTCTTATGTCCAGTATAATACTTTTTTTTACTTCTTTATCTTTATTTTTTATATTTCTAGTTTTTATGTCAACTATAATATTTTTTTGTACTTCTTTATTTTTGTACTTCTTATGTTTCTAGCTTTTATGTCGGTTACAATATCATTTTTTATATCTTTTTTTTTACTTATTTATTGTATGTCGGGTATAATATTATGTTTCTACTTTTCATAACCACTATAATATTTTTTTAACTTCTTTATTTTATGTCAGCTATAATATTTGGGACAGACGGACACATCCCTCCCACCCGGGCTGTAGAAATGCGCCTCTCAGTGCAATGAATGGGTTTGTGCTACCACACATAGTGTGAGGGTTGGGATGGAAGACCGCCTGTAGACATGAGTTCACATTATTAAAATGAATAATAAGGACAATGCCATTGTTACTTAGTTTTAGGACTAAACCCAAAAACCCTAGGGAAAAAAATCATGCATCAAGGAGTGAGGGAAGTTTTCCACTAAGTTAATTGTAGTTATATATCCTGATTATGTTAGCCTATGATTATAGATTATTATGGTATTTCATCTAGGTTTAGATTAAGTTTTACCAACAAAATAATAAAGGAGAGAAACCAAAAAATGAAGGATAATTTATTTAAATTCCTTTAATGCACTAGAAACCTAATGTTGGAGAATGTAAACAAAAGTGTGGAAAGAACTCACTAGGAATTATGTTATGAGGTGTTTAAGCCACTTGGGCTCAAGAAGAGGTCCCTATAAAGGTGTCAGAGATGACAGACATGAGTTATGATATAGGAGGGTAGCAAGAAAAGAGAAACACATCAAAGTGAAAATAATAGTATTAACAACAGAAAATCAATGCTACATAATGAAGTAACCTGCTAGTGTGTGTACCGCTAGTTAATGCCCAAAAATGGTGATAGAGTAGTCTCCATTGTTTGGATTTGTTTAATCTCTTGTTAGGAATAGCATCATAGAGCAATAAAAATAAAAATGAATGCAAAAATAAAACACAGAAGAGCACAATACAAAAGTGAAACCAATATATGTGGTTCACCCGATATGGGCTACATCCACTGAGAAATAACTAGTCCTTCCTTTATTTCATCCAAGAAAATGAAGGGATAAAACCTATAACACATTTGTTGCAACCTCCTCTTCACTCTTTCACAGTATCTCTCACACTCTACACAACTGTAATACAATTCCCTCATAAAAAGAGGGTTACTTTCTAGGGAGAAAAGCATCAACATAACTTCTATCGTTCGATCTATGACGTAATGATGAAAATCCAGATTGACTACGAAATTACAATATTTCACAAGGAATTTTTCTCAAAAAATTATCTTGAGGGAGGAGGGTTCCAAAAGGTTGTCACCATCTCCCCTAGACCCCCTGGAAACATTAGTTCAATGGGAAATCCCCTACACACCCCCATGTTAAGATCTAGGATCAAAAAACAACTTAAACAAGACCTTTGAATCAAAAATATAATCAAACTCCACAACCAACAACTCTTCACTTCTACATAAAGCCTTGATTCCCTGATAAGTAGTGAAAAGAGTGAAACCACAACACACATATGTGGGGAGTATGATTCAAGGATATGTAAGACAAATAAAGGAAGAAAGGAATAAGAATCATGAGATGTATGGAAAGCAAGAATGTTGATATGGGGGACAAGCAAGCTTAAGTACCATGCAAGTAACCAATACCAATTAATTATTTAAATGTAAATGAAAATATGGTGCAATTAAAATAACCATTATGTAAGTGATATAATAGTTAAGTTATGATAATAGATATATTAAGGAAATCTAACTACCATGTTATTGAAATAGTATCTAGAGCATGAATTAAGGCATAAGTAATCCTAACTACCAAAATTAAAAATTAGCCTATGAAACCAAGTAAACAAAGAAAGGGAAAGAGAGTCGTACCAATACCTAAATTCCTTATGGAGAGAAGGATGGAGCCAGGTGTCTCTATGCATATTCATGAGGATATCTATATCATGCCCCAAATAGTGTGTGAAAAGACGAGGTGAATACTCATATGCAATAGTAAGATTTCTCGAGAGAGAGGTAAAAGGTGACAACACCTTGAAAAATATGCGCTACCCCACAAAAGGCTGTTAAGAGTCGAGGATTCATTCCTAGTAAAACATTTATTTCAAAAGTTTACAAGGGTTGGAACCACCATAATTCAACTCAATAATATTTTTAATAAAGTACAATTAATGATTATAGAGAGCATTTGCTATATGCCGGTTTAGATCGATATCGATGGTATTCCACTATGGGATAGGAACCTGTTGAATATGACATTTCAAACCAATTCAATATACTTGTCATTCTACTCTATATAAATGTGCATATTTGATAGGAGAGTCAAAAATTGATGATCAAGATTTGTGTTGAGGTGACAAATGGCTCGATATTATCACTAGAAAACCTTCAAATTCTATTGAGTTATTGAACAACTAGGAGGGAGTTTAAGACTTGTGTAACATGAGCTCCATTGAGAAAAATGGCATCATCCAAGGCTCGATGACATTGGAATAATTTGATGTGTTACTGGATACCATAGGCATGAAGAGTCATGTGTAAGAGATGAAGCACCAAAGTTGATCCTTCATAGTTCAGGTGATTTCCAAAGGTCTTAGTTTGTCCCAATTCCCTCCATCTATGTGAATGGTGATCAAGTATGTACAATAATATGCTCCTTTTGTAATTTTGATGTGATTTTGGATGGAAAACCCCATTCATACATGCATGTTCAAAGAAAAAGATTATTCAGTCTAGGTTAACGTCACCATCTCTTCAGCACTATGAAGTACTATTTTGTCAGTAACATGAAGTAGATCAAACCCCATGAATCCTTGTGGCAGATTGAATTAATTAATTAAAGACGGGTTAAGTTGAGGCATTTAATTATTTAGGAGTTTGAATTATTTGTATCCAAATTTTATTATGTAGTTGGAATATTTATTTTACATGCATTTAATATTTTTATGTGGAATAAATGAGGATAATACTCCACTAGGGTGCATGAGAGGATAAGGTTGACGTGGATTTAGCTTGAGGAAGAAGCAAAGGGAAAGATTCCAAAGCTAGGAAAATCAGATAAAATGAAAGAAAGTGGAGCACGTTAGAAAAGAAGCAAAAGCTCAACAAAAGCAGCATAAAGCAAAAAGCAGGCAAATTCAGAAAAGATGGAAAGTTCATAAAAGCAGGAATGTTTAGAAAAGTAGGAAAGTACATAAAATCCATAAAAAGAAGAAAAAGCATAGGCAGCAAGTGGAAAAGCAAGGAAAAACAAACAAAAGTATAAAATAAGGAAAGCAAGACAAAAAGGAAAAAGAAGGAAAGATAGCTTTCCCCATCCACCCAAGGAGGGCGCATTAGCTTGTTTTACTTGTTCATCAAGTCACCCACTCTCCATAAATAACCTAGTGAGCACCATGCTAATGCTTTTTGATAGTTTGTGAATTGGTATGAAAGCAATTTTTCCTGAGAGCTTTGATAGATGTGCCCCTGGTCAAGTTTGGGAGATGTGCCCCAGCTTTCTGTGAGAGGATGATGGAGTTCAGCCATTGTCATTGATTTTATATGTAGTTCTTGTAGTTGAACCAATCTTGGGTCAAATTTTAGAAAGCTCCATCAAGTCTGTGGTTCGAATCTTAGAGCTCTTCATTGATTTCTAGTGCTATATTGTTCAATAGGAATGGAGAGAAACTTTTGTAATTATTTGAGGAGCCTCTTGTCTCATTTATGATGCATTTACAGTCAACATGAATCTCTGATATCTTATCAAGTTGAATTTGAAGTTCATAAAAAGCATCATCTAGTTCAGATTTCGAATCTCTAGGCTTCCTATGAAATTTTAGAGCTAGATTATTGAGTAGGAGAGGAGGAATGTTTATCCAATTATATGAGCGACATCATGGATCTGATATGATATGATGTAATAATAGTAAATATAAATCTCTTATATCATTCAATACATTTCAGTTTGCAGAAGTCTGATATTTTATTCATTTTCTACACCCTCTCTAGATTTGCCCAGATTTTGACTAGCTTTCATACTAACTAGTTTTAATGATTAAGTATAGATCAAAATGAAGTAATTTTTGTTCCTGGAGTTCATTAAGATTCCAAAAATCACATCCCATGCTTCATTTCAGAAATTAATGACCCTTTAATGTTAAATTTTCTGAATTTACTTCAATCTGATCTAGGATCTTAACTGAGAGAACAACATGTACAGCATATCTACAGCATATCAATCATGGAGACAAAAATGCAAGCACACAAGAGACACAAAGATTTACTTGGGGAAAACCATAAAGGTGAAAAACCCCAATAACTTCCTTAGAGATAGATAGAGCAATGATACAACCAACCATAAGAGATAGACACAACCTAGCAGCAGATCCTCCTCCTCCATAAGTGCGCCACTCCTCCTTGAGTGCATGTGTGAGAAGTGAGTGAGTAAATAGAGTGCCTCCCGCACTCTATTTATACTTGACTTGACTTGCCTTTTTACCTAACTCATGTAGGCTCGAACTTAACCACATAACATAATGATGACTGGGCCGACCCCCAATAGGGTGGTCTAATAACCCTTTGACCCACATGACTTATACAGGGCCGACCCCAAACAAGGTGGTCTAATAACCCATCAAGTATAAGTTACGACACTTACAATATAAATGACGAAACTTCCTTATAGAGGAATAATACCATCTCTATAGGAATACAATATACATATATGTGAAATACATTCCGAAGTTACATATACATCAACATTTAAATCATGTTTGTAAATCTTGAATTCACACTAGCTGAGTTGTCCTAGAAGGCAATTTTATGTGTGTTTTTGTGAGTCTTGCTCAGACCTCTTTGAAAATTTATGGAATGTTGTTTTACTGTTGAATGAATTTTATTAATTGATATTTAACCTCTGTAATCTCATAAACACCCATCCCTAGTATCCAATTAAATATCTCACCCATACTAGTCTATATATGTTAAGGAGCCCAGGAACGTTGGAGTAAATTGAAGCTTGCTGATTTGGAAACATAAATGGTATCATTACTTTGTGCAGAGGTATCATACCACATCAGAACCTTCCACCCTTCCATATCCTCTGATCCTTCCCATCCCCAATAATTCTAGCTTTCCTAGTCATTGTTTTAATTAAATTTGAAAAGAGAAGAGTTTTTGTATCAATGATATAAGTTGGTGCATTACAGATACCATAGGTATGAAGAGTCATGCGTAAGAGATGAAGCACCAAAGTTGATCCTTCATAGTTCAGGTGATTTCCAAAGGTCCTAGCTTGTCCCAATTCCCTCCGTCTATGTGAATGATGATCAAGTGTGTACAATAATACGCTCCTTCCGTAATTTTGATGTGATGTTGGATGGGAAACCCCATTTATACATGCATGTTCAAATAAAAATATTAGTCGGTCTAGGTGAACGTCACCATCTTTTCAACTAAGACTCTCACATATAAGGAAGAGTTTTGCAAACCAAAAGAGAATGGGATGATTGAGAAAATACCATTCAATAGTGAATGAGATTGTATAAGAGATTAACAATGAAATATGCCTCCATAAGGTGATCAACAAGGAAATAAAAGGGAATATATGTGAAGAATATGGAAGTCAACATGAACAAATCTAGAGAAGAAGAACCAAGATTGGGAGTTAGCATCTCGAGGGTTTGAAGAGTCAATCTTAGATGTAGATATGCAAATAGGGTAGAGGCTAGTAGGGCTTTTCCATAAAAGGGAGATGAGAAAAATAAATGGGACTATGATTTGGGTACTTGAAAGTCTTATGAGAAGTGTGGGACCTAAAGGTTTGTACAAGTTTCACAGAACAACGACAAGGGAATGCCGCATGAAACATGTGGCTCAAGAAGGTAAAATGAATACAAAGGGAAAGTGATAATCAAATAAGAAAACAATGAGTGCACTACTATTTTCTAAATGAAGAAAAACCATTGAGTTTCAATTTCCATGAAAATAACCTAACGTGGTCATGCTTTTTAAGGTGTTGGGGAAGCTTAAAAACTAAAAACTAAAATCATGAAAATGAGATAAAAAATAGAAAAAACACTTTTATTTTTTTACCTTGGAGGGAGGAAAGTCCATTGAATGAGAAAAGTAAGATGATTATTCACGTGGTGTATGGAAACAAGGTAATGACAATGTTGATAGTGAGTGGAGATAGGCTCAATATCACTAAAACCCTCTGGCGTCTACACCATGGGCACCCACTAGCTCAAAATTTTTCCTAAAATTACAGATCATGAATCTTCCTCATTGATGCATAAATGGATAAGTAGAAGGATGAAAAATAATTTTGGGGGGAAATAAACTCATGCCATGGATTCAAAATGTGAATTCATTGGCTAGGGAGAAGATGATGGTAAAACAAAAGTTTAGTTGGAGCCTGAGGTATTTACCATCACAACAAGGGTATCATGTATTATAAGAGTGAAAGGCTCCACAAGTAGGTAGACCAATCTGCAACCTAGATAGGGAAAAATACACATTTTGCAGTGACCATTTTACACAAAAAAGTTGTGGTAATATTACTGAAAACCACACTTTAGAGAAAAAATGCATAGTAGTAACGAAGAGAAGAGAAAATTTGAAAAAGTTGCATTAAATTATTTGATGATTTATATAATGAGCCTTTTTGTCCTTGTACAAGGGCTAGATTGATATTTAGGGGACCCACTAGGGTTTTAGGTGAGATACATATTAGAGGTGACTAACAAAAGAGTTTGGCAACATGGATAGGGATGAAGGTTGTTAGGTTGACAACAATAGGGTTAGGGATTACATGGATAACAAGATTAGTGAGACTAAGTTGGCTTAGACTGAGCCAATTTGAGTAGGGCCTATGGATAATTTGATTTGGTTAGCTATTGTGACCTAGAATTGTATTAGAGAAAACTCACTATGGCTTGGGGTACCACTACAGACAGGTGACTACCAGAAATTAACTCAATTCTCATAACTATGTTATTATAAATGACAATGCTAAGATAATGGAGAATGTAACCAACCTTGATCCAAACGTTTGATGTAGATCCCCGTTAGAGCTTTCAATCCGTGCACTTAAATCTGCAAATAAGTCTTGACAGCTAATATACAACAAGTACATATAATATATAAATGACATTAACATCATCAATAGCAATGGTCCATGATATTATAAGTAAATGCAACCCAATGTAGAATAAACAACATTCACAACATTAATGGACGAGAATATGAGTATTTCTATTAATAAACAAGAAGAAGTACAATGTGATATGACCTCTTTCCAGCAACCAATCTGAACCAAGATCTGGATCAATCCACTTGTGCCTCCACCACTTCAATCCTCCATGAATGGAAAACTCAAACTATGGTAGGATTTTGGAAGGTGAACATAAGGGGTTCACAACTACAAGGATCAATGAGTGTAGACTCAAGATAGGGAAAAAATCCACTAGATTTCTCTTGCTCTTCTTTCTCCCCCCGTCCATAATCCATATGTGCTCAATATATAGTCCTCCCAAAGGTAAGTGAAAGGACACATCGAGGCGTTTCTTGGGCAGATGGAGGGTCAAAGGTCACCCAATAACCACGTTTTGGGAGTAAAAAGTAATTAACTAGTGATTTTTACCATTTTACATGCTACCCGAGAGCTATAGTGATGCAACTCGCGGGTACGCCTGCTATAATGATGCAGCAAGCAGCTAAGAAGAAAAATGAGTAAATAGTATGTCTGAAGGATATAAAGTGGATTTGAGTCAGTGAAATAGATCCTACAGGGCAAAGAATGTTGATGCTCACAAGGTGGAAAATTACGTTGTAACAAGAATCCCATCCCTTTAGGTTTCCCTAGGGGCACATTGTAGTGCTCTTCGTTCAGGAAGACCACTAAACTAATCACTTGTTCAAATTCAATGTATACAACTCATTTGAAGCTTGGTTTAAATAAAATTCAAGTTCTGTATTTGCATCAGATTTATATTTTGTTTATGCCTATTTTGTATTTGTATTCTTATCATAGTAATCTATAATTTTATGCATATGATATACGTTTACATATACATATACATATACATATACATATACATATACATATACATATACATATACATATACATATACATATATATATATATATATATATATATATATATATATATATATATATATATTTCTGCAAAAGACTTTGAAATTTTTGGTAATTAAACTATTCATTTCACATTTATCCCTGCATAGGTTAGCATATAAATAATGGACTATGAATACCAATAGAATAACTATCACCATAGGTTGTAGCAGATCCCTTAGTTCTTGCAGCTCCTTTGGACCAAGATTTAGTAACCAAACAGATGAACCACCCTATGGACCAGCTCTTATCATGTTGGCCCTAGGAAACCAACATTTTTCCTAGCCCCCAAGCCCACAACCGATAATCCCGATAGAAAATTCCCTTTTTTTCAACAATGCAGTGTTTCCTTTCGAGTATTCCACCTCCTCCTTGAAGTTAACCCCCTCCTCCAAGCCTTGTGTTAGCACCTAGTTTTCCAGCATAAGAAATAAGGTGAAACAGATGGAGATATTGAGAAACTTCTTGAAGAGATTCCCTTCATTCTTCATGGCTAAGTGCTAAGGTATGAGAAAAAGTTGGTTTAGAAGTGTTAAATATAATGAAATTGAAGAAATTTCAAAAGAAAGTATCAAAATGCAACCAAAATGATCAAAAGGGGGTTAAAATCTAAAGTCATAAAATAAAATTGCAAATATTAACTCTGGAGCAAGTTCCGTTGTTGATTGGGCGCGGATGGAAGATCCACGGTTCATATTTGATGTTGCATGGCCAAGGCGCGCGGAAGTTAAGATAGCAGGTGGTCGTGATGGATGATAACGACGGACAGGTGGCAATTGGAGAATGCGTCACAGGCAGGTTAAGCTGTAAGTAAAACCACCTCAAGAGCATGCGACACCATTGTGGCAGAAGGTGTGGTGTTAAGATCGACGAATGGGATTCCTAAGCAAAGATATGATGGTTCGGGGTTGAGGGTTTTATTCATTGCATTAAGTCTCATGGATCGACAGCTCGGGTTGCAAAGAGAATCGAAATAACTGGCGATGAAAGTTGAAAGTGCACGTAAGATAGTGGTATGGACCCCACCAGTGGGAGGCATTGAGGAGTTAAACATGTTGCATATCTCCACCGTGGATGAAAATTAGGAAAGGATCAATGGTCCTAGAATATTGACGCATTGGGAAGATGCGAGATAGTTAGAAGATATAGGTGGTTGCGACAAAATATACCACCTAACAGGTGTCAGCACCAGGACTCATCACAAGGGGGATGAGTAGTAATGAAAACCGGTTTAGAGAAATGCGACACCACTTTGTTGGTATAGGGTGCTAATAAATGGACAGTGGATATCAGAGCATAAAGGATGATCCGATCGTGGGTGGAGAAAGAATGTCAAATCAATAAAAAGGGGTCAGATCTAATAGCCCAGATCATTGCATAAGATATCGACGGATAGAAAGGATGGATAGTTGGAAAAGAAGACTGAAGTTTAAGAGGAGAAAGGTTATATATATAAAGATGCACATGTGAAGTTGACATTTGTGCCTTGTTGTTGTCGAAGTCAGAAGTTTCCAGACGTGTGGAAGACGAAGGAGACAACAGGAAAGGTCCCTCTTAGAGCATCTTGGTGACAGGTAGGCCCCTTCAACTATTCCCACTAGTGATAGTAAATGTGTTTGCTGCAAATATGGAAGAAGATTCAAGTTCAAGCACCGTTAGGGCTAAAAATTCTCTCGAAGATAGGGATTTCAACATTTTTTACATAGACATTAGACTTCCTATCACTGAAACTAGGAGAATATTGAATAATCTACTTTCAGAGGGCCTAGATGTGCATAGGGTATTCCAGTCGTCGTTTATCATATTTTCCTAGACCAAATTATGCCCTTTACCAAATTCACATCCTAGTGCGCGTCCAATTACTTTGAACCTCAGCGAGTTATCATGAATGCTGAAAAAACCAAAATCGTCTACTCTGTAAACCCCTTTGCTGTAAATACTTCCTTCGAAATCCCCGTGTTCCAAGCTACTGAGTCTGAAATTTTTTCCAAAGAGTCGACTGTCACCTTATACCGTCAAATTTCTCTTGAAATCTGGCAGGCTTTTCTAAGTACATGTCTTAAACCCAATTTGGAAATTGTAGATACCCCACACCCTCTTGATGTCAAGTTCTTCAATGAAAACACTTAGTTGGTCCTTTCATTGATGGCCCAATTTTTTGGTCATGATACTGATATGTTAATAACAGAATTATAGTTAAGTCTATTGTTCAGAATAAGTGTCGGTGTGCTCAGAGTTGAGTATGAATCAATGTCGAGTCTTAAGTTTGAAGAATTTGTGGCATAAAACATTCACTCTCAATTAGCGGATTTTCCCAACACAAGATGTTTTAGGTTTATAGCACAATTGATGAAAATGGTCATGTTTAGTAGTCAGGAAGAGTTACATTTTACACCAGAGGTTTATGCAGACACTTTAGAAGATAACATGTTCAATTATATGAGTTTAATTTTATCTGAGTTGTACAAAATGATTTTTGGAGAAGAATTGCCAAGAGTTTTTCCCGAAACGAAGTCCATGATGCAGTTGAAAAAGGAGGTAGCAGTAGGAGGATGGGTTTATTAAAGGATTCTATAATGATTAGGTTGTACGGTTTCATACATGAACCTTACATACTACCTTCCTTTTTAACTTTGAGAATTTTCACTTTGGAGTTTGTTAGACAGAAGTTAATTTTAGAAGATGAACACTTTTTGAAGTTCAAAAAGGGAGCTTATTTAAAATATCCTTGGACAATAGGCCCACTTATTGTGAAAATAAGGATGCCCTTTCAGATGTATAGAGATTGTTGGAGGCTATGGGATTCAAGAAATATATAGCAATGGAATATGACCCTCTTCATATTATATCTGAAAGGAGGAAGCTGAATAACATTAAAGCTTTTGAACACAAAGAAATAGAAGGGTCTTTAAAGGAAATAAATTTATTGCAATATGAAGCAGAAGAAGAAACAATATCAAACTTACAGGTGGAAGATCTCGCGTTGATAGAATCAGCGATAGAGGTTGATATTACACCAAAAGTTGCAGAAATTGGGGAAAAGAGGAGTCTTCATGAAATAATAGATGAACATGATGAAGAAAGAAAGGGAGAAAAGAGGCTTAAGGATGAAACTCAGGAATTAGTAGGAACACAGCAAGAGTTGACGGTTTTGGCAAATGATGAAATTGGTGACAAAGAAGGGATGTCAATCCCTGAACTACAGGTAAAAGAGTATAATTTTCAGGAGGCTAAAGACAATGGAGACACAAGTAGATTTCCATCTAGGGTTGAAATGTTTAAACAATATGGATCGAACAAACAGACTTCTACTCAGTTTGTTTATAGTTTGTTTCCGAAAGTCAGGGACTTATCAAAGTCAGAGGTTACTTTAGTAACTAGTAGGAACATCAAAGAAAACACTTTGAATATGGCATTAGTAACTCCAGATAAATTGATTGGGATGAAAGTCAATTTGAAAAAGATAAATGTGCCAGATAAAATTCAATTGCACAAATAGATAGGGGAAGTGATATATGAAGATTTTATACAAGCAGTTTTGAGAGTTGACAAACTTGAAGGTATTGTAAGCAAAATGGACAGTCAACTGAAGCAAGAAAGGCCAGAGAATAAATCCCACCAACAGCAGGTCAAGAAGCTACAATTTCACTTAATCTCAAGTGATGGTGGAGGTAAGGCAAGCAAAAAATTGTTGATAGAAAAAGAAAATTTGATTCAGGCATTGCAGAAAAATATGAAGATTCCAAATACACAGCTGATTCAAGCTCTATAAGAAACAAAGCTAGAACTAGAAAAGGAAGTTTTGTCTAAGGAAGTCAATGATAGAAAAGCAAAACTACTGAAATTTGTTGAAAAAGAAGTTAGCTGGGAAAGAGAAAGGATAAGCTTGAGAAATCCGATCGAAGATTTGAAAAATAAGTTGTCTGATTTGAGCATGCAACAAACTGGTGTAGGTTCGAATGGGGATGGAAATGATGTTGATAGTCTTTTGTAGGCTATGTACGATATTAGTTTAAAGGATGTTGAAATAAAGGAATTAAGAGAAGAATCCCAGAAGTTGAAAGAAGAAAAGGAGAAAAATGACGAAGAAACAAAATCCTTGCGAGACAAGTATAAGGAACTGACTGAAACTAATAAAAAATTGGCACACCAAGTGATAGGGAAAGCAACTATGCAAGGATGCAAGCACGTGGTATGGGACTTGATCATTAAAGAAGCTGGAAATATTAGGCCATATTTAGATTTCATAAGAGTAAAAGAAAAGAAAAAATTAAAGATGCTTTTACCAGTTTTACTGCAATAAGAGAAAATCTAAGTAGAAATCCCAAGGAAACCGCACGGAATGCAATTAATTTTCTGAATAGTTTGACATTTAAAGATATGTGTACACTGGACATTAAAGATAGAATTGCAGTCATTACATGGGCACGGAGGAGTTTGGGAAAATAGAGGTTTCCATATTTTCAAGAAGGTTGTATGTTTTTGCCTTGGCAACTCCACCCGTTGAGATTTGTATTCAAGAGAGACTCCACTGGGGGAGACCAATGAGCCAAAGTCTTTTTCTAAAGAAATTTTGAAGGGCATCCTGGCCCCTAGAAAGATCCATACCCGAGGTCACCCTTTTTCCGAAATTCTGCTAGGGGTGGATAATCCATAAATTTTTCTTAGACATAGGACTGGAAAAGATAAGGCTAGTACTTCTAACATTGAAAGAGCCGTGTCTAAAGAAGAACCATCTGTTTTTCATGATTTAGATATAGACATAGGCATTGGGGGGCCATTGCTAAGGACAAAGTCTTAATCATATCTGAATCTGGGTGAAGAAAGTTTGAATAGTCTTGAGTCATATCTGTTAGATCCCGTATGGTGTGAATTGTAGAATACTGCCAAAGTTGAAAGAACTAAGCCTCGTTTTCAGATCTCTCAATCCCATAACAATAACCCTGATCAGAATATTCTTCATAATATCCCACCCCTTGCACAAAACCCGCCTATACCCATGGCTGCTAGATTCGCACCATTAAACCTACCATCTATTTTGCATGACCTCCCTCAGAACTATTCCCAGAGAGTCATCTCTTATGATGGAGAGGGAGAATTTTCAGCCAAGCAGCATCTAGACAGATTTGAGGATTTTGCTGATTTGGAGGAAGTGGATTATGATGATGCAAAGATGAGACTGTTTGCCCATAGCTTGTTTGGAGAACCTAATAAATGGTTCAGGCAGCTGCCAAATGCTTCTATCCCTGATTTTGCAACGTTTAAGGCATTGTTCTTAGAAAGGTGGGAAACGATAAGGAGTCCCTCACTAGTTCTATCCCAGTATAACCATTTGAAGAAAGGAAACTTTGAGTTCGTCCATAGTTTTCTGCTAGATTTATGAAGGCATACAACTCTATCCTAGATGCTATACAACCCTCAGTAGGTTTTTCAAAGCTCCATTATGCTAATGCATTTGAAGGAGATTTATCATGCAGGCTGAGAGAAAGGAAATCACCCTCCCTGCCTACTATGTTGAATGATTCCATAGAAGTGGAAGCAAACATGATGGCCTTAGGAAAGTTGAAAGGCAAAACAGAAGCAGAGAAAAATAAAATAGAAATCCATACCTCTACTTCCACCTCCTCCTCTACTAATGATGTGAAGTTCAAAATGATGATGAAGACCATGGAAAAATTAATGGATAGGTTGGCCCTAGACAACAAGCCCCCTAATAGAGAAATGCCTGAAAATCAAGTGAGGAATCCAAATGTTAGAAGACTGCCTCTCCTGAGAAATCAAAGAAACCCTAATGACCAACAAATAAGACCTCCTTTCCCTGAAAATATGGTAGATGGAGAAGTTCCAGAGGGCCCAATGAATGAGTAGATTCATCTTTTTGATACCCTAGACCATGAGATATATATGACTGAAAGGGAGCATGATTTTTTCACCAAGGGAGCTTCCA
Source organism: Larix kaempferi (assembly GCA_027924585.1). Lineage (NCBI taxonomy): Eukaryota > Viridiplantae > Streptophyta > Pinopsida > Pinales > Pinaceae > Larix > Larix kaempferi. The sequence continues at coordinate 403,850 of BSBM01001889.1, forward strand.
CTTCAAATCCGAAGTTGAATTCGGAGCAATATCAGATGGGCTATCAAAATGCAGTAGACGACTTCCAAAGGAAACTGAAGTTAAGAAATAGGGAGGTAAATGTGACCAAAGGAAAGCCTAGTTTGAAAAATCCCTCTAACACCCAACAGAGCCCTGATAAGAAGAAAGAGAAACCACAAGAAGCTGTTGTACCAAAGGGCCCAGAGAATCCAAAGGAAAAACAACAAGAGGCCACTACACATAAGAATTCAGAGAGCAGGGATCAGCAACCCAAGGAGCCTAGGCATCCCGAACATGCATACCCATGTAAAGCAGTATCATCCTTCAGTCTGAAGATTGAGCTATCAAAGGTAAAGATATTTATCGATTTCAATGAGTTGTTAAAGAACAATGAATATAGGGAACATATCACCAAAATGGTTATTGGTCAGGGTGACTATCAACAATATATCTTGGAGGTAAACGATAATGCTCCTACAATTGTTTTTGGCCCCAAGCTTGAAGAAGAAGAGGATGAGGATGTTCCCCCTTTCTATTTGAGTTTAAATATTCATGAAATGACTCTACACAATGAGCTGATAGACTTTGGTGCCTCTCGCAACTTAATGCCCAAATCAGTGGTTGTAAGTCACCCATAGTTTTGTTGATCCATAGTTTGTATTGGCCCAAGGTTTTGACCGGTAGTAATTGTTGATCCATATTTTGTATTGGACCATGGTTTGTATTGACACATGGTATTGACCCATGGTATTGGCACCTAGACTTAGTATATAAGTGTGTGTTGAGGCCTATGAAGGCACCGTGAAGTTAATTGTATTGAGCTTGCTCAAAGGAGGTTGCCCCCTCGAAGTGGCTCGTGATCAATATGCAAGTGATTTTGAGTTTTGTTATTTCTGATATCTTGTGTATATGGATTAATTAATTATTGCAGGCATGTTTTTATGTGTTTTTCCTTCATTCTCAGCTGGGAGAAGGGCGTTTTTGTGTTGTATACCAGTGGGGAAGAAGGGGAATCGAATTGGGGCTCCATAGAGACCTTTTTGGCTGTTGAATGCTTAGTTAGTTGGGGGAGAAATCGTTTTCCTCCCTGTGATTGTTTTTCCCCACCCCACAATCCATTTTTGGCTGGAAACGATTTGGGGAAAACCCATGGCCATCTTGTTTGAAAATTCCATTGTTAAAATGTGCATCCATGCCCAATGATTGTTCTTGCTTTGTGAGAGAAGAGTATGTTGGGGTGTGGGTTATGGGTATCTATTGCTTTGGATGTGCATGAGCTTGAATGTCCCCTTTTCCTTGTAAGAATCATGCCCAACTCGAGGGTGCCAGTTGTGTTGAGAGAATTGATTAACACAATTGGCCTATGGTTGGGTGGAACGTTGCAACGACATAGCTAGTTGCTTGGGACAATTGCACAATGAAGATAAGTAATCTCCATATGTATTTACTTTTGCAATGTTTTATTTGATGATTATTATTGATATGTTGAATGCATATGAAAGGTGTGTGTGTGGATGATGTTTTTATTTCCGTTGTGCATGTTTGTTGAATTGCATTTGCACACATCGTTTTTAATTCATCTGAGTCTAATGAATCGGGCTAAGTTTATGTAAAATCCCCCATAGATTGGCATCATGTTCCCTTCCTCAAATTGGGTCCGCGGGAGGGGACATGACAATTATCTTATCCAATCTATTTGTGTGCATTTTCTCCCTGAATTAAAATTCCTAATAACAAAACATTTTTAACAATTATACTTTATGCTCATAGTTTCATTCATGCAACTTGCGAGTAACTCACATGTTTCTCTTATCAACCTATGAGCACCCTCTAAATGGCCTTAAAAAATACAAAATGCACAGTATTGAATGGAGATCATGGAGGTTGTACACTTATAAGCATATAAATATAAGTTTTAGGTTGGAGGAAAGTGACCAAAACTAGGCTCTAATATCTATATGCCATGGAGAATTGTTCAGAAGATATGATACCTTTGGTTTTTATGTTCTCTCTTTGAATAGAACCCATTTGTTTTGAAAGATTTGTATTATATTATCATGGGTTTAGAGAATCAATTGATTTCCCTTCAAAAGTAAGATCAAGACCCTTGTCAAAGTTGAGATTGATAAGTGGCTTAGAATAGAGGAACCCAAACCTGGATGAATGATTTAATCTAAGGTATATATATTGTTGTTACATTTGAATTATTAATATAATATCTCCCTTCTCCCCCTCCCCATTCATTGTGCATTCATAACATATTAATTTGTATAATTTGAATTCATGTTGTGAATTAAACTAATCTTCCTGACATTAGTTAGAATTCATATGCTTCAAGTTTATGTTAATTGATTATATGTTTAATTATGTTTACAAAGGTTTTTTTTTCTTGACTTTTGTCTGAGGTGTATAAAATGTATTTTTTCTAAAATCTTACTTCTTGGATTGCTCACAAAGGTCAAGGGATTCACCATGTAATTTCGGGTAATTTTCTCCAATTTCTTTCATGAATTTGATAACATATGAATTTGGAAAAGTTGGATTTTTGTCTTCCTCTGCTCAACTAGTGAGGTCAACCCAACCCACTCACTTGGGAATTTTCCACATTAATAGAAATGGTGATTCCATTAGGAATAGTTCCATGAATTCTTCTTATTTGGCTTGCTTCCTTGGTATTTTTACAGATTTTTAGTTTTATTTTTTAAATCGGTTTAGTTTATGTCTCTATTAGTTTATTACCGTGTTGAAATAGGGTTGGGAAACTTAAAGAATATTTCCAATTATATATAATATTTCATTTATCATATTCCCCTAACCAAGTGGGTGTCTAACCCTGTTCATGTAAATAAAAATTAGGGGACAATCTGCATTTGCATTGATTTTCATGATTTCAACATAGCATTTCTGAAACACAACTATCACATGCCATTCATTAATCACTTTATTGATGAATGCATTGTAAATGAAATTTTTTATTTTATGGATGGATTTTTCGAATATAACTAGATTCAAATCCATAAAATCAATATAAGATTGGTTTCATTATCACATTATTGATGAATGCATAGTAAATGGAAACTTTTATTTTATGGATGGATTTTTCGAATATAACTAGATTCAAATCCATAAAATCAACATAAGAAAGATTTTATATATCCTTAGGGAATATTTTCCTATCGAAAGATGGTGTTTATCTTAAAAATTATAAAGATGCATTTTAGTGGGCCATTTCTTATGCTTTTCATGACATAAAAACATATTGTGGAGGCTTAAATGGATGACTTAGCCTCTTGGTCTATGAAAAGAGTTGAGCATCCATCTCACCTGTGTGCCATGTTTGAAAGATGGAGATATTATAAAATTTGTTTGAACCCCCATATGTGCATATTTTGTGTTGTGTGTGGGAGATTACTTGGTTTTATCATGTCCAAGTATGGGATACTACTGGATCTTTTTAACATTTAGGCATATTGTAGTTGACTCCCCATAAAAATACTCATCAACTTCAAATCTTCAAATCTTGTAAAGGAAATAAGTTTTTTGTGTTGGTTAATTATGAATTATATTGATGTTAGCAACTTGGTTTCATGTTCTTTTTAAAAAAAGGAGTTTCACTTATGTGGGATGATAAAGTGCATTGGTCATTCAATGCTTTGAAGAAATATCTTATGTGTGACCCACTATTTATTCCCCTAATTACAACAAGGACTTCTTTGTATATATCTCATCTTCTTAATCAAACACTAGTATGGTTTTGGTTTAAAAAGATGAGTCACATTAGCATTATATGATCTATTCCCTTAGCAAAGGACTCTCTAGACCAAAACCGAAATATCCCCATGTGGATAAGTTAAGCCTAGCAACAATGCATGCTATGAAGTGATTTCAACATTATATTATTCTTTGATGAATGATTGTTATTACATATTTTAATCTCATGCAACATATGTTGACTTGGAAAATAATAGGTAGTAATTATTCTAAAAGGATTGTATATGTCAATTTAGATGTGAAATTTACACCATCGTATCCAAGTCCAAGAAGTCTTAGATTTCTCTGATTTAATGTCAAAGCTTCACTGAGATAATGAGGGTCCTATCGTACATGAATCCTTATTGGATGAACAATTATTCATGATTGATTCTAATTATACGTAGTATGGAGATATAGTTTTTTATCTCCAAACTCAACAGCTTGCTTCTCACCTATCTCTTGATGAACGGTAATGTTTTTTCCATCGTGACAGGAAGTGCCTCTTTACCAATGACACTTTGTATTGCCATGAAGTTGAGTTAATTTTGTGTCAATTCTTAGTTCATGAGGAGGTGGAGAAGGTTTTAAATGATTGTTGCAATGGATCATGTGACAGTCATCTATCTAAGATGGAAACAACCTAGAATATTTTTCACACATTATACTTTGGCCATTGTGTTTTAAAATTTGATTGAAGTTTTCAAGAAGTGTCATCCATGTTAGTTTTTTTCTTAAAAAATGTTTTCACATCCTGCTTCATTGCACTGTGTAGTTACCATTGGTCCTTTCATTAAGTGGGGGTGGATTTTATGGTGTGCCATCTAGATTCTACTAATGGTCACAAGTCTATCATTATAGTCATTGAAAACTTTGGAAAGTGGGAAAATCCCATATCTACTTTTCTAAACAAGGGTATGAAAATGATAGTCTTCATATTCAATCAATTATCATTATGTTTTGTGTACCCAAAGAAATTGTGATATATCATGTTACACATTTACAAAACAACATTGTGATGGAGTTAGAATATACTAATTTTGTTTTATGTAGGAACATCCATTGACATACTATCTTCAAGATAATGGTTCAACAGATTTTCTTAACAAGGTTTTGAAGACTATGATCCATAGGATAGTCAATAGGAACAAGTCCGACTAACATCTAATGCCTTTTTTTCTCTTTGGGAAAACTAGATCTTGGTGAAAACTACCACAAGTTTTACTCTCTTCCAACGCATGCATGCAGTGGAGATGGTTCTCCTAATTGAACGTGAGATAACTTCACTAGAATTATCTACCAATTTCTTTCCCAATACCTCAACCCAAGGGGCGTACCTCATTTATATGAAACACCCCGATTAACAAAATCAAGATATGGGTACTATAATGAGGTCCACAATAAGAAAGTGAAATATTAGTATGATAAAAATTTCCATCCTAAAGTCTTTTTAAAAGAATACTTAATCTTGGTCTGTGATCATAATAATGATAAGCTTGGGGCTATTAAATTTGACACAACATGGCATGATGCTTACATCATGAGGCATGCTTTACGAAAGGGAGATTATGAGATAGTATACTATGAAGGGACCCCTTTGGATGAGCCCCATAGTTAGGGTTTTTCTAAAGATGCATTATGTATAGGAAATGATGTCGTATGATCCCCTTGTACATGTTGTATATTTTATTATTTTTTAAAATTTTTGGTTCATTCTTATCTTTCATTGTGTTTGATTGGTATATATTGTCAGATATCCTTGTATTTGTAGGATATTCAAATAGTACCAATAGACGCATTCTAAACCCTGATTCTATGAATTGTTGATTTATTCTCTTGTTATCCCTAAAGTCTGCTCTAGACTACTACAAGGAAAATCTAGGCACTTGCAAAAGGAAATTGAATACATTTTCTAGGGCACTTGCAAAAGTAAATTGAATACATTTTTTTGGTTTTAGGAAGGTGGTCACAAATAGGGTCAAAGGAAGGTCTACACAAAGGCATACAAGCAACACAAATTAAACATAAACTATGAACAAAAAACATCTTTAGTAATGAGCCAGATTTCTTTGAAATCATAGCCACAAGGATGAAATAAATACATCAAAGAGATAAGCTATATATTTTATGCATTCATTTTTCATTCCACATATAGCAATGTCACACAAGGAGGTGAAAAGAAAACAGATTTAAAATCACAGGCAGTGTGCATAAACAATGTATATACCACTCGTTCTGTAATTCAAATTATGCAGTGCATATAGTTTTGTAATCTATTTAATAATCATCCATTAACAAGTAAGAAGGAACAACACTCATATTTCATTCATTATCAAATTTCATAGAAAACGGGGATGTGTTCTTACAAAAGGAGCGAGACCATCATGTAGCTTCCCAAAAATTGAACCCCCAGTTTATCATTCACTTTAAAATATATAGATTTTGTAACATAACAAACATGACACCTTCTTTGGGGTTCGATAGACATTTACTTGCTAAAAATGGACCTAGGATCAAACATAAATTTTTCTATTTGATCAAAATGATCCTATATCCTATTTATGGGGGACACATCATCGAATTATATACTGAGTCTTAAATTATTATCTCATACTCAACTTTCTAATCAAAATTAATAAGCTGAAAGTCTAAGAATTATAATATTGACAACTATCAGGTATACTAATTTCTCTCAGTATAAAATCCCGAACATATGAAACAACAACTAGGATATCCAGCTTTGTCCTCCTCTAATTTCCAACAGTCAGTTCTGATTTTGCATCGTATCCTAGATAATGTGTGTGCCTAGATCTGTTAAAATTCCCAATCTCTCATTGCTCTCTATAGTTTTCTTTCTTTGTTGTTTGCATTCTTGTTTCCAATAATTATTTTGTCTCAACAACTTTGTATTGATCTTCTTTACTTTCTGAGCAACCTGACATACCTTTGTGAATCTAACCATCAATTTGGCTCTTTTGTTACTGGATTTGTTTGCTCTGTCCTGTAACAATTGACTCTCGTGTTTCAATCCTTTGACCTCAATGTATTTCTTCACCTTTAATTTCAATTTCTGCTTCTTCGAACTATAACTAACTTCTCCTATTTTGGCTTCAAGTTCCGGTGAAGAAAATTCTTCTTTAATTGGGGATGCAATCGAATTCTCTTCTTGGATTTTTTGAGAAGTTGTAAAATCTGGGTTCATTTTTTATTTTTGATAGACTTTACACATTGTTTCTCTTCTATTTCTTCAAAAATCATCGGATTAATAGGTTCGGGTTTTGGAGAGCATGTGATAGTATTAATGGCTTCTTCTAGACCTGCCAAAACCTGTGCAACTTTCCTTTCCTTTTCTAGGAATGAATCTGATTCATCCTCAGAAAATTCTTCGAGACAGGTTACTTCTTTTCCTCGACCTACTGGAACCCGAACTGGTTTCTGCACTTTAACAATTAACTCTTTGTCTCCTTGACTTCTTTATATTTTCATTGGGGGGATATTCGAGATCAATTACTTTGTTTTCCTTCAAAGAAGGATCAAACTGAAACTTGAAGTTAAGTCACATTTTATTATTAGTCCTGGTATGAGGTTTGTGGAGAGGGTAAGGATTAGGTTCAGCTTGTTTCCTCTGGTTTATAGTTCTACCTTCACCCTCAATAATATTATGTTGAATAGGGTCTTGAATAGGTGATTTTAGTGCTCCTCTCATTCTGCAAGTCATGATCCTACCCTCTTCTTTTTCAAAACATGCTTCAATCGGCTCAGGGTTTATTGTTTCCTTTTGTGATGAAAATCACAGCCTTTTACTAATTGATCCTTTAAATTCCATTTCCCCTTTATGCTTCATGCTGGTTTGACCCTCATTTTTCTCCTTTGGGATATGATCTATAGAATAGATGCTTATCTCATTGGTTTCAACTAGTTGGGTCAAATATATTTTAATCGAGGTGACTTCAACGACTTGAGAGGATGACAGAATATTATCTGGGGTAACAAATTCATAATCCAGTAATAATTGATCCCAGTGACCAATCATGATTAAATTTTGTTGGGGCCAAGGTCGCAGCTATAGTAAAAGCTGCGAATTTTGGGAAAAAGCACGAGTATGGAAGGAAAGTGCTAATTTTGGGACAAGCACTAAGTTTTGGGTAAGAAGGAGACGGTGCGCAGTACGGTGCCAGATGGATGATCTCAGCGCAGATCACGGACCGGAAATTGCGGAGCTCGCACGCACGTCATCGAAGAATGAAGGTGGCTCAGCTACCATAATAAATAAGGCGATGGAGTAGAGGGCTCAGCTACCCTCATTTAAAGGCTCAAGTACAGAAGTTATGGTTGCTCGGATCAAGGAGGAGCAACGGACCAGAGCATTGAAGGCGAAGGACGATCGCCCATACCCACAATCTGCGCCGGAATTCATGGAGCCTGCAGGAAGCGGCGACGTGACTGCAAGCGGCGCCTACAGTACACCTAGCCATGTGCGTGGTTAGGGTTTTTGGGAATCACTGTTGGGAAAGGCCCACAGTTTTGTAAAGGTGTGACCGTCATGGCCACCTATATATATGAATAATTGTAATGGATAGATGTTGGGTTAGAGAGTTAGAGAGAGCTAGATGTTAGACTGTTAGATAGCCAGTCTAAAGGATAGATCATGTGTTGATTATCCTTCTGTATTTTCTACCCAGTGTGTAGAACTAGAGAGGAAATCGGATAGCCGAGGAGCTAATCCCTGAGTTGCCAGACAGTCTGTGTGACGTCTGCGCCTTTGTAATCTCCATAGAGAGGAGACTAGATTGAGAGAAGGGCTCCCAGCTGTGTGCGTGGAGTTTCCTGGAAAGATCTAAGGCTGCAGCTGTGTGCGCAGCATATTGTATAACTCTATCATTTTCTGGTTAATATAACACTCCCGTGGACGTGGTTTTCCTCGAGGAGATGAGCTTCACTTATATCTTCTTGTTATAATGTTTGCGTGAATGATAACTATTTAGAGTTCATTATTTGGGTATGCAAGACTCCTGTCTTATCTTTGTGACTGTTTGAGCGAGTCGGAAAGATCCCTTGATAGCTATAAGTGTTTTAAGTACTAAAGAAGTAGCAACGCGCGGTCGCTGCTGGGAGAGCAGACTGCGTTACTGCGCTGGATGTGAAGGGCGAGGAAGTATTTAGCGCGTCGACGCAAGGGATAGTTGCCTGCTGCGTTAGAGAGGAGAAACTGCGCAGTAGGCCTGCCAAGGAAGGAATCCACGCAGCTGCGCCGAACGGCCTGCGGGAAGGTCCGACCGCCGATTTCGCAGGAACCATTAAAGGAAGAGCTATCTCCGCGTCACCCAGGTTAAGGAAACCTGATTCCTTAACCCCCCCATAGCCACTTCAGGAGAGACCTTGAGCTGCCGCGCAGCTCGTTGCCGAGAGGGCCAGTGCGCCAAGGGGTTTTGTTGCTGCGCTTCATTAAAACCCGGGTCTGCCCAGTAAAGCAGCCAACAAATGGTTCCGTTGCCTTGCGACTTGTTGTTGTGAGACTTGTTATTTTGGCGACACGCAAGACAGAGCAAGCCAACAAATGGTTCCGTTGCCTTGCGACTTGTTGTTGTGAGACTTGTTATTTTGGCGACGCGCGAGACAGAGCAAGCCAACAAATGGTTCCGTTTCCTTGCGACTTGTTGTTGTGAGACTTGTTATTTTGGCGACGCGCGAGACAGAGCAAGCCAACAAATGATTCCTTTGCCTTGCGACTTGTTGCTGTAAGACTGACGCGACATCTGAGATTGTTGCTGAAGACGACATAAGGTTCTGTTACACTGAGACTTGCTCAGTTAACAAATGTGCTACTGGAATCCTACAGCTAAAGAAATTGGAGATTGGTTTGATTTAAAGGCTAAAGAGTTTGCTGAACAAGAAAATAGAAGCCTTACGTTTCAAACAGAAGACTGGTTACAGAAGTATATTTATGCTGACCTTTACGAAATTTTCTTTGTTACGTTTGCATTGGAGTTACACGCTTGGATAGCCAAGTTAGCAGATTCTACACCTACGCTGCATGTTGATCGACCCGTCACGTGGACGCCCGAGCTAGTCAGTATTGTGAAGCGGATCGACAATTCTGTTTCCCGCGCAGTAGACTTTTGGTTGAATAGTCTACTGGAAGGTTTCATTACCGAATTTGCAGTTGATACAAGAAAGAGTTTCAGTGAAGCTGAGAGGAGTTTCTTCCAAGTACACAGAGGTAAGTTCTTAAATTCTCTGAACTTATGGATTAAAATGCTTCTGTATGAAAAAGGAAAGCTATGTATTGCTTCTGATGAATAGCATAGACAAGTAATGTCCGTAGATTCTGATAGTGATCCTGAAGTTATTGGTTGCACTCGTAGTGAAAAACGATATAAAGTAGGCCTTGACCAATATTCTTTTGAGTCTAGCCCAGACGATAGCCAAGTCCCTAGAGCAAGCCATATAGAAAGACAAGGGAGTGCTCATATCCCTTATTACCCCTTTACACCACAAAAACCAGACGGAGCTCAGTATAATCCTACAGTAACACCTTCTAGTAGCCCACACAGCACTTCTAGCACCTCTGTACCACCTTTGTTTAACCATCCCGGAGGCACTGCTGCAGTACCTCCACCTCAAACCCGCGCAAGAAGGATGGGTGATGACATGAAGCTACCAAATTTTAGAGGAACAGGGATAGAAGACCCTGAGCAGCACTGGTTCTTATGTGAAGCCATTTGGACAATTAAGCAAATTAATGACGATGCTGTTAAACTGGTTCAGTTAGCAACCACACTAAGAGAAAGAGCCTTGACTTGGTTCATGAAATACTCAGCAGCACAGAATAGGACGCTTGCTGAGGTAAGAAATGCTATGATTCGGGAATTTAAGAAACCTAAATCAGAATCACAGTGTATAACAGAGCTCAAAGACATCAAACAGTTACCTACAGAATCAGTATGGGACTTTGACCAGAAGTTCAAAGCCTTGATAGATCAAGTAAGCTTCGAGTTTGCACCACAGCAACATAAAGAATGGTTCATTGCTGCGCTGCTCCCACACATTAGACTTCCTCTTATGCAACAGAATCTCAATACTCAGGAACAAGCTCTAGAAATGGCTATGAAACTAGAAGCTTCGCCTATTGCGGGAACAAGCAATGATGTTGCGCATTTACAGAACCAATTAGCAAACTTAACCTTGCAAGTGCATGATATTAAGAAAGGCAAGGAGATTAAGGAAGAAATTTGGTGTACAAAATGTAAAGCCCAAGGTCATTCAAAGGACCATTGTCCCGTTTTCATAGACTATATTGCAACTGGAGCACCTAATCCTTTACCACAGGCACAAGGGCCTTGGTGTGAAATCTGTAAAACTAGAGGTCATAGACCACAAGAATGTCACTTACTCCAGAAATATGTGCAAACCCCAAAGAATCTATATTGTAATTTCTGTAAATCAGTAGGTCATGATGAGAACAATTGTAGAGCATATGATCTTATGATAGAAAGAAAGCATGATGTTTATAGGGTACAAGCAGAGACACAAGGACCCACTAGGCAGTGTTCATGCGTTCCTGCAACAATGTTTAAAACTGTTGCGCAATGAAAAGGCAACTCTAGAACTCCAACACCTGTTGGATCAGTGCCAACACTCTGCTTCGACGAACACACCGCAGTGTGCTGTTCACCAGATCAGGAGTCACATTAGAACTGGAAAAGAGATGAGGCTCACAGCGCAGATTGGAGCATTTGAAATGGATGAAGTCATGTTAGATTTGGGCTCCGAAGCCAATGTTCTCACTATGCAGACATGGGAACAGATGGGAAGCCCTCAGCTTACAAGATCCCCTATCCAGCTAAGACTCGCAAATCAGCAACGAGTCTCTCCATTGGGCAGATTACCCAATGTACCTATTGATATTGAAGGAGTAAGAAGCTCTGCAGATTTTGAAGTAATCAAAATTATGGATGATAGTAGACCATACCCAGCGCTGTTAGGAATAGACTGGGCATTTGATAATTTGGCTGTCATTAACCTGAAGAAAAGACAGATGACCTTTGAGGATGACCAGATCAGGGTCATCGCACCTCTTGATCCTATTCAAGGACCAAGATATATAGAACCCATTCGCGCAGAAGAGGAAGCGCGCCACATGGAAAGTTTGTACCAGATGACCACTAACCACAGTGACTATGTCAACCCCACAGCAGACGGCCATATCAGCTGGCGATGTGATAGCTCGTGCACATCAGATTCAGATGCAAGATTGGAAAACTGGCAGAATCGTCTACATGAGGTTTCTGCAAGACGTTGCGCCATGATAACTAAATCCATTCGATGGATTGGCACAGAATTAACTGACACTCCAACTTTTGATGGTCTAACCAAAGTAACTAAATTCATAGAGGAATATGAACAAAAGCTTCCAGAACCGCAGCGCATACAGGCACTGGATGTAGCATTGCGCGCTACACCCGCAAGATGGTGGATTGCGCACAAGGAGAATATTCATACATGGAAAGACTGTCGCAGATTGATACTACGCAGATTTCAGGACACCACAGCCGAAGCGCTACGCAAATATGAAGGACAGAGTGACCCCAGGTCACACATTGAAGCATGTATTCAGCAATGGTCAGATATTCCGGAAGATGAATGGGTTCACCAATTCATTCACACATTGGATACAATTCCAAGGAATTGGTATACTGAAACAGAATTGCGGAAAGGCACTCTTACTTGGGCTCTTATGATAGAAAGCTTTCAACTTACCTTCAGCTTTGAGTCAGAACATCCAAGCATTGATCAGGCTTTGAAGTGTATTAGAAAGAAGGTATTTGAACACTATCCAGTAACAGAGTATTCCCAACCAGATTGGGCTGTCCAGATAGAACATGCCCTGGAATGTTATAACTTCACCGCTGAAGATGAGGAGAACGATCCTCGCAACATCAATATCCCAGAATCAGAAGGGACGCGCAATATTGAAGGTCCTGAGCTTAATATCCCTGCCATCACAGAACACGTCAAGCTCAAGAAAGTTAACATTGGCACAGAAGCTGACCCAAAGTTTGCTTCTATAGGAGATTATTGGGATGATGAAACTGTTGCGCATGTTTCAGATTTATTACGTGACTACCAGGATATCTTTCCTACCAAGTTCACAGAAATGAAAGGCATCCTAGGAGACTTAGGAGTGATGCGCATACCTCTGAAACCAGATGCCAAGCCAGTAAAGCAGCGCCCATACAGGTTGAACCCGCGCTACAAAGAAAAAGTCAAAGAAGAAATTGATAAGATGCTTGCAGCAGGAATTATTGAGCCAGTAGAGGAAAGCGATTGGATTAGTCCTATGGTGGTCCAAGAAAAGAAAACGAAAGGTGAAATAAGAATTTGCGTCGACTTGCGCAAACTCAATGATGCATCAGCGCACGATCCATTTCCCACTCCTTTCACAGATGAAGTACTTGATAATGTTGGAGGACAAGAGGCTTACTCCTTCACTGATGGTTTCTCGGGATATCATCAGATCAGAATCCATCCGGACGACCGCCACAAGACTACTTTTGCAACTGAATGGGGCTCATTCCAGTATACGGTAATGCCCTTTGGTCTTAAAAACGCACCTGCTATCTTCTCTAGAGTTGTTGTTGCTGTTTTTAAAGAATTTATCCACAAGTTTTTAGAAGTCTATTTTGATGACTGGACTGTATTTGGTTTACTAAAGAACCATATTGCGAATCTGCGCATGATGCTAGAAAAATGTAGACAGCATCAGATTTCCCTTAACTTGAAAAAATGTATATTTTGTGCGCCCTTTGGTATTTTGTTGGGACATATTGTATGCAGACAAGGACTTCTGATGGATCCTGCGAAGGTTGCCATCATTGCTAATTTACCTGCGCCCAACTCAGTTAAGCAATTGCGCACTACATTGGGACATACAGGATACTACAGAAAATTCATCAAAGGATATGCAAGGATCACAGCACCTATGGAAAGATTGCTGAAGAAGGATTCGAAGTTCCACTGGACAGAAGAATGCCAACAGAGCTTGGACACACTTAAAGAAAAGATGATCACAGCGCCTATTCTAGTTTTCCCGGACTGGAGAAAACCTTTTCATGTTCATGTTGATGCTTCTTCCATAGCATTAGGAATCGTGCTTACACAATCTGGAGAAGGAAGTATTGACCACCCAATTGCTTACTCCAGCAGAAAGCTATCTACAGCTGAGAAGAATTACACCACTACAGAAAGGGAAGGATTAGCTATGGTGTATGCCCTACAGAAATTCAGACACTACCTGTTAGGAGCTCACTTTAAAATGTATACTGACCATTCTGCCTTAAAATTTTTGGTCAATAAACCAGTTTTAGGAGGAAGAATTTGCAGATGGTTACTGCTCTTTCAAGAGTATGATTTTGAGGTTATTGTAAAGCCAGGCAGACTGAATGCAGGGCCTGACCATCTATCCAGAATAGAGTCAGGAGAGGAACCTACGAGTCTGGAGGACAATCTGCCTGACGCACAGTTGTTTTCTATCCAAGCAGCAGACGAATATTATTCTGATATTCTTGAGTTTCTCACTACCGGACAAGCGCCGGCTGAGCTTACAATCCAGCAGAAAAAGCAACTTGTTGTTAGAGCCGCAGACTTCACTTTGATAGCAGGCCAGCTTTATAAGTTGGGCCCTGACGAAATTTTGCGCAGATGTATCTTACCACATGAAAAGAGCTCTATCATCGCAGAAGCGCATTCAGGTACCGCAGGAGGCCATTTCGCAGGAAAGCCGACTGCGCAAAAGATATTAGCCGCAGGCCTTTGGTGGCCGACATTGCACAAGGACACTAAGGAATTCTGTAAATGTTGCGATGTGTGCCAGCGCACAGGAAAACCCTCACGGAGAGATGAAATGCCGCTAAGACCCCAGATCACACTGCGTGCTTTTGATAAATGGGCCATTGACTTTGTAGGACCTATTAACCCACCAGGAAAAAGAACTGGCGCAAGATATATCATTACAGCTACTGAATACCTCACCAGATGGGCTGAGGAGAAGCCAGTTAAGAACTGCGACGCTGCTACTGCCGCGCAGTTCATTTTCGAGAACATTATCACTAGGTTTGGATGCCCAGTGATCCTCATGAGTGATCAAGGTACACATTTCCTCAATGAGACTATAGAGGCCCTTACTGAAGAATTTCAAATTAATCACCATAAGAGTACACCCTACCATCCTCAAGCTAATGGTACGGTGGAAGCATTCAATAAGATTCTTGAGAATGCCCTGACGAAAATCTGTAATCAACAAAGAGATGATTGGGACCTTAGAGTCACAGCTGTATTATGGGCTTACAGAACCACTTGCAAGAAACTAATAGGTCACACACCTTTCAGCTTGGTGTATGGACAAGAAGCAGTTATGCCCATGGAATACATTGTTCCCAGTCTCCGAATTGCGCAAATTACAGAAATGGCAGATCCTGATACTATGAATGAAAGACTTTCGCAACTGCTTGCCTTAGAAGAAGACAGACTTTTGGCCGGATTTCATCAACAGGTACAGAAGGCAAGACAGAAAGCTTGGCACGACAGGCACATTAAGCATAAGCACTTTGAAGAAGGAGACTTGGTACTCCTTTATGATAGTTAATTCATCAAGTTTCCAGGCAAGTTTCGCGTGCATTGGTTAGGCCCTTTTCAGGTAATAAAAATAACAGACGGAGGCGCAGTTCAGCTTGCGAAGCTGGATGGAGAATTACTACCTACAATGATAAACGGGAGTCGGCTTAAGATTTATTGCGACGGCCACTCCGCCCTGTCGACATAATATATTGCTCAAGAGTGCAGATGTCCGGTGTAGTTGAAAGAGACATCGCATCCAGTCTACACGGAAGCTGCGACACACCCTCAGTTTCCAGCTTCCTGCGCAGTTCCTTGAAATATCCGCGCATCCTGAATAAAAATTGCTAAAAGAGCGCTTATCGGTGCGCTCTGGCGAAGTTTTGTTTTTGGACCGTCGAACTATCGCTCTTGCGGAGTTCCCTTTGATAATTTGCTGCTTGAAAAAGTTTTGTTGTGGACCCATAGAGGCACAGTTTCCTAAGTTGAAATGACCCGCCGGAAATTTTGAATTCAAGCTGTTATGTAGCCGCGTTTGAATAAATGAAGGATAAGGCCGCTATTTAAGTCTAGCCGTTCTGACGGATTCGGCTTAATCTCCGAAGGATTTGCATTTAATTCAGGCGCCGAAAGCATTAGCTTCTCCCGGAAGGCTGTCAGAACCCGTCAATCACACTAAATGCACCGCTACGGCAAGGAGGATAGCGTGTTGTCAACTCATCTGTAGCCGCCTATAGCTACGTTACCCCACTTGGTCGCATTTACTATCCCCGCTGGCCATAAATACCTCACACTTGTATCATTTTCGGGTTACTGTCTCGAGTTGCATAGTTGTGTTTCAAGATCTAAATTATTGTTTTCAGAGCCGAGTGTGCAGAGTATTTCCCCTTGTTTTCAGCATCCATACCCTACGCAGGTCCGCCATTTGCTATCCAGAGTTTTGTTATTTACATTGGTCCACGACGGAGAATTTATCGACTGAAGAAGTTGTTCGTCAATTTCTACGCCGAGGCTTAGATTTCGGCATGGCCACTCCGGTGACGCCTTCGACCTACGTACACCCTGGTGCTACTGATCCCAGAACATCTCCAGGCACAAGAGCATCTCAGCAGCAGCCGGACGAACCTATTCCAGAGCCGCTCGCGTCTATGGTGAACTATATTCCGCCGCGTCCAGATGATGCGCCGGATGTACAGATTCCGAAGAATGCAAAGTATCCAATTCCGCTACCGCCACTACCGGCTAGTGTGCGGGTAGAAGGCCAACTATTGGGAAACATTCCATTGGTTAAATTCTCTGATTTTAACCTTGGAGACTATAAGACATATCCTCAGTTCCAGTTGGACCGATATCTGGATATCGTCCATAATCCCACCAGAAAAGTTGACGAGTTTATCCCGAAGGGATTTGCAGCAAATCTTGAGCACCCTGGACTCTTGAATTTGTTGAAGCTACCGCACTTTGGGCGTAGCAATGAAGTGAACGCAGTCGTTAAAACACTGCTATCCTGCGTTCATGGAGGTTACCTTTGGCTCGGGAGGCCAATTGATCTAAATGTTGATTTGATACACCATATCACCGGTCTATCTAAGGTTGGTAAGGATCCCAATATCCATTTTGTGGGAAAGGAAAAGGACCGAAAATTGGCTGCAAAGCTGGTCCAGAAATATAACTTGACAAGAGGAGGTCGGGCTTATGACCTCACGACAGTAGAAGATGAGGCACTTCGCTTCACAGGAAGTTTGCTTGCAGGCAGACTTCTCACAAAGTGCCGACCAAAAGAAGTTACTGGAGCTGTCGTGGAGCTCGCTATCGCAGCTGCGGAGGGAGAACAGTACAACTGGTCTCTCTTCCTGCTGAATTCTTTTTTGGCTGATTGCCTGAATGTGCAGGACAATGCAGCCCAATCATTCCATTTTTCGTGGCTTTTAATTTTATGCGCTCTCGTCGGGTGGAAGGAGCCCCCGAATACTCAGTTCCTTCCGCGCCGCGCAGGAGAGGTTGCCGGCATGCGCTACATCAACCTCTGGGATTCCCCTAATCCCGCGAAGCGCAAGATGAATCGCGCTGTCTTTTGTGAGTACTACTATCTCCTCCGAGATACCATACAAGATATGCCAAGGCTGAGCGAGGAGACAGCCACATTGTATGAAGGGAAGTTGGCTTTTACTGCCGACATCCATCAACTTTACCTTCGGCCTTGCGACATTCCAGGTGACTGGGCGCTAGGTCTTTACAGGATGACCACAGAAGATGTCGAAGAAACCATTAAGTCGTGGTCGGACGAATGGAGAGCAGCAGCCGACATCGCATCTGCGATGCCACCCGCCGCTGCGAAAGACAAGGATAAGGGCAAGGAAGCCCCTGAGCAAAGAAGCGATGAAGGCTCAACAGAACCAGCCACCAAGAAGCAGAAAGTGTCGCATCCCACTGAGGCCATTCCCTCGGAGATCGACAAATACTTGAAAGAGCAATTTCGTGAGATGAAGAACACGCATGCTCACATCCGAAGTGCTCTAGACTTACAGTTTGTAGAATTGAAAGGTCTCGCAGGAAGGATTGCGCAGACCCATGCGCCAGCATCTACTTCGCAGGCGCCACAAGAAATTCCAAGTGATGAGCGAGTTGAAGAACTCACAGAAAGGCACACTGTCGTGCATATTCCGCCTACCAGCATGACACTTCCAGATCCTCTAGCTGAACTACAGGTAAGCACAGTTGGACCTGTAGAAATTAATTTGTCTATAATTCCTATAGAGACTTTACAGCTTGTACAGGAGAAAGTTTCTCTTGAGTTGAGAGCTAGAGAGCTCTCTACTTTCCAGGCAAACCAACGACTGCAATCGCAGGAGATAGACCTGAAAGAAAGTAATAAGAATATCTCTGCGAAGCTTGCACTCTATGAGGCGCAAGACACCGGCATCAGAAACGCAATAGAAGAGATTGCCCAGGAACTGCCGGCTTGCGAGATTCAACCAGACCTCCCTCTGGTTGCAAAAGTTCAAATTATTGGCGAAAGGGCGAAAACCCTGGAGCAAGAAATAGCTGCTATGGCAGAAGGCCATAGAACCCAGATTGCTGAGCTAGAAGCTCGCGTTGCTGCGCATCTTACGGATGATGCGCAGGTACAATTTGAAGCATTGAGCAGAGCTTCCACACGGATGAAAGATCGAGTACAGGAAGCCAAGAACCTGATGGACCAGGCTATGGAAGCTTGGTCAGAGCTTGTGAACCTCCCTTTTAAAGTGGGACTGTCAAAACAGGTGCACGCTGCAGAACAGTCTCTCACTGTTCTCAATGAAGAAGCTAAGGCCCTAACAGGCCTACCAAAAATGAAGAAAATGGGCGAAGTGCGCAAAATGCAGCAGCAACTGCACAAGCTCAGAACTGAAGATGAGAAGCTCACCAACAGCATTCAGCCATTCATGGATGAGTATGCTGAAATCGTTGGCCAGGTTGAGACAAAAATCAAAGAGATTGCCGAGTCTCAGGAGATCATTGATACACTCACTAAAGGCGAAGCGACCGCAGAAACAGTGCAAACAGTTGATCAGTGTATTGAGGAATTGGACTCCGCTATTGCAAAGTGGCAGAAAACATTCGCGGAGATTCAAGCAAAAGCAGATGCGCAAATCAAACGACCACGCGCTAGTGCGAGTGGCTCGAGGGCGAGCCACAAGTGAGTGTTGGGGGCCTGTTGGGGCCAAGGTCGCAGCTATAGTAAAAGCTGCGAATTTTGGGAAAAAGCACGAGTATGGAAGGAAAGTGCTAATTTTGGGACAAGCACTAAGTTTTGGGTAAGAAGGAGACGGTGCGCAGTACGGTGCCAGATGGATGATCTCAGCGCAGATCACGGACCAGAAATTGCGGAGCTCGCACGCACGTCATCGAAGAATGAAGGTGGCTCAGCTACCATAATAAATAAGGCGATGGAGTAGAGGGCTCAGCTACCCTCATTTAAAGGCTCAAGTACAGAAGTTATGGTTGCTCGGATCAAGGAGGAGCAACGGACCAGAGCATTGAAGGCGAAGGACGATCGCCCATACCCACAATCTGCGCCGGAATTCATGGAGCCTGCAGGAAGCGGCGACGTGACTGCAAGCGGCGCCTACAGTACACCTAGCCATGTGCGTGGTTAGGGTTTTTGGGAATCACTGTTGGGAAAGGCCCACAGTTTTGTAAAGGTGTGACCGTCATGGCCACCTATATATATGAATAATTGTAATGGATAGATGTTGGGTTAGAGAGTTAGAGAGAGCTAGATGTTAGACTGTTAGATAGCCAGTCTAAAGGATAGATCATGTGTTGATTATCCTTCTGTATTTTCTACCCAGTGTGTAGAACTAGAGAGGAAATCGAATAGTCGAGGAGCTAATCCCTGAGTTGCCAGACAGTCTGTGTGACGTCTGCGCCTTTGTAATCTCCATAGAGAGGAGACTAGATTGAGAGAAGGGCTCCCAGCTGTGTGCGTGGAGTTTCCTGGAAAGATCTAAGGCTGCAGCTGTGTGCGCAGCATATTGTATAACTCTATCATTTTCTGGTTAATATAACACTCCCGTGGACGTGGTTTTCCTCGAGGAGATGAGCTTCACTTATATCTTCTTGTTATAATGTTTGCGTGAATGATAACTATTTAGAGTTCATTATTTGGGTATGCAAGACTCCTGTCTTATCTTTGTGACTGTTTGAGCGAGTCGGAAAGATCCCTTGATAGCTATAAGTGTTTTAAGTACTAAAGAAGTAGCAACGCGCGGTCGCTGCTGGGAGAGCAGACTGCGTTACTGCGCTGGATGTGAAGGGCGAGGAAGTATTTAGCGCGTCGACGCAAGGGATAGTTGCCTGCTGCGTTAGAGAGGAGAAACTGCGCAGTAGGCCTGCCAAGGAAGGAATCCACGCAGCTGCGCCGAACGGCCTGCGGGAAGGTCCGACCGCCGATTTCGCAGGAACCATTAAAGGAAGAGCTATCTCCGCGTCACCCAGGTTAAGGAAACCTGATTCCTTAACCCCCCCATAGCCACTTCGGGAGAGACCTCGAGCTGCCGCGCAGCTCGTTGCCGAGAGGGCCAGTGCGCCAAGGGGTTTTGTTGCTGCGCTTCATTAAAACCCGGGTCTGCCCAGTAAAGCAGCCAACAAATTTCCTAATTCTTGTAAAATTAACAATTTGATTAGGGTTTGGTGATAGATTCCATGACAACTATTTGGGGATTTGTATGCCCTAGCGGCCATTTTAGCTAGACTCTTAAGAAAAACAAAAGGCAAGTTCATGGGGGGAATCCCTTCCAAATGCAATAAGAACCACATATGATATAAATGGACCATGGCATACATCCATTCCCTAGTTATATACCTCTAAACAAGTTTGAGAAGATTGTTGTATTCCATTTTAAACAAAGCCCTCGGGATGCCTTTACGCCAATCAGGATGTCGATGAGCGGCTAACAGGAACTGGTTTCAATCTGGCGTGCTCACTCCTTGTAGATTGAACCAACATTCTCCTTCCTGGGGTAGCTCGGAGTTCATTTCAATTGAATTCCCAGTCATAGGAAAATTTAAATAATCAACAGTAACGTTCTTTCCATCAAAACTATGAGAAAATGCTTCAGCCATAGGAGTGAAATGCCCTTACAATTTCTCACAATATCGAAACCATCCAACTTGTTTGAATTTTTACCCAAACTCGGGATACGCATCTAGCACCTCTGAACCCACTGGCTCATATCTAACAAGCTTCCCACTTCGACTTAATGTGATGTTGACTTTCTAATAGCAAGAAAGAAGCGTTTGAAGACAACCAAGGGTGATTCAGAACCTAAACTAATTGAGACTACTTCGGAAATGAAATAATCAAGATGACCTCTGGTTTGATGAGCTCTTATATTAATTTTTTTGTTCACAAGTTCTAGGTTTCATGATTGAATTGATAGATTCATCGAATAAAAAACCCAAATTCTTTCATAATTTCCCACAATCTCCATTCATATCCTGCATAACCTTGATGTGACTGAAGGTGGATTAAAAAATGAGTGCTTTGATAGTTATGCAACAATGTCTAATTAATTATGTAGCGCAGCCTTTGAACCATTCTACATTGCAACTGCATAATCATTCTATTGCGTAATTACATAACCATTATGCAACGCAATTGCAAAACAGTTTTGCAATGTGACAATATGGAGCAACTAGATCATTAAAACCAATTTCCTATTCTTCTCAAATGTTAGGGCATTGCACAAACTATTCCTGCAAAACCAACAAGGTAACAACATGCAAACTTGAGCCAACTTAACATGCTAACAAACTAACAATAAAACTAAAAACAACGTAATATAACCAGCACAGAATTCATATTACAAAATTCCAGGAATAAGGGCTTATTTGAAGTAAAACAATGTTTAAGACCATTATCAAACAGGTTTAAAGAAATTTGGATTTCAAGGGTAGAAGTTTGTGAAAGTAGACAACCCTAGATGCATACCTAGGTACTAACACTGGCTCCTACTGGGGATAGCACTCCCTAGTGGGGTGCTAAGAACCCATGAATCAATATTCCTCCATTCGAGACTGCTCATATTATGTGCTCTGTTATTTGAAGCCACTAATGAAAATAGGGTGAAAATATATACCAGTGCCTTTGTTGGGATTGGAATCTTATTAGGAAATGTACATCTACTTTTCATTGGAATCTTAGATTGGAAGCTGGATAGTACCTTTCACTATCTTTGTTGGTTTAATTTAAATATCATATTCAAGTAGCTTAGCTATCCACTTACCTTACTTACCCTCGCTATCTGGTTGGATCAAAATATCCTTCACTGCACTATTGGGAACATATGCTATGATTTTTTATTGAAGAATATAAATCCTAAAAGATTTCAAAGCTGTAATTAAGGCATAGGCCTACTTTTCAATAATGTTATACCTTAATTCTGCATCCCTTAACACCTTACTGAAAAATTCTATTGGCTTCTCATGGCCATTTTCGTTTTTTTGCAATAGCATAGCAACAACAATATCTTCATAAGCAAAAAAAAATGTAAAGAATGCCTTAGAATAATATGGGATGATAAGCATAGGTGCTTCCATCAAGGCCTGCTTGGTTTTTTCAAAATATTCCCTTGCTTCCTTGGTCCATTTAACTTATGAATTTTTATTTAACATAATTGTAATATGCTTTATGATTTCAGCAAAATTGGAAACAAACCTCCGAAGAAAGTTAATCTTACCCAGAAATGATTGAATGCCCTTTTTGTTCCTTGGAAGATCGATCTTCAAGAGATTAGCTACCCTATCTGGATCGACTTTGACTCCATGTTGTGACACTATGTGATCCAACAATCTGCCTTTCTGCATTGCAAAATTTGATTCTTTTAGGATTAAGAGAAAGACAAATTTTATGCACTTCAGAAAAGTTTGTCTAAGGTGCTTGAGGTATTCCTCATCTGAATTGGAAAATACTGTGATGTCATCCAAGTAAATAAATGTAAATTTTTCCTTCTCTCCTATGAAGGCTATGTGCATTGCACGCTGGAATGTAGCCTCTACATTTATCAAACCGAAATGCATGCAATTGTACATAAATGTCCCCCGGGGTGTCACAAAAGATGTTTTTTCTTTATCCTCCTCATGGACAACAATATGGTTATACCCAGAAAACCCATCTATCATTGATATCCACTGAGCTCCCACTATCCTTTGTAAATATATGATCCATATTTGGTAAAGGGTAGTTGTATTTCAAGTAAATTTTGTTTAAATTTTGGAAATCAACACATAATCTGATTTCCCCATTTTTATTTCTGACAAGTACAAGGTTCGCAACCCAGAAGAGAATATTAAAGGAACAACGATCTTAGCATCAAGCGGTTTCTTAAGTTCCTTCTCTATCACTGGAAGTAACATGGGATTGACTTGTCTTAACTTCTGTCTTCGGTTTGGTGTTAGGATTGATTGGTATTTTGTGCTGAAAAATACTCATATCAAAAGTATTTAGATCCTAATAAGACGAATCAAATACGTCTAAAAATTCCTTCATCAATTCTACATACCTTCTATGCTACTCATCAGACAAAGCCTTGGACAGTTTTTAACATCTTTAGATCTGACTTTGTACCAATATTATATATAGTCCATGATATTATCTTGTACAGGCTGAGCTAATGGATTTTGTAGAGTATCATGATCACTAAATAGAGTTTCAAGAGGAACTAGACTTTTGGGTAAAAAATTACCTTTTAACTCAATTATATCATGTCCATCAATTGAATTAGACCAATCTGAAGCTTGTTTTTCTTTGATTTTTTATTCTTCATGAATCGAAGAACTAGAAAAATTGCCAATTGACTACAAGAACCTGTCAATTTCTGCATTATCCTCAAAGACTTTCCAACTTTTAATATTGTCCATAATGGATTGCGTGTGTCTAACCTCCATGACATACCTAATATGTGGCTGAATTGGCACTTTGAAACAACTTGCATCCAAGGCTAGTGAATCTGCTGTCTCATTATCGTTTCTAGGAACAAAGGAAATATTAAAATCCAAGAAATAATCATCTATTAAATCCAAAAATTCATTAAGGTAAACTTTGAGTTTCTTTTGTTTGACCTGATAAGCATTTATGACCTATTGAATTATCAATTCTAAATCCCCAAATACCACTAAATCATGTATGCTCAAATTTTTTGCTTCCCTTAAGCCTAAAACCAATGCTTCATATTCTGTTGTATTATTGGTGAATTCAAATGCAAGCTTGTACATAAGGGTAATTACCTCCTCTATAGGTGAAATTAATACAATACCTATTCTTGAACCCTCTTTAGATGATGCCCCATCAAATTACATCCTTCAAATCTTGTCTTCATTTTCCACAAGTAGTTGCTTTTGTACTTCTTTTTCGACCTATATTGAAGCTTATATTTGATCGTCAAAATGCAAAACAAAAGAATCAATGCTCTCGTGAACAAAATATAAATGATGGTTGGAAGGGTTCTGACGATCACTCACCAAATATGCCAACTACATTTCCCTATATAACTATCTTGTTTTTCCACCAAATATTGGTATTGTGGCATATGAATAGTCCATCTCTAAAGTTCCTCCAATTTTGGTAGTACATGATCGGGATAATAAAATTCCATATTTGGGAGGTATGTCAGCTACAACTACATCCATCAGGATACTCTTCATTGGGAGCTAGGATAGGCTACCTACCAAGTCTTTGATGACTCCTATACACTTGGAAGCCCTCAATTCAAAAGCATACAGCTCATGAAAGGGATTAGTAATATTCAAGTCAAGTGCCTCCATAACCACTTTTAGTATAAGGTTATGCGATGCACCCGAATCGAGAAGGAAATTATGCAAAATTCTATCATGAACTGGTAACATAAAAAGGGGGAGGCAAAGAAGCTTTCTCATTTAACTGTGGGCCAAACAAAACCATTGGATTTTCATCCTGAAGATTCACTATATTAGTGGTAGGAAGATCAGTGGTGGGTTGTAAAATCTTCATAATAGATTCTTTAAAAGGAGGGTTCTTAACTAATTCAGTCAGAGGAATGGGAATTTTAATTTTCCCTATTTCTTGTTCAAGATTAAAAGAACTTGGAAACTTCTCAATATTTTACCTCAACATTCTTACCTCTATTGTTTGTCTTATCTTGCCTCTTTTTTGGTTCTTTCACTGGTGTTTTCTTTTCCACTATTGCCACTTTCTTCTAAGGAATCTGAAAACCTATTTTCTTCCCATATCTCAGGTCATATTTCTTTTGCTAGCCTAACTGAACCACGTTTTCATATCTTTCTTGAAACTGTGTTGTCAACAGGGATTGTTCATATTATTCTTATGTAAGACAACTTTCCAATTGATTTTCATCTAACAATTGAACTTCAAGATCTAACTCATCAACTTCTTCATCATTCAATTCATAAAATTCAATGTCAACAGTATTTTTCAGAGGGGGTTATATCTTCTGATCTTCAATTTCTCTCCTCTCTCTACAGAAGAACTGAGGATTGTAAGGCACATCGAATTGATTTGAATTTCTGTTGGGAATTTATGGGGTAGGTCTATTTTGATTTTTTCTATCAAATTATAATTTTTTATCTTGGCATTTAAATATTTGATCATCTTCTTCATTTCATCTATTTTATGATCCTTATACTTAGTGCCATAATGTGAAGGCTCATTTTCCTTTTTTTGTTTTCTCTTATCAGTTTCCTGATACTGATGCTTGGTTCTGAGTCTATCATCAACAATCATATTATATTCTATTTCTAAAGAAACTTCTTGCATATTCACAAGGGTGACAACTCTTCTTTCTCTAAGTAAAAGGGAGAAGTTTGCATCAAAAGCATTAGCATATGTGAGTTTGGCATAGGTTTCTATGGGTTTGATTTCAGCATGGATCTTACTGTACATTTTATTGAACCTTTTGCCGAAATCAACAACAGATTCATCATATTTATTTTTAAGTTCTCTGAGCTCATTAATGTAATACACATAATATTTTTTTTCTCCCCATTGTCTCAGGAAGTCTTCCTCCAATGCATCTATGCCATCAATCGAATCAACAGGTAACTCCCAGAACCACTTCCTAACTTCCCTATCTAGACTCTAAACAAATACTCTCATCCAAACATCTTGATGTTCAATATTCTGGTTGTCTATGTAACTGTAGTAGGAATTGAGGTGTTGTTATGTAGTGGTATCTCCTTGGCAATTAAATCTTGGGAAGGATTTGAGATAATATCCATTAGGTAAGGAATTAAGTGGGCATTGCAGTACTAAGGAGCATACCTAGCAGCCACAGTGTCATCCATTATGTTTTGAGGTTGACTAGCCACTATGGATACTACTTGAATTTGTATAGGAACTGGTACTTTTACTTTAGGAGGAAAAACAAGTTGTGAAGCAAGAGTGGATGTAGGTTTAAACTCAGGAATAAAAACTTGAGGACCAGGAGTTCTGGTTGGTGGAGGTTTGACGATATCTTCCAAGAATTCTTCTACGACAAAAGGATTAATGAAAGTCTTAAACTCAGAAGTAATTTATCCAGAAGGAACAACTTGAGGAGTTGTTGGTGGATAGGTTAGAGATTATCGTTTAATCTTTTCATATATTTTAGGTATAAATTTTATAGGTATCCCAAGGAAGGTAACCTTTTCTTCTGTTCCCAAGTAAGGAGAATGAAAAATCTAAAAATAGGATGTTGGTTCTTGTGAAATTTCAAATTTAGGAGGATTTTGAAATCCTACAAGATTGGAAGAAGCTTATTCAATTAAAACTTTAGCTTGGCTTAGAACAGTTTCAGAATCAGATAATTCAGGAATTTCTAATGGTTCTACCTTGGACTTGGTTTCTTCTTGGGGTTGAAACACTTCAAATTCAGGGAACAAAACTGATGGGACTGATTCTGATTTTATTTCTTCTTGAGATGAAGGTAGCACTTCTTCTACTGAAAAACCTAAATCACTTGTCACAATAGAAGTAAATGCAGATGATGTACTTACAGATGCAAATGCAAATCTCTGAAGAGATCTCATTTCTCTAATGGTTTTCTCAAGATTAGATTGAGCCAAGATCAGAGGAGATGTAGATTTTCCTCATGTCCCAGTATTCTTGGAAGCCAGAATTATATAATATATTTACAAGGTGAATACTCTAGTCTGAATATGTCTGGATTTGTTCACCTTCAAACTAGATCTAGTCATTGTTTAATACCTAGAGAAAAATAGCTTCGTGTCTTCATTCCCTGGAAACAACGCCAAATTTTTTTATCACTAAAGTCTGCTTTGGACTCCTACAGGGAAAATATAGGGTACCTAGAAAATGAAATTGAATGCATTTGTTTTTTTTTAGGAAGGTGGTCCGAGAGATAGGGTCAAAGGAAGGTCTACACAAAGGAATAGAAGCAACATAGATTACAACATAAACTATGAACATAAAAAGTTTAAGTAATGAGCCATATGTCTCAGAAATCATAACCATAAGGATGAAACAAATACATCAAAGATATAAGTTATATCTTTTATGCATTAATTTTCCATTCCACATATAACAGTGTTACACAAGGACGTGAAAAGAAAACAGATTTAAAATCACAGGAAGTGTGCATAAACAATGTATATACCACTCATTCTGTAATTCAAATTATGCAGTGCATAAAGTTTTGTAATCTATTTAATAATCATCCATTAACAAGTAAGAAGGCACAAAACTCATATTTCATTCATTATCAAAGTTCATAGAAAACTATGATGTGTTCTTACACCAACAAAGATCCATCTTAAACTCGGATCTATCAAGCACCGAGAGGGATCCCATTTCTTGATGTGTAGTTTTTTTATTATCTTAAACTCAAGAAAATTGATTCCGCTCTTGCTTGATAGATCTTGTTTTAAGTTTTCATTTTTTATTTTGGACACATATTTTTTAATTACTTTTCATAAAAAAATATTTTATGAACCAACGTGGAGTTTTTTAATTACTTTTCATAATTTTTTATTTTATGAAACGACATGAATTTTTTAATTATAGTAACGTTATGTTATGTTACAACATCTCCCCCATACTAGGCTATGGAGAACCTCACTCCTCTCAATGCAAAAATGAGCGATACCATACTATAGCTTCCCAAAAATCGAACCCCCAGTTTATCATTCACTTTTCAATATATAAATTTTGTAACATAACAAACATGACACCTTCTTTGGGGTTCAAGAGACATTTACTTGCTAAAAATAGACTAAGTATCAAATAGAAATGATTCTACCTGATCAAAATGATCCCAGATCCTATTTATGGAGGATACATCATTGAATTATAGACTGAGTCTTAAAGTCCTATCTCATACTCGACTTGCTAATCAAAATACTTGGCTAAAAGTCTAGGGATTATAATATTGACAACTATTAGGCGATAATGCTTTCTGTCAGTAGAAAATACCGAACATATGCAACAAAAACTAGGAGATACAGCTTTGTCCTCATCTCATTTCCAACGGTCGGTTCTGATTTTGCATCGTATCTCGGAGAATGTGTGTGCCCAGATCTATTAAAATTCCCAATCTCTCATTGCTCTTCGTAGTTTTATTTCTTTGTTGTTTACATTCTTCTTTCCAATACTTCTTGTGTGTCAGCAACTTTGCATTGATCTTCTTTAATTTCTAAGAAAACTGGAATACCTTTGTGAATATAACCATCAATTTGGCTCTTTTGTTACTGGCTCTATTTTCTATGTCCTGTAAAAATTGATTCTCCTGCTTCAATCCTTTAACCAAATGCTTGTATTTCTTCACCTTTAATTTCAATTTCTGCTTCTTCAAACTATAACTAACTTCTTCTTTTTCGGATTCAATTTCTGGTGAAGTGACTTATTCTTTAATTAGGGGTGCAATCGAATTCTCTTCTTGGATTTTCTGAGGAGGAGTAAAATCTAAGTTCAATTTTTTTTCTGCAACATTATTTACACGATTTCTTCTTCAAAAATCATGGGATTAACAGGTTCAGGTTCTAGAGAGCATTGGAGAGTATTAATGGATTCTTCTAGACCTACCAAAACATGTGCAACTTTCCTTTTCTTTTCTAGGAATGACTCTGATTCATCCTTAGAAAATTCTTCAAGACAAGCTACTTCTTTTCCTCGAACTATTGGAACCTCAACTGGTTTTTGTACATTAAATCTTTGTCTGCTTGACTTCTTTACATTTTCACTATGGGAATATTTGAGATCAATTACTTTGTTGTCCTTCAAAAAAGGATCAAACTGAGACTTGAATTTTAGTCGTAGCTTATTAGTAGCCATGGTATGAGGCTTGCAGAGAGGGTAAGGATTAGGTTCAGCTTGTTTCCTCTGGTTTTTAGTTCGATCTTCACCCTCAATAATCTCCTATAGAACAGGGTCTTGACAAGGAGGTGATTTCAATGATCCTCTCATTATGCGAGTCATGACCCTACAACCTCTTATTTTTCAAAACATGATTCAACTGGGTCAGGGTTTCTTGTTTCCTTCTATGATGAAAATCACATCATTTTACTAATTGATCCTTTAAGTGACATTTCCCCTTTATGCTTCCTACTAGTTCGACCCTAATTTTTCTCCTTTAGGATAGGCTCTGTAGAAGAGCTGCCTCTATCACTGGTTTCAACTGGTTGGGTCGACTCTGTTTTAGTCGAGGTGACTTCAATGACCTGAGAGGATGATGGAAGATTATCTGGGGTTACAAATTTAGAATCCACTAAGAATTGTTCCCATCCATGACTAAATTTTCCTAATTCTTGTAAAATTAGCAATTTGATTAGGGTTTGGTGACAGATTCCATGCCAGTTGTTTGGGGATTTTTGTGCCCTAGTGTCCATTTTATCTAGACCCTTAAGAAAAAAGAAAGGCATGCTCATAAGGAAAATCCCTTCCAAATGCAATAAGAACCACACATGATACAAATGGATCATGGCGTACCTTCCTTCCCTATTTATATACCTATGAACAAGTTTGAGCAGATCGTTGTATTCCATTTTAAGCCAATCCCTCGGGATTCATTTATGCCAATCGAGATTCTGAAGAGTGGCTAATAGGAACCGGTTGCAATATGGCATGCTCACTAGTTGTAGCTTGAACCAGTGTTCTCCTTTCCAAGGTATCTCACAAGCCATTTCGATTGTTTTCTCATTCACAAGAAAGGTCAAATAAACAAAAGTAATGTTCTTTCCATAAAAAAATATGAGCAAATGCTTCAGCTAGAGGAATGAAATGCCCTTGCGATTTCTCACAATATTGAAACCATCCGACATGTTTGAATTTTTTCCCAAACTCTGGATACGCCTCTAGCACCTCTGAAACCACTGGCTCATATCTAACAAGCTGCCCACTTCGACTTAATGCCATGTTGACATTCTAATAGCAGGAAATAAGTGTTTGAAGAGGACCAAAGTGTTCTTCAGAACCTAAACTAATTCGGACTACTTCGGATAGGAAATAATCAGGATGACCTCACGTTTGTGGATTTGTTAGATTAATTGTGTTATTCATATGGTTCTAGGTTTCATGATAGCATTAACAGATTCATCGAATGCAAAACCCAAATCCTTTCATAATTTCCCACAATATCCATTCATCTCCTGCAGAACCTTGATGTGAGTGAAGGTAGATGAAAAAATGAGTGCTCTGACATTTGTGCAACACCGCCGAATTAATTCTCCAATGTGGCCTCCGAACCATTCTGCGGCACCACTGCATAATCATTCTACAGTGCAATTGCATAACCATTCTGCAGTGCAATTGTAAAACATTTTTCCAGTGCGGCGATCTAGAGCAACTTGATCATTAAAACCAATTTACTATTCTTATCAAATGTTGGGGCATTCCACAAACTATTCCTGCAAAACCAACATGGTAACAACATGCAAACTTGTGCCAACTTAAAATGCTAATAAACTAACTATCAAACTAAAAACAACGTAATACAACCAACACAAAATTCATATTACAAAATTCCAGGAATAAGGGCTTATTTGAAGTAAAAAAAAGAATTAAAACCATTATCAAACAAGTTTAAATAATTTTGGATTTCCAGGGTAGAAGTTTGTGAAAGTAGACAACCCTAGATGCAGACCTAGGTACTAACATCTCTCATACATCATCTTGTAAAACTAAGAGGAATTTTCATTGATACTACGACCAATCATATTGTTAAGTACAACACAATTATTGAAATTCTTGTTGAAGCCATTACAATTCGTACACAACATATGAATGTCCACCTAGATTCACAATTGGCGATGTTTTGGTTGAATAATGGCTACCATGTGCATGATCATATACTTCTCCATAACTACTTACGAGTGAGAATCCTTGAGAACAATTTTGAGTTCATTACTGATATTAATATGCCAAGGAGGTTTATGGATTAACTAATTCAATAATTTTACAGTTGGCATTACAAATGCTATTTAAACTTAATTGAGGTAACCATCGATGGGTTCTTCATTTGCATGTATGACTGGTTGCTTGAATGCGATGGTATAGCGCAAATGTTATAAATTTATTAATAAAGGTCACAATGGTTTCATAATTTCAGAAAAGTTACCTATATATGTCTATATATGGCTTACCGTTTAAGTGTCACTACAATCACTTTAACGCTTGTTATACCTACCAGTTGATAATTATAACGATTAGTCAATAATTGTGATATATATTTGTATAGTAATTTGCATGTGATAATTATTCAATTATAATTATTTATCATAAATTATATTCTAATAATAACCAATGATAAATGATATTCTAATGAATGACTTGGTTTATATTTTGGTATGACCACTATTGTTACATAGGTAAAGGTGTTTAGAATTTAATTGTTTTAATCTGGTTTTTATTATAATTGTTATAGTGTTGATGTTCTTAATTAGTAAATAAATTATGTATGAAACGTCACTTTTTAAGAAAAATAACCATGTATATATAGAATTTTAGGTATGAGAATAAAAAAATTTGTGTAGTATTGCACCATTTATTATGATAAAAATCTATATGATTACACTTGAACTCATTTCATTTTGGGGAATATTTAGTAGAGAATTTCTTCTTCACACTTTGTATTTTAAAAATAAAAAATAAAAATAAAATATATATAGTTGTGGAGTTTATATATATATATATATATATATATATATGATATCTAGTAGTCTTGAAAAACCTTATTTATTTATGAAACTCATTGTTCAAGTTGGATTGTTTAGAAAAAGATTATAGGAGTTAAAAAAACAAAAACACTTTTGGAATTTTATTATTTGGCAACCATAGTTAAATGTAAGTTAAATTGTATTTACTGTGTAAAAAAAAAAAAGATTAAGGATGTTTAATATAATTACATCCAAATTTTTAATTATAAAGGCCATCTTATCGATTTATTAATACTTTTTATATTACATGATTTTATTGAAATAAATACTCATCACAAAAGTAATTTTAGATTTTATATAGATGTAAGATTCTTAAATCATGACATTATAAATGGATTTTTATTATCTTCGTAGAACTTCATAATATAATAAAATCTATTGCAAGATTAGGTAATATATGCAACCTACAACACAATCTAATATATGTAATTTTAATTTAAAAAGAAAAAAAAGAGAGAGAAAAGCAAATAATTTTTTTTAATGAAAAGGTGATTGGTATAATTATACAAATTATAATTTATAAATGCATCACCGATTACTTCGACAATTAAGTGAATTATGGAGTTACAAAATTCCTTGCAATTATAACTTATCTATCATTATGGAGTAAATGTGACAAACTAGGCTAGGTGTGATATTTATTTTATTTTATTTTGGTAAGGAAAGTATGACTATAATCCTGAATCAAAAAGACGATGGAGTATAATTTGCCATGAATAATGAGTGGAAGTTGAATGATAATGCCAAGTTGAGGGCATGACCTCTATGAGTAGGTGTATCTATATATGTGTTATATTGAACCACTTCTGTATTTAGCGTGTATATATGTATTTTTTTCTTATGATGATGATGTTACGAGGGATTAAGTTTGATGTTCTTGATGATTATAAGGTTTATATGAGAGCATTGAAATGATGAAATACTGAAAAAATAATTAGTTTGTGTTCTATTCTCAATTGATTCATGGTGTCTATGATATTTATTATGTTGTGTTTGCATAAGACTTGTCCCATCATAAGGAAAGAGTAATGGATCATGATGATGATTTGTAATTGCATAAAGTTGGTAACATTTTTACTTCTTCATACATTATGCATTTGATATACTATATCGAGGAACAATGTTTGTATTTTGCTTCACTAATTGATACTATACTTGTCATTATGTAAGACGCTTGATTATGTATGAAGAAGTAAAAATGTTACCAACTTTATGCAATTACAAATCATCATCATGACAAGTATAGTATCAATTAGTATACTATATCGAGGAACAATGTTTGTATTTTGCTTCACTAATTGATACTATACTTGTCATTATGTAAGACGCTTGATTAGCATGTGGTATTGTGTAGAATTAATTCATAATGGCAACACATGGTTTTACATGCAAATTTCTAGTATTTATGACATGAATTAAAGGATGGTTAGGCAATGCTATGAAATTTACTCATGATCATGAGGACATATTTTATTGCGATATGAGATGGTTTATGGTAACCTGTATCACTTAAATTGCTGAGTAAAGGGAAAATGAAGCAACATTGGCACTTGATTGTTGATATGATTAAGAAGTGATGGGGTATTGTATATATGGACTTGTTTCATGATGATTTATGACTAACAATATGATTGTGAGTGGAAATGTTGCAGGAATTTCACTCAAGCGGCCTTTGAGGCCAGGTCATTCTAGAAACCATAATCTCGTGGGAGCCCATTACAATGAGAGAGTATGGGATGGGGACAAACTCACTCAGTAATACTTTGCCAGCTATGGTTATGATGCCTGGTTGACCAAAATCCAGTGCGGCTGATGAGGTGACCAGAGGAGACCAAAATCCGATGCGGCCGATGAGGTCTAATACCGGAAGCCAACGACTTGCATAGCCGTAGAGGGAGGTATATGGAGGAATTCCGATGCCTGGGGTTAGTTGCCTTGGATGGATATGGAGGGAGTCAGGGCCAACCTTTCGAGATGCCTGGTTGACCAAAATCCATTGTGGCCGATGAGGTAACCAGATGTGACCAAAATCCGGTGCGATCGATGAGGTCAAAATAGATACCAGAAGTCGACCAAAATCCAGTGCGACCGATGAGGTCCATAGATCGGTTTAGCAATTATGCTAACCGTGAAGCTTCCGATGCCTACTGTACTATCCACGGATAGGTTACAGTAGAGGGCCCATGCCATGGCGAGCGGGACCACCCGGAGTGTTGATGTGGAGGGTTATGGATGTTGCTCGGGTGGTATGATTCTCAGGGAGAGGGTGAGTAAGGAATGAGGAAGTTTTGGGGGGATGAGTTATGTCTTTCTATTTCATTAAGTCAATTTTGATTTATTGTTTATGTCATGTTTATGAAATGTATTGTGAAGTTAATGCATAATTTGTATGAATGGTTGCATATTAGAACCTAGGTAATTAAACAAGAGCATGTAGTAATTAGGGCGTTCAATGTATTAGTGAAGGAGGGCTTTCGAGGACTTGCGGAAAGAACGACCACCTGCACTTGCACTTGCAGCTGTGTCTAAGCCGAGGGCTTTAACTTCAAACATAAACACAGTCATACAAACGGGCAACATAATTGCAAGGAAGACGTGGTGATCGATGCGAAGACTGCTCGTTATTATTGTTATTATGTTATTATGGAATGAACAGAAGCAGCAACATATATGGAGGACTTGGAGGACTTGCGGCCATTGTATAGCCGTTGCAGAGCAAAGCATGAAACTTCAGCAATACGCCAAAGCGAATGTACATAGCAGTGTAGCTCCATTCGATAAGTGAGAATCTCTCTATCCATATAGATTTTAAAAACTTTAAGAAGACTAAAGCTCTTTATCAGCGATCAAGCATTCTCTATAGTCAAATAGAAAAGCAATTTCTATATGAACCAGGGCCTAAATTCCAGCTGCCAACAAATAAATTCTCATTTAATCATAGGAAAGATATGTCGTAGCTTTAATAGTCATTACAATGAATCAGTAAAGTCATTTTTGGAAACTTAAAGGAGATGATGCATGAGCCTCAAAGACTTAGTCTGGGCAGCTAAGATAACAATTGCCAACAAGTTCTACTATTTTAATATCTAAATCAAAGTAAGCCCCGCAAGCTGGTATCAGCATTGATGTGAGAACACTACCCTAAAACATTTTGCAGTGTAAAAAAAATAAAGTTAACAACTATGTTATTTGTTTGTACAGTTCAAAAATTCAAGCATCCCATTCTGGGTAGTATAAACTAATATCAACAATTTAGTATTATTCAGATAAAGTTTAAACATTGTGATTGAAGTTGCAGAGTTATACGAATAACAAAGTTGCTCCTTTCATAAAGATGTTGAAATGTTTCGTGAAAACCAGAAATTTTCAGTAAAAACTCTATTATAATCTGAATCCCCTATGGGTAATTGCTTAATCTTCACGATTTTTCAAGAGCCAGTCAGCACCATATCACCAAGAATATTCAAAGTGTATCTTCAACTTCTTAATACACTTGGAAAACAATAGGCTGAGAATACAAGGAATGTATCTTTGTTTATTCAAATTTGCACTCTCTTGCATCTTGAACTAAAGACAGGTTTTCAAAGAGAATCAAATAACAATAAATAACATAAGATAGTAGTGTTGTTTAAATATTCAATCCGACGATGTATAGACAAAGGCATGCATTATCATTTATTTACTGGTTCCATTAAATCATTTTTAAATTTCTTGATAATTGTTGTCTTTCCTGCACTGATATAACCTCTACGTGCTGCTCAGTCCCTGTTGAAGCTTTGAATCTGTTCTTTCATGTTCTGTTGTTTCCTGTTCTTTTTTTTCCTTGATTAATTGAATACACAATTAGGAGCATCCTCCAACATGGGCATCCATCATAGATTTTTAAAAAATTGTATTGTGGATTTTTAATGATAGCATCCATCATATTGTTATTCTTTTTTAATGACAGCTTCCATCCTCTCTGCTCTCAGTTTTTTGCTACTGTTATTGTGTCTCATTTTTTTGTCCAAGATATTTGCTTAAACTGATTTTTTTTAAATATGGAGATTCGTATGCCCAATTCAGATTGGGAAATATGGATATTAGGATTGGATGCTTCAAGGTCACATAGAGGAAGGTGAAGTAAGAATTCCATAAAAATATTTATCAACATAATAGTATGTTATGAGTAATTAATAAATTAAGAGCCCAAGGAATGTATATAGTTTAATGTGTTCATCTTTATACACATACAAATTCTAACAAGGATAGTTGCAATGTAAAAAATCCCTGCCCATTGAGATTTGCATTAATGCAATGTGTCATGAATTGACAAAATTCTCATTGAACTCAACATCGAGGCTGTTGTTGTTGAAAATATGCTTCATGTATGCTGTGTGGAAGACACATGAGTTCTCTTGACACACTAGCTTGGTTTTCTTTTATTGGATAGAGAATTTGTTTTAGTCAACTTTCTCTAAATTCCATCGCTATATTTGGTTATATTGATTATGAAGAAGCATTGTTTCTTTATATATATAGATATATATAAGCTTGCTTTCTTGATATATGTTTTCTTCAAGAAAATTCAATCGATCCCACTCACCGCTATTTTGTAGAGTAGACTATTAACTTCTTGCCTACAAGTGCTGGGCTATTAACTTTTGCATATAGATTGCCTTAGTGACTTTTCTATGGGAAATATGTGTATGATTGTGGCTCATGAAACAACCAAACCTAATTGTAGAGAAAGCATGTATGTTTATATAACATAGCTTACATAGCAGCCTTAGTGCGAAATCGAAAATCCCCAAATGGAAATTCACACAAGGATGCAAAGACACACGCTGATTCGATCTAAAACCCATAACATGGTGTCATGATGAAAGCAAAGCTTGGGCCATTTTTTGTCTTGTGGAAGCCTATCAATGGAAAATATCTCTTTGGAAGAAGAATTGTCAAGTCAATTGAAATCATTATTGTTGAAGCAAGCTAACTGGGCATCATGTTCATACTTAACTCACACATGGTGTTTTTGACCAAGTGTGGAAAAAATGGAGATTTGGGTTTTTTCAGTGATCATTGGATAAATTGCATGAAACAATTTGTTTTTTTTAGTTTTCATTTTTTTACTATTTATTTTTTATTATTCAAACATTTTTATTGTAGAAATAGAAATAGATTTAGTGTATATTTTATTAGAATTATGCAATTTTAATAGCTTATATATATACTTTAAATAACTTGAAAATAAAATTGTTAGGAAAATAAAATAGCTTATATCTACAATTTCAATAACTCGAAGATAAAATTGTTAAATAAATAATAATAAAAATATAAAAATCATCATATATAAATTCTATACAAAATATGAGAATCAACGTTGAATATAAAAAAACATGAAATTCTATACAAAAAAAATGAGAATCAAAGCATGAATATAAAAAACAACATGAGAATCACACATGTTTACTACGTAATGTGAGTAAGAATTTTTTACTTTGAGAATATTTTTAAACCATTCATATTTAAAATTTTAAAATTAAATTAAACAAAAACTTATAAATTTTTATGTTTTACCTTTTGAGGAGAGATCCATTCCATTGCCTGCGAAAAGAAAACCAAGGAAACTCTATATGAACCCTCCATACCAATGCGGCGATAAAAAGTGCCACCTTCCTTAACCATTCACTCCTATTTGTATGACCTATGACCAATAAAGAAAGGTTGAACTGAGTCAGAAGTATTCTCCATGGTATATTGCTCACATCACTCTTTTCTTTGCAGATATGGGCTTTATGAAGGTTGTCACAAAGGCCACCATATAATCATATTATGAAATCAGGTCACCTTTCAATGCTAGAGTCTCATTTGAAACTATTTTATTTCTGCTTAAGAATATAGATTTTATATTATTATAAGAGGTGAACTATCTTTATTTGTGATTATCAATTTCAGTTTTATATTTTTAGAGAAATTCTAAACAAAATTGTTAAAATTGATATTTTAAATAAAATTAATATTTAATATTTATAATTATCAAGTTTAAATCTACATTGTATTTCAACTATTTAAACATTTAAAAAGAGGAAGTAAAGGTATCAACAAAAGTATATGTGAGGCTTCCATCATCCATGTCTTTTCTTTTGGATGATTATGTTATTATACTAGAGTGGCTAATGTTTTTATTGATTAGTCTTTGCATATGAGAAGGGACTAAGTGTGAGGTTCTCAACCCTTGTTAGCCCTTGATGTAATCTTGAATATTGTTAAGTTCTATGTTGTAATAAAATTTTTGATGTTGTATATATTAATGGCTCATTTAATCCTATGAGGTTGTTATTGGAGATGCTACTTGTTACTTGAGTTGTTCATTCATTTGAAGGGTGTCTCTCTTAGTCATTTTCATTATAATCTCATGTTATGATTATTTATTCAATATTTAAGTTATACATTAAAACTCATATTCCAAAGTCTTTTGACATGTTGAGTTGAAAAAGTCCTCAAAGTGCTTGGCCAAATGGTCCTTAAAGGTCTAATATTCCATGGAAATTTGATTCAAATGTCACAATGAATTGAAAAAAAATGAACCTGAACTGGATATAGCAAAATAGTGAATTCCATAAGGAATACTAATCCAATGGTACATAGGTTGAAGTGACCCACTAATTAAAATTTACTTTGTTGAACCTTCTACCACTAATTTAGGATAAGTGTTTTTCCTTCTTTATGTTCTTCTCCACTCGCATTCCTTTTGCCCCTCACGGGGGCAATTGCTCTATGGAACATTGACCTTCCTCAACTCCTGGATTTGATTGTTTCTATTAAGAAATAGAAGGAAATGTGCACACAACAACTCACCAATACAAACCATTGACAACTTACACATTCAAGGAAGCATTTTTATTCCGATATTACTAAAACAAGAGCATGTGGGAATAATGTGAACAACAAGAAGTAGCTCATTCAACATTCAAAGATCCACGCTATTCTTCACTTGTTGCTTTAGCAAGATAGAGCATTCATCATTGATAGCATTAACGCCAATGCAAATAGACATCCACCATCATCTCAACCATAGATTGGTCTTTGTGGTCGTTCATTCGATGCCCAGGAAGATCTTCAATGCAGGAAGACTTCTTAGCACATGATAGAAAATATAATACACAATAGCTCCAAGTGAAGCCCAGCTCCTAGACACTCCATCCCCACACAGCAGAAGCTCCATGCAATCACACTCTTGAATGTTCCCACGAGTACCCTTCAATGCTTTAGCCTATGTTTTTGTTCCTTCTAACTTTCCTTTTTCCCTATCGGCGTTCATTTTTGCCTCTCAAGGGGCAAATGCCAGTGGTAAACTATTTCAATAACCATGTCTAAATATTCTATATGGGAAATGAAAAGTAGGTCTTGAACTTGTCTATATTAATATGCCAACTAGGTGTCTCAAACTAGACAATTAAGTATTTCAGTTGTAGTGTTAGGTTAATGAAAATTTCTCTTTAAGTTTATGTGATTTTGTTGATGTTTGGATTTTGAAAATAGTCTTTTTTTTTTCTATAGATATTAGGTTCACACACTGGATCCATGTTATGGTTGGGTTTTGTATTATTCCATTTAATTATTTAAAACAAAAAATAATTAATGAATGAACTAATAATTTTAGAATTGATAAATTTTCAATAAGTTAAAAAAATATTGAAGTAGAGTTTTCTTCTCATTGAATGCTTGGTATCATATTTCTTAGTCACGTGGTAGGAAAAAAATGTATCTTGGAGGATGTTGGATACAAAGAACAATCGTGTTTTCTACCTTGCAAATAGAAAAAATAATACAAGAGTTGCAATTTTTTTTCCATAGAGAGAAACATATTCACATTTCATAATGCACACACAATTATATTGAAGAATCCCATGTCTTTTCATTAATCTTCCATCCTAACATTAGCGTTGGAAAAGGAACTTAATTGTGTTGTAGGATTGATAATGTGGACCTTGTTCAAACACAAGTAACTAGCATTTTTTAAGAATTACACTCGTGTTTCTAAACAAAGTAATGAAATCACATTCTTCAAATTTGACTTGCCACTTTTAATCCTATTAAATTATTACATTGCCCCAAAAAAATTACGCCAAAAAGTTATTAATACCCAATATCATATCACTTGTACTAATTAGATCTTCATATCCTAGGGGTGGCACTTGCCTGTAAAATTATTATGCTTGTCCTAGGTGTGAGCTTTTTTACATTTCTTCTAAAATATATGGAAAGGAGTGGGCATGAACATGTGGAAGGACAAATAATGGGGTCTCAAGTTGACATGGGCCTATGGATTTGAAACTAGGTACCCAACAAGTGCTCACAATTGTGGAATGTGATTTCAAGGTGGAAGTGAACGATTTCTTCTATTCATATAGATCTTGTTTTATTGATCCAACCCTCTTCTCAAATACAACCAAAGGAATCATAAATGATCAATATTTTAGACATTAAGAAAATATCCTTTGAGAACTTCTTCACAATTTCCCTTTTCCTTCAAAAAGGTGCACTATTTGTACTATGAAAGAGTTGTGTTGGGAGGATACGAGTACCTTATTTACAACTAAGGAGTTTTATGATGTCTTTACAAAAGCTTAAATATTGGGAATACAAGATAAGAGATAGAGTGGAAGTGGATCTAATGGATGCATGTTGGGCCATATGAAAATTTTATTTGTAAGTGCTTTCTTCACATTGATATCTATTATGCATAGATGGTGAAAAATTGGAACAATAAATCTTTTCTAAGATGTTTATTTTGTGACTAGGAAATTGGCGATGCCATTCATATATTATGTCACTAGGGTTTGGCAATTTGATTATGGACTAAGTGGTTTGAAATCTTGAATATACATAGTTTGTTTGGTTAAATACTACAATCTAACCAACACATTGGTAGTCTTATGTAATAAAATAAGGTGTAAGACAGGGAAATTTTTAGGGGCGAAATTTCGCCAATTGGCTATTTTTGGGGCCTTTTTTCAAAAAATAAATCGCTATTTGGTCATTTTTAGGCTCTAATATCGCCTATATTTACATAAAATATGTTTTTTATCATAATATTCGCCAAAATTTACAAGTTTCAGTAGTAAATTGTATGTTTCTTATTTAATATTCGCCTACCAATCTATATTTATGGTTTTTTTCAATCCAAAATAATCACCTAGAATACTACACTTAAGCATACTTTAAAAATCCTTAAAAAATACTCTGGTGTAAGATCAAGTATAAGTTCAATAATATGCATTGAGTGTGTTGGTTAGCTATGATTTTGGATAAAGCATCAATCTATATACTATTTAGAGATCCCAAAAATGGCTTCCTTGAAAATTGGTATTACATAATGAAAACATTTCACAACATATGGACTCAAAATGGAAACAAGTGTCATACATGTATGTATGTCTAAATCATTCATAAGAGTCTTTAAGTGTAACTTCTAATGTTGTTCATATTGGCAACTGCATCGTTAAATATTTATGTACAATATCTTTGAATCGTGTTAATTTGGGAATCACATTAATGTCTCTCATCTTCGTATTCTATTATTGAACATATCTACTTTTTTAGTGGTTAATAAAATATAGGGGAAGTACATATGGAATTTTCACCATTTCATATATTTTAAAGTGGTTGATACAAGCTCACTTTCAGGGTAACATTTAAAGTGATGTGTTGGGCCTACTACATTTTGGGTACCAATTTTGATAAGACAATTTTGGTGTGGACAGAACCAGAGTAAAAGTAGTTCGACGAAGTGGTCACCTCCGATGAAACGACCGAGAAACCAGGAAAATGATTATTTGGATTATGTCAAAAGGTGGAGTTGAGTCAGTTAGTTATATTTTTTCCACTTACATTTATGAGTCGAGTAGTTGGTTAGTTAGGTAGTGGGAGCGGGTCAGGATGTGTGCACCCTATAAATATGTAATAAGAGGTAAATTTTGGGGTTGGTTAGAGAATAGAAAGATGTCGAATATATTTCCATACTGTGTCTATAATTGGTGAATTAATTTATGTTTTTGGCACGTCGAAGTTGCTATGAGACGCCAATTTGCATGATCTATAGGATGTGTGCACAAATCTATTGTATTGTAAGGAATAATTTGTAATTCATAACATGAAGTGCTTATCTATTCGTTGTGACTCATAATAAAAGAAGCACTTTCGTGGTTTTTCCCATCTTGGGTTTCCACATTAATTTTTGATGTGATTGTGTTATGTTATGTGTTTTTTGCTTTCTTATGATATTGATGAATAGTTATGCTTAAATGAATAAATATGTGAATGTTAAGTATAATGCATGTTATGTAATTTTTGGTTAACTCATGAGTTCTATCGAAGTGAATGGTTTTTTGAAGTTATAGATTTGTCGAATTTATGGGTTTCTAGATGAATGAGTTTTCTGTCGAGCTATTCTCCTTATATGCTATAGAAACTTGGTTCCTGCAGTCTCCGGAGGTACTTCAGGTGAGACCTCATCTTCTTTTCATGTGTTGTTGAAAAGGATAAACCCTTTTCAGGCCGGTATCTGTGGTGTTTGTTGGTGTGTTGTATTTTTGAACCCTTGTGGAAGTAAAAGTGCGCCAACATGATGTTTAACTTTTTGAACATGAACAAATAAATATGATTGAACAAGATCCAAAGTGGATTAAGGTGTTGTAGGGATATTCCTATAGTAAACTATGGTTATACATTTAATAGTGAAAATTTTCTTTATCTCAGAGTCCATCACAATATTAGAAGACCCATGTCTTTGGACGTTTTAAGCCTCTCTATAAATCCATGGCTCCCTAGATTCAACATGTATGTGGAATAGCTCATATGCATGTGGCTCGACTGGAAAATGAATTGAAATGAGATGACATGTTGTAGATAAAGGTCAAGAGTTCAAAACAACTCTAATTACCCATGCCCCATTCTTGTGGGTTGTGTGAGTGCACCTAGGGGTAAAGTGGTAGTGGACGGGAATCGACCTTATGTAACGCAAGTATGTGCACGCCCTAGTTTCCAATTCCCTAGTAAAAAAAATGTGTATGTAGAATCTATGTAAAAGGTCTCAACATGTGCCATATTTCATAGTCTTCACCTAGAATACTAGGGCGACTGGGCTATAGATGCAATTGGTAATGATTTGTAATATATTTCCATGTTACTAGAAGTTAGTACCTATGTTTACAATACCTAAACCCAAATATGTATTTATGTTGACTTAAGAAAAGGCCTTTGTGACCAACTTGTGCTAAAGCATAGAGATCAAAGTCGAAAAGAACTTCTAGACTACAAAGCATTGAGTTCTAATGTCGACTCTATTTTGATTATGGAGATGTGACAACCTCGTGTCCAAAATAAAATTGACCACAAACGACCAAAGAGAAGAATAGGAAACCCTCTTAGTGGAAATATTTAAACACTACCCATTATCACGGGGGCTTCACTTTGTAAACCTTTAGCATATCACCTTTGTAGCAACCCAATAACCAAATGTGGTCACTACTATAACATACATGGAAAATTAACAACAATAATAGTAAGCATGCAAGAAAATATGGAAGTCATTATTAGGTCTTACATGTTGGAGTCATTATTATTTGCTTTAGGAAGAGATTCTCTAGTGGATTTATTTTTTAGATAGATCGGTGTAGGTATTTAGGAATAAATTTTCTAGGTAGTACATATATGTCCATTAATGTCCATTAAACTAGGGTTTATAGAATTTACAACAAGGATTTGGAGTGGAAGGGTTAGGGTTTTGGTCAGCATGACAAATAGGGGCAGTAACACATGGAGACTCAATATTTCCTTCTTATCTATCTTTTATATAATATGTTTAACCCCTTTGCTAGAATAAGTATGCTTCTGTTAATGGCCTCAATATGACTTGTAGCTCTTCTTCTTTTCCCCCTCATTTCAAGGATGGTACCCAAGGTAAACCCTAGATTATTTTGGGTACAAGGCCAAGTCAATAAAAGAGATTGAAGCCAATACAACAATATTCTCAAATATATGATCTCAACATGTCACTTAGGTAAATAGAACTTGGGTGGGGAGGATGACACTCAATACCACAACCACTCGGGCTAGACCCAATTGACAACTTGTCGCTCTTTTAGCGTAACAATGCATTTTCATAAATGTTTAGTTCAAACTTACATTCTTATCTCAGAATAGATCTCTTACTACAAATTGGGCATACAAATGTTTGCACCTAATCTAGGAGAATTTTGATCTTGGACTTGATACCTTAGAAATTCTTGATAAATTCTTTAATATGCATGTCCCTCTAGAAAAAATGTATTGAGGTGAATTTCATAAGGCTCATCAAAATTATAATATTCCCTTTGAGTTGATGCATTTTCTAAAGGGT
Organism: Larix kaempferi; assembly: GCA_027924585.1. Classification (NCBI taxonomy): domain Eukaryota; kingdom Viridiplantae; phylum Streptophyta; class Pinopsida; order Pinales; family Pinaceae; genus Larix; species Larix kaempferi. The sequence continues at coordinate 448,281 of BSBM01001889.1, forward strand.
ACCCACACGAAGTTGGTACCCAAAAAGGTCGCAATGGAAGTGCGTGAGCGAAAACAAACAAGGGCACGCACATGCATTCAAACACGCGTATGCTCCCCTGATTCGGCAATGTTGATCGTCCACGTTGGTTAGTTGACATGGAAAAAATGTGTGTGCACGCGTTATTAATACGTATGCAAATATATGTGCGCACGTGTCATTGATGCGTGCGCGCCCCTGTGTTTTTTATACAAAAAAATAGATTGCGGGTTTGTTATCACAATAACAAACCCATGAGCATGGAGTGGCAATATAGAGACCCCGCGAGCGCATCTTGGAGCACCCAACAACCTCCTAATCAACATCAAACTCAGCCTCCACTCCCTTGCCGCTATTTCCTCCAGGTAGGTGCTCAACCAATCAATTTTTTTGTTGTTTTTTTGTTTTCCATTACAATTTTAAATTAAAAAAAAATTGCAATCAAATAAAAAACCAACAAATTGTCATTGTAGATTAAATACACCTAACAAAATGAAAAACACACCACAACCATCAGAGGAAACCATTGAAACCGAACCATTAGAAGATAACATCAACATTGGAATGAACAATGAACCTGGTGATGAACCATCTGAAAACCCCGAGGATGAATTACATCAAGATTTAAATGCATTAATGGTATTAAGCAATGAATTGAAGAGCGCCAAGGAACCCTCTCGGGTCTCCCTGGATACATACATGGAAAACATCACTGAATCAATCAACATTTCCCACAGTGAGATCACAAAAATGAGCCAATACAGGGCTCGAATAAGGGAGCACTGTTCCACTGGGATATCCAAAGAACAAATTAAAGACCTCAACATCATGAAAGCACAATTATACAACAAATTCATAGATCCCAGGACAAGACAACCTCTAGATGTGAGGAAGAGACGGGTTTGCATGGACTGGTGTATTTACCATCCATGGAGAGATATTGGAGAAAGAGATGGTTGATGGTGTTTGATAGGCCCCCATGCAATAATTTGGAGGTCCCACAGTATTTTCTTAGGAAATTGTGGGTTGAGTTTGAGCTAGGATACCATGTCAATTATTTTGACATCACTGGGTTTCAAGGTGTCGGTCTTGGCTCTGCCCAAGATCGACCTCAGGCCCGCCCCACCCTACTCAGAGGACCTCTTGCACCCAGGAGAGAGCCAAACCCCCCTCCTCAGCCACCTAGGTTTGGTAGCGTCCTAGATGAGATTGATGACTCAATTGGATGTGCCACACGTCATTTTCTTAGACACGTCACATTTGTAGCTATGTCTTCACAAAACCGGGAGGACAACGATGAGACACACACAGCTGCACGGTCTATGGGTGGTGGTCGGGACATTCGAGGTATAGGTGGAACATAGTAGGGGCCATCTAGTTCGACTGGAAAAATGACACATCGTTGTTCTCACTGTGGTCATTCCTACCATGGTCCTATGCAGTAGCATGCCACAAAGATCTACATGGACCAGGTTAGTTATTGTTTTATTTAATGTTCAAGTATTTATTGTATTTTATTTGATATCGTATTTTTTAATATATTTAACTTTGAATTACACATTGTTGACTTTATTTGTTTTAATGTATAGTTATTCAGGGCCGAGTCTCCATCCTCCAGGTGGGGGGACATTGGTTCCTTCGACCTAGACCAATCCATGGCAGCAACAAAGGAGATTGTGGCACCATACACACAGGTAACTTCTTTACTTTGAAAAATTAGATCCAGTTATGAGTAATTTGTGTTCAGTAATTACAAATTAATTAGCACTGAGTAACCATTTTTTATATTATCATTACTTAAAACTAAAATCAAAATGAATAATTATCACAAAACATGTCTATCATATTATCATTGAATTTTACAGTTGTGTTTATCATATTGTCTAAATTATTTGAGAGCTATAAATTCATATAATCCAACCAAAGAAAAATGAAACCTTATAAAACATGAAAACCTAAGAAAAATAAACATGTGTTCATGTTCATTTTAAGCATCCTTTGCTTCTCCATTTTCAACTTCTTTCATTTATGATGCTACTTGTGCTTATTCTATGTCTTCATAATCACCAAAATCCCGTTGAACTGCAAAGTCTTTTGGATGAATACCATTCACTGAACCTATGGAAACTATAGGGTGTAATGTTACGAGGAATTCTAAATATGTAGCCAACTTCTCTAACCTTTCACTCTATGCTACCATTCTCTTTTCCATATCCAAAATCCTATCCAATTTGTCTTCATGATGACTACATATACTTTGATTAATATGCAAAATTACCGCTTGTAAGGTGTTCATCTGTGGTGATAAGCACCCTAGGACGTTGTGAAGCTCTGTAAATCCACAATGAACACACTCATCATTTTGGTTGTTTTCTTCCATGGTACCAACATAAAGTACAAGAGAAAGGGTGCTTGGAGAAATAACCTAAATTGCAAAGAAATTTCCTAAGTCTCCATTGAGATCACCTAGATAATAAACCAAAAAAGGATTTCCTAATTAACGAAAGTTCAAGTTTTCATCCACAAACCAACATTTCCAATTAAAATAATCATGTCATAGTCCAATTCTTAACAAAGAATCAAACCAACCAAAAGTATTCCCATCCTCTTCACTACCCAACAACATTCACCACCACCCCTACAAATTGTGAAGTAACCCAAAACCAAATTTTGGCTCAACCCAACTTACCATATGATGAAGTTTCTTGGCATTAATAGTCAAAGATATCCTACACACACCAAGATTTTCCATCCGAACCAAATTAAAACTCCCACTACAGAATAATCCAAGTTCAAGTGTGCATTGATTACTTGAAAGAGAAGGAATTAAAAGTGATTTCCTCGACCACATCCATTGCCATTTATCACATAAATACCAGTAAGTGTGTTTGATAATGTATTTCATGAAGGAATTAAGTGAGTTATAACACTCCTTTTTCCAATTTCACCATCACGTTCACCATGGTTTATGTAAATTTGGTATCACATGAATAAAGAATATGAAAATATTCAATAACTTCAAACTTTTTAGCTATACCATTAATACCTCTAATGATTATAGAAATGGGAGAGAAATTTCCAAAATATGTCATTCTTACTTGACCAATGATGAGAGAAGAGTCCCCAGAAATCAAAACATTCCTACTCTCTAAATTCTTCAAAATGACCATTCCTTGATACAAGGAAAGAACTCTTTCAAAAGTTGGGCAGGGGCTTTCTTTCCATGTCAACACTTCAAGCATAAATTGTCAATCTTCTTTGCCACATTATCTTCAACGAATGACCACAGAATGGGTCATTTGTTCCTATCATGGGCCCAATCCATTGTGGGTCAAAAGACATGATCCCCACAACCATGTTCTTTACCAAGTCTTGAACAAATGGACTGCACCAATACAATAAAAATTTTGTATAATATCCAAAGCCCATCAAACCAACACATATGTGGTTACAATGCCTACGGACATTTTCCATTACAGCCAGTAGGCATTTTTACTCCTTTGTCATTAATGTCTTGTCATCAATGACAATCATATTCAACATTGTTTTACTTTGTGGTTGAAGATATCCCCTGCACTTATTGCCCCTACATGCTTATCTATGTTGTTGTTATTGTGGTGATTGATTTAAAGCTCCAATTGTTGTGTGTTTTAGTGTGGATTCTTGAGTCATTGATGTCATTTGTAAGTTGGTGGAACCTAGTTTTTGAATAGAAGAAATGATTGATGAACCCAAGAAAAAATAATTAACTCTACCATATCACAACGTTAATTCACTTAGTATATTTAGGATCTAATACAATTCACAGTGATACTACAATCAATCAATCACTACAATAAATCAACAAATCAATCACTAATTGACCCACAATACTCTCTTCTTACACCTAAATCACCTTGTCATTTCATCTCCTGAGTCTACCTACCCTACCAAATTGGTATACTTGGCACACTTCCATCCTAAACAAACCATCTCACCTGGTGCAAATGTATATAAGATATGAGTTGTCATATCAGATATACATTTAAACCTACTGTTGGTATAATCATATCAGATTTGAATTAACATTTAAACCTACTAAGGTGATATTTCTATTACTGGTATAATCATATCAGATTTGGATTAACATTTAAACCTATAAGACAATCACACATAACTCTCAGAACAAGGTAATCATTAGCTTATGTGATCATCTACTCCCTATTGTTGGATACTATACTTTTACCACTATTCAAGGAAGTAATTGTTTGTCTCTGGTAATCATCTAACTTGAATCTAAATTAATTGCAGTCATGTTTTTTAAGTACTATCGTTGTCATTCTCATTGGCATTGTGTTTAATATTTTTAATATTGTTTTTATAAATTCAATCTAAATATTGTAGCGCATACACGCCATTAGCGCGTATACGCTAAAACACGTGCATGCACCCATGCATAACGTTTACACCACTAATTGACCAATTTTTACGCCATTTAATGCCAAACGTTCAATACTTCAAAAATATTGCATCCTTGGCATTTGATGCATTATGATTCATGAGGTTATAATGACCCATGTTTTAGTGTACATGTGTGTGTGTATTAGTATTGGTTACTTGAACCCTGATAGTCTTGGTTATTATGCATAACTGTGTTAGACATGGAGACCTATATGGTTGCTTAGGATATTCATTAATGATGATCATTGATAATTGACTATAATGTTTATAGACCTTAACTATGATATTTATTGATTGTGTTTATTATGGTGTTGGTATTCCTTAATTATTATGGTGTTGGTATTCCTTAATTATGATGGTGTTCCTTCATACTTGACAATGGTTTGTGATTTGTAATGTGGTACATGAGACTTATACTAGATGATGTTGCATATGTATTATTGGAAAAGGCTAATAAATTGCATACATTGAACTATACTTCAAAAGTGGATAAATGAATGGCTAAAGATAGTGGGGTTAAGGCTTCTAGGGATTTAAGGGTTTAGGACTTAAGGCATAAAGTCTTAGGCATTTGGACTTTAAGGATTATGGGTTAGGTTGTTTAGGACTTAGGGTTGTTGGATTATAGGTTGAATGGTTCAATGGTTTAGGGGTTAAGGGATGTAGTGCTTTAGGGAGAGTTAGAAGTAGAGAGATATAGAGAGAGATAGAGAGAAATGGGATATGGGATATGGGAGAGATAGAGAGAAAGAGATCATGGGGTTAAGGGGGGAGCAGTAGCACCTCACATCATACCTGCAAGGGTCACGCCCGGTGAAACGCCACACAGGATTTGAAATGTAAACATGCTTAGAGGGTGAAAGAAGAGGATTGAGACCTAAATGAACGTTTCATAACTCAGGAGTTACAATTTGGGGATGAAATTATTTGGGATCTGGGACCTAAATCATTTGGATATGAGTGTTTTTCATACCAAAGACGGCCCATAGGGCCTCAAACATGGTCGAGTAAGGAAATAATACAAAAAAATACTCTCGTAAGTCCAACTTTCAAAACAAATTGTAAGGGGCCCCTGGATTTTCCGTGGGGGGTGTTGTGGTCACAATAGTGGGATTACATGAGCCATGAGTAGGTTGTGTAAACTGAAACAAGGGCTTTAATCCCTAAATGACCCTCTCAACCTCAAGTGCCTTGAACAAAACCTAAAAGCCACAACAAGAGCCATCTATAAGGTGTCTTTGGAATCAAAGTTGAATGTGAGTGTCATTACAATGTCTTGGGAATCATGTACGAGTATTAAACAAGAGCCTTTGTCAATAATATTTTCTTCTTGGGCATATGGACACCATTAGTTGTCCAATATAGATTATCCATAACATGCTTTATTCACTGTGGATCGTTCTTGGGCCCTTTACCCTAGTCTTGGTAGAAAAACAATAGCCTCAATCCCTTGGACATGGTTTATGGAGAGAAATAACAATCTTAGACCCGAAACATATTTTTTCAAGATCAAATGCAATGAATGCATCCTTAGACTACCATGAAAGACCATGGATATGTTGCAAGGCCTTTAATAACATCAAAGAATGAAAATAGGTTCCTTGAGTTCTTATTGAAGCATAATGAGCTCAATTGAATTCCACTTGAGCCTTAATTGAAACTTCTTGACCTCAAGCGTCATCAATAACACATAGAAGCCATGACACTAGCCCTCTACAAGGAGTCTTCTGCATATGAATTGAATATGGATTCCATTATGATGTCTTGGTAATCAAGTATTTATCTTGGCTCCTTAACCATGGCTAGTGGAGGGAAACAAGAGCCTCCAACACTAACTATTGCTTCTTAGGCACAAACACCATGAAAGAGTCCCTGGACCACCACATATGAAATCTATAGGGTATTACTAAACTTCAAGTGTGTTATGTGTGCCATGACTAGGTTAGTTGTGAACCAAAAATGGGTTTCAAGGTCTGACCAAGGTATAGGGACAACAAGAAGCTCCTCATGCCTTAAATGAAGGTTCTCAGGCTCAAGCACCATGAACAACACCTACAACTCAAGAAGCTTCTTAGGATACGATGTTGATTTCTTCTTCAAACCACCACGCGTAACCCTTGTGGGGTATCTCTAGCAAATGTAGAGGGATACATATACCATGATTAGGCTACATCGCATGCCTTAAACAAAGAGTATGTCTTCAACCCACACCGAGAATGTTTGTCGAGGCCATGGATAGCGTTGTTGAGTATGTTAGTGGGATACATTCAACATGAGTAGATTTCATGAATTGGGAATGGGTCTATAGGCCTAAACATGCCTAGGTGGAACAAACGGCTTCAACCATAAAGTAACATTTTCAAGCTCAACTGCCATGGTTTGGGGAGGAAAACAATTCATCCTTGGGGCTTAAACATAGTCTCTTAGGTTAAATAGCCATCAACAACATGTGCAAATAATGGCATGGACCCTCTCTTAAGGGGTCTTTACAATCAAAGTTTGATATGGATGCCATTAGAAGGTTTTTCTTAAAAACGATGAGTCGTGGGCCCTTGACCATGGTCAAGGAAGGAAACTTTAAGTACCTCGAGACATTGTTGAAACTTCTTGGACTTTGTTTCTTTAAGTCCATGGACCAACACAAGAGTCTTTTGCAAGGGTTCTTTGTAGGCATCCAAGTGGGATATAAGGACCATGTGTAAGTATTGTGCACTAAAAATGGGTGTTGACACCTAAACATGGTGAAGGGTGAAACATGGGGTTTAAACATTAATTGAACCTTTTTTAGTTTGTGAAGCATGAAAACCACCTAGAAACCACATGAGCCCTCATTAGGAGTATTTGGCCTAGGATTTAGGTATCGGTTCCCTTAAGATGGTTTGTACACTATGGATGGATCTTCATGCCTTGACCATGGTTGTGGTAATGAAACAAGAGCCTCTATCC